>NC_069422.1:50779155-50851655 GCF_026875155.1 Cherax quadricarinatus
TCTTAGCTCTGGGACTAGTCTTGTTGGGAAACCTTTGCACTTTCTCTAGTTTTCTTTACGTGCTTGGCTAGGTGTGGGTTTTCCCAAAATGGTGCCGCATACTCCAATATGGGCCTAACGTATACGGTGTACAGGGTCCTGAACGATTCCTTATTAAGATGTCGGAATGCTGTTCTGAGGTTTTTCTAGGCGCCATATGCTGCAGCAGTTTATTTGGTTTTATGTGCGCTTTAGGAGATGTGCCTGGGGTTATACTCCCCAAGATCTTTTTCCTTGAGTGATTTTTGTGGTCTCTGCCCCCCTAGACTGACTCCGTTTGCGGCCTTCTTTGCCCTTTCCCCCAATCTTTGATTTTTGCACTTGGGGGGGTTTGAACTCCGGGACCCCAATTGCTGGCCAGTTTTGCACCCTTCCAAAACCCCTTTGTATTTTCTGCCGGGTCTTCGATGGGTTTTGTTTCTTCTCACCCAATTTTCACGTCATCTGAAAACCGGGGACACCTCAGAGCCCTTTTCCCTTTTCCGTCATTTTGTTCACAAATACCAAAAAAACAGCACTGGTCCAGGACGACCCCTGCGGGCCCCCCCCGCGGTCCCGGTGCCCACTCGACAACCTGCCATTTAACCATAAATCCCCTGCTGCCCCTTCCTGACAAGTTTTCCCCTGTTTCCTTGTAGTCCCTTTCCCTGTTTTTCCCTGTTTGGGTTCCTCCATTTTTTGCACCAATCTCTTTGGTGGAACTGGTCAAACGCCTTCTTCAGCCCAAAAAAAGCAATCCCCCCAAACCCCTCTCTCTCTTGTCTTACTGTTTGTCACCATGTCAAAAACTCCAGTAGGTTTTGCCCACAGGTTTTCCCCCGTCCCTAAACCATGCTGGCTGCTTTTTATGAGATCATTCCTTTCTGGTTTTTCCACCACTCTTCCCTGATAATCTTCCCATGTTTTTTCCCATACTATACTGTCAGGGGACACTGGTCTGAAAATTTTTAATGCTTCATGTCTGTCCCCCTTTTTTTAAAAAGTTTTGGGACTAACATTTGCTTCTTCCCATGCCTCGGGAAAATCCCCCTTTTTCGATAGATGTATTAAATTATTGTTGTTAGGGGTCCATACGCCTCTGCTCCCTCTCTCAAAAACCCTTGGGGAGATGTTATTGGCCCCCTTTCCCGGGTTTTATCTGGGTTTCATTTCCAAAACCCTCCCCTTCCTTCTTCCTGGTGTTTTGGCACGGGGTCCACCTTGGGGGTGTCCCCCACCTCCCCGCTTTCGGGAAAGCCCCCTTCTGTCTCCTCTTTTGAAAAACTTCTTTAAATTTCTTTTGTTGATTTTCTTCACTTTTTTTCCCCGGTCTTTTTCCTTTGTTGTCTCTCCCCCTTCCCTTTCCTTAGCCTGATTACCTGGCCCCTTGACTGTTGTTTTCCCCCTTTGATGTGGCTGTACAACTTTTTCGGGTCAGTTTTGGGTTTTCGTCCCTATGCCCTTTTTCATATTTTCTTTGGGCCTCCTTCTTACTGTAAATTTTTTTTTTCCCCTGGCTCAAAACGACTTTTTCCCCCTTTTTCCCTCCTGGGCCCTTTTTGGGCCCTTCAAATTTTTCTTCCATTCCCTAGCACATTGGTTTTTGCCTCCCTGCCCCTTTGGGGTTTCCCCCGGGGCCCCTCCGGGTTTTTTTTTCATTACTCCTGTTCCCCTTTGGGGTTTAAAAAACCTCCCTCAGCCTCCTGGGGTTTAATCCCTACATTTTCCCATATTTTCTTTAACTGGTTTCCCTGCCATTTTCTCTGCCCCACTGCCCCCCGTTCGGGTATTTTCCCAATTCCTGTGTAGCCCCCTTTTTTGTATTTTGGCCCTTCTTTCGCCCCTGGCCCCTTCCGCTTCCCCCCCACTTGTAGCCCCTACTGTGTATTAAAAGTTTACAACCACATGGGTCCGGCCCCAAAGGGGTCTTTCATTTTTGGGATGTCCTCGATATTTTGGCACTACTGAAGGGAATACAAAACCCAAAAGCCTTGCTGGTTCTTTCCCCCTCCTCTCTTTTCTTGTAGGGTCCCAAAGGGGTTGGGTACATGAAGTTCTCCAGTACCCCCCCTCATCTTACCCCTCCAAGTATCTTGGCCCCCATGGGGGTCCAAGTTCCCCCCCAATCTATCCCCTTGTGGTTAAAGTACCCATGATCGGGAGCTTTGCCCCCCTGCATGAGCTCTTTTGGCCCCACTCTAGGGGGGTGTCAACCTTTCGCTCTATTGCTCCTCTTTACTTTTTTCCCCTTTTTGGCCCCTGTTTTGGTGGTGGGTTATACATCATTCCCTTTTTCCACCTTGGGACCTCCGATTTGAAGGGGTTCCCACAAGGGTAATCACTTTTTTCTCCGCTTTTCTCTCTCCATCATAAAAAACCACGTTTTTTGATCACCCAACGCCACTCCTCCACCCCCCCTTTTTCCCTTTTGTTTTTCCCTCAGGATTTGGTTTTTTCCCTTTGGGAAAGATGGCTTCTTTTCATCCCTGTAAGTTTGGGTTTCTGTGAAGCTATGTTTCCCGGGGGATGCTTCTTTGACTCTTTCTTCCACCCCTCCACTTTTTTTGTTATTCCATCAGCTTTTGTGTACCATACCTTCATTTCCCTTTTCCCAAAACATGTGGTTTGGGGGGGCCCGGGAGGGGGGGAAAACCTGGGGGCATACTGTGGGGTTCTTTTGTTTGGTTTTGGGGGTGGAGGCTGTGGGGTATGGATTGAGGGGGGTTTTTGGGATGGTGTATGGTTGAAATGGTTCTGAGGAAATTTGGGGTTGTGTGCTTCCCCTTTTGCTTTTTCTTTTCCGTTTGGGCAGACCTCTGTGGTTCCCCTTTGTCTTTTTCCTACTCCTTTCGTTTTTTTGTCCTCCCCTCAGCTGCTTTTCGTTCTGATTTTTTTTCCCTGTCTCTGTCTGGGAACACCCTCTTGTACCCCTTTCCAGTTTTTTAATTTTGGTTTCTCTTGGGAGGATCCGTTCCGACTGTTTCCTTTCCTGAAAAAATCAGCTTGATTGGTGGGTTTTTCACCTTCGAGTCCCCCCCTATTTTTGAAAATTTAAAAACTCGTCCCTCTTTTTCACCTATTTTTTGTTTTGATTTTCTCCCAAACTCCTTCCTTTCTTCCTGCTTCCTTTTTAGTGTGTGGGCCTTTCCCCTCTCTCCTGGAAAAACCCCTGGATAAAAAACTGATTTTGCCCTTTTTTTCCTTGCATTTCCTCACCCCCTGTGGCTCTGGATTCCCGCCTTTTATGTGGTCAGTTTTCCCCCCTTGATTTTTCCGGGGGTCTTGTTTGCCCTTTTTTGCCTCAAGGGATTCACCCATCACCCCCTCCATCTGCAACCAGTTTAATTTTTTTCCCTTTCACTCCTTGGTCCTCCCTTTGGGAAAATTGATGTGAAACCCTTTGCAAATTCATAAAAAATTCCCTTTCCTTTCCGTTTAAACCCGCAGCTTCATAGCTGTGTCTTTTTCCCGGTCACTGCCCCCGTAACTCGCTCCCGCCTATTTATCCAACTTCTAGGACCCTTTTCTTTGGGTACCTTTCAGTTTCGACTTTTTGGGCCCCCCAATTCCCTTTTTCCCCCTTCTTTCCCAAACCCCCCTTTCCAATTTCACAGAGAGCTCTTTCTCCCCTTTTTTTGAAAGCTCCCTAATTTTTCCCCTCCCACTTTTTGTTTTTTCCTTTTCCACTGTCCTCCCTCCACTCCTCCCTACCCCAACCATTCTCATCTGTCCTTTGGGGCCCCGGCAAATCCCCACCATTTTTTTTTTTTTTTTTTTTTTTTTTTTTTTTTTTTTATAGGAAAAGGGGGGTTTTTAAAGGGAAAAAGGGGACGAAAAGAGAGCCAGAGAGGAGAGAGCAAAAAGAGAGAGAGAGCAAGGAAAGATAAAGGAAAAGCCAGGGGGAGAGAGAGCAAGAGAGAGAGCAAGAGAGAGAGAGAGGCAAGAGAGGAAAAAAGAGAGAGAGAAAAAGGGAAGAGAGAGAGCAAGAGGAGAGAGAGAGCAAGAGAGAGAGCAAGAGAGAGAGAAGCAAGAGAGAGAGAGGAGCAAGAGAGCGAAACAAGGGGAGAGAGAGAGCAAGGAGAGAAGCATGAGAGAAAGCAAAGAGAGAGAGAGCAAAGGGGAGCCCAAAAGAGAGAGGGGGCAATAAAAGGGAGAGAAAGAGAGAGAGAGAGCAAGAGAGAGAGAGAGCAAAAAAGAGAGAGAGAGGCAAAGAGAGAGAGCAAAGGGGAGAGAGAGAGGGCAAGAGAGAGAGAAGGGGGAGAAAAGAAGAGAGCCAAAAAGAGAGAGAGAGCAAGAGAGGGGAGCCAAAAAAGAGAAAAGGGAAAAGACAAGAGATGAGAGAGAAAGAGAGAGAGCAAGAGAGAGCAAAAGAAGAGGAAAAGAGAAGAGGGGAGCAAGAGAGAGAGCAAGAGAAGGAGGAGAGAGGAAGGGAGGAGAGAGAGGGCAAGAGAGAGGGAGCAAGAGGAGAGAAAAGGAGGAGAAAAGAGGAGCAAAAAGGGAAAAGAGAGCAAGAGAGAGAGAGAAAAGAGAGAGAGAACAAGGGGAAAAAAGGGGGGGGGGGGAGCAAGAGAGAGAGAGAGAGCAAAGGAGAGCGAGAGAGAGAAGAAAAGGGGAGAGAGCAAGAGAGAGAGGGGAGCAAAAGGGGGAGAAAAGAGAGCAAAAAAGAGAGAGCAAAAAGAGAAAAAACAAGAAAAGAGAAAAGGGGAGAGCAAAAAAGAGAAAAGAGAGGAAAAGAGAAAAGAGAAAGAGACAAGAGAGAGATAAAAAAAGGGTGTGGGGTGTTCGTGCGTGCGTGGGGTGTTGTGGTGTGTGTGTGTGTGTGTGTGTGGTGGCGTGGGGTGGGGTGTCGGCGTGCGTGTGTGGGGTGGTTGTGTGTGTGTGTTTGTGTGTGGGTGTGTGCGGCGTGCGTGCGTGCGTGCGTGCGGCGTGTGTGTGCCGTGCGTTTTGCGTTTTGTGCGTTTTGTGTGTACTCACCAGGTTTTAGGGGTTTCGGGTGTCGATCCGACTCCCGGGGCCCCCCCTTTCACTGATCGCTATTAGGGCACTCTTTCCCCGAGCCGTTTACTTTTTTCATACCCCTGTTAAAGCTATGTATGGAAACCTGCCCCCACTAATCGCTTTTCCCAAAAATATTCCACCCAATGACTACTCTGGGCTGAAGAAAAACTTTCCCAAATCCCCCTGATTACTGTGTCTTCAGCTTCCCAAATGTGGGCCCTTGTTAATGTGTCCAATCTCTGGAAATCCGTCTTTTCCCACCTTGTCAAATTTCCCCTCAGTATTTTGTATGTCGTTTCAAAGTCCCCCTATTCTCCGTCCCCAGTGTCGGGCAGGTTGATTTCCCCTTAAACCCCTCCCCCGTAGGGCATACCTTTTTAGCTCTGGGACTTGTCTTGTTGCCAAAACCCTTTCACTTTTTAGTTTTCTTCACGTGCTTGGGGTAGGTTTGGGTCCAAAAATGGTGCCCCATACTCCAAATTGGGCCAACGTACACGGTGTTACAGGGGCCCGAATGATTCCTTATTTTGGGTGTCGGAAAGTTTTTTTCTGAAAGGGTTTTCTAGGCGCCCATTAAAGCTGCCCGCAGTTTTTTGGTTGATGTGCGCTTTTAGGAATGTGCCTGGTGTTATACTCACCCCAAGAAAATTTTTTCCCTTTAGTGAGGTTTGAGGGCTCTGGCCCCCCAGACTGTACCCCTCGCGGCCTTTCCCTTTTCCCTTCCCCCCAAACTTCATGACTTTGGGCTTGGGGGGATTAACTCCAGGAAACCAAATTTCTGGACCAGGTTTTGGCCCGCCTGTCCCGTCCCTTTTGTTTGTTTTGCCTGGTCTTTCGATCGAGTGAATTTTTTCCCCATCAAAATTCACGTTTATCTGGAAACAGGGACACCCCAGAGTCTATTTTTTCCTCATTTTCCTTCACAAATACCAGAAACAGCATGGGCCCAGAACTGACCCTTGCGGGGCCCCCCCTGGTCACAAGGTTTCCCACTCTGACACCTCCCCCATGTTAACCCCTTTACTCGCTGGGTGTCTTTCCCCCGACAAAATATTCCCCGATCCTTTTAGTGCCTTCCTGTTACCCCCACTTGGTCCTCCAGTTTTTTCACCAAAACTCTTGTGTGGAAAATGTGTCAAACGGGTTTTTGCGTCCAAAGAAAATGCAATCCACCCACCCCTCTCCTTTTCTTTTTTAAATGCTGGGCACCATGTCATAAAAACCCCCAGTAGGTTTTTTTGACACAGGAAATTTTCCCTCCCTGAAAACCCTGTTGGCTGCTGTTGATGAGAAACGTTTCCTTTCTAGGTTTTTCCACCACTCTTCTCCTGATAATCTTCTCCATGATTTTGCATACTATACATGTCAGTGACACTGGTCTGTAGTTTAATGCTTCATGTCTGTCTCCTTTTTTAAAGATTGGGACTACATTTGCTGTCTTCCATGCCTCAGGCAATCTCCCTGTTTCGATAGATGTATTGAATATTGTTGTTAGGGGTACACATAGCACCTCTGCTTCCCTCTCTCATACCCATGGGGAGATGTTATCTGGCCCCATTGCCTTTGAGGTATCTAGCTCACTCAGAAGCCTCTTCACTTCTTCCTCGGTTGTGTGCACTGTGTCCAGCACTTGGTGGTGTGCCCCACCTCTCCGTCTTTCTGGAGTCCCCTTCTGTCTCCCTGTGAACACTTCTTTGAATCTCTTGTTGAGTTCTTCACATACTTCACGTCATTCTTGTTGTCTCTCCTCCTTCCTTCCTTAGCCTGATTACCTGGTCCTTGACTGTTGTTTCCTCCTGATGTGGCTGTACAACAGTTTCGGGTCAGATTTGCTTTCGCTGCTATGTCATTTTCATACTGTCTTTGGCCTCCCTTCTTATATGTGCATATTCGTTTCTGGCTCTACGACTGTTCTCCTTATTCTCCTGGGTCCTTTGCCTTCTATATTTCTTCCATTCCCTAGCACACTTGGTTTTTGCCTCCCTGCACCTTTGGGTAAACCATGGGCTCATCCTGGCTTTTTCATTATTCCTGTTACCCTTGGGTACAAACCTCTCCTCAGCCTCCTTGCATTTTGTTGCTACATATTCCATCATCTCATTAACTGGCTTCCCTGCCAGTTCTCTCTCTCTGTGTGTGTGTGTGTGTGTGTGTGTGTGTGTGTGTGTGTGTGTGTGTGTGTGTGTGTGTGTGTGTGTGTGTGTGTGTGTGTGTGTGTGCGTGCGTGTGTGCGTGCGCTCGCCCATTTCTGTTCCCAGGGGTCGAGCCACGGCTCCTGGCCACCACCTCCCTTGTCTCCTTGACGTAGTCTATTCCACCTCCACGGAGCCTACCGTGCCTACTTCTGAAGCCGTGTATGGAAGCTACCTCCAACTCTACTTCTCTCGGGAACAATAAACAGCAAGAACATAAACATAAAATACTTTCTACGTCGTGGTCATATCTCTGCCGGAATCCACGAAGGAGAGATCGTAAAAAAGCAGTAAGAAGCGGGAAGAGAGCAAATAAACATAAGAAAGAAGGAACACTGCAGCAGGCCTACTGGCCCATGCGAGGCAGGTCCAAGTCTCCTACCGTGTGTGACTTGAGAAAGCCCACTGTGTGGGTGAAACGTCGTCAATAAAGGATCACATTATACTGCATTTGTGTTTATATTTCCTTCTCCTACCGGCTTAAGCCAATGCCCCAGGAACCAGGAATGACGAGAAACAGTAATAGTTCAACCTGTTATATCTGTTAACGGCCTCAAAACAGTAAAACAGAATGACTGACTTCACAAACAGATTTAAGCCAACACGCGCAACAAGCAACGACAATGATAACAACACAAACCGAGAAAATTAAAAAGAATGCCGTTAATGGCAACAGTAGCAGTGTGTATACTTACAGGGAAGCAAGAGACGCTGAACGCTCGTCCCAACAGCCTGGTGGAACAAAGAACAAATACACATTAGTTTATAACATAGAGTTAATTCATATGACGACTGCTTCTCCCCACGTTCATGTTCCGTCTCCTCCTTAACACCCTTCTCCCCCACCATTTTCCCTTCTCTCCCCTCTTATACACCCTTCTCCCCCACCTTCCCCTCTCTCACTCCAGGTAACCCTCGGTCCTCTCTGTCAATGTTATGTTAAGTATGTCAGGAAGGGACATGACAGCCACTACGTAGACACCAAGCTGCTGGGACACGCTGCTGGGACACGCGGCTAGACAACACCTCTACACCTGGCACAGCAATTGTGTGTTCTCCAATCGCACCCAAAACGTTTCTAACCCCAATCCACATTTCTCCTTTCTACTCACACGGGAGGGGCTGGGTCTGATTGGTGCCTGGAGTACACAAACCAATTCTTCCGTAGCTCTGGGACCTATCTTGTATGGGCCAGTAGGCCTCCTGCAGTGTTCCTCTATTTTCATGTTCTGTAATAACTGGTGACAGCAAGTGCTCACTTGCTGGGATACCTCAGGCAGAGTGGATAAAGGTCAAACACAAGCACCAACAGCCTGGATGACCCCGCTAGCTACTAACTCTTGAAACAGTGTTAGGTAAACATAAGAACATAAGAAAGAACACTGCAGCAGGCCTACTGGCCCATGCGAGGCAGGTCCAAGTCTCCTACCGGCTTAAGTCAATGCCCCAACCTAGTCAGGGCAGGTCACATTCACTTAAGGAAGGAACATGGCAACTGACCTAGTAGCACAAGCTAATCAGGTCCAACTCACACCCACCCACACCCACTCATGTATTTATCTAACCTATTTTTAAAACTACACAACGTTTTAGCCTCAATAACTGTACTTGGAAGTTTGTTCCACTCATCCACAACTCTATTACCAAACCAATGCTTTCCTATATCCTTCCTGAATCTGAATTTTTCAAACTTAAAACCATTGCTACGAGTCCTGTCTTGGCTAGATATTTTCAGCACACTATTTACATCACCATAAGTGTCCGGGGCCCAAGACTGTTCAACAGCCTCCCATCAAGCATTAGGGGAATTGCCAATAAACCCCTGGCTGCCTTCAAGAGAGAGCTGGACAGATACCTAAAGTTAGTGCCGGATCAGCCGGGCTGTGGCTCGTACGTTGGACTGCGTGCGGCCAGCAGTAACAGCCTAGTTGATCAGGCCCTGATCCATCGGGAGGCCTGGTCATGGACCGGGCCGCGGGGGCGTTGATCCCCGGAATAACCTCCAGGTAACCAGGTATCCCCTTTATTTATGCCTGTCTTCCATTTATACACCTCAATCATATCCCCCCTAATTCTACGTCTTTCTAGAGAGTGAAGATTCAGGGCCCTTAGTCTATCCTCATAGGGAAGGTTTCTGATACATGGGATCAACTTTGTCATCCTCCTTTGTACATTTTCCAGAGCATTTATATCCATTCTGTAATACGGTGACCAAAACTGTGCAGCATAATCTAAATGAGGCCTAACCAAGGATGTATAGAGTTGAAGAACAACCTGAGGACTTCTATTATTTATGCTTCTTGATGTGAAGCCAAGAATTCTGTTAGCTTTATTGCGAACACTTATGCACTGTTGTCTTGGTTTCAGATTACTGCTAACCAGAACTCCTAAATCTTTTTCGTAATCCGTAATATTAAGATCTACATTATTTAGTTTATATGTGGCATGGTTATTGTCCTGTCCAACATTTAGAACTTTGCATTTGTCTATATTAAACTGCATCTGCCACTTCTCCGACCACTGCATCAGTCTATCTCAAATCTTCCTGGAGTGCTCTAATGTCCTCGTCAGAATGAATTCGACGGCCTATCACAACACTAACACACAACTTGCATAATGATTACAAAAATACATGTGAGCAGCAATAAACGCCAGGTAAATCAACAAGCAGCAACAGGGACAAACACATAACAACGGGAACAACAGTAACATGGTTTCAACTCCCGTAAAACAACACACCATAAGAAAAGATAATTTGACAGTAAGTTGTATCTTGAATTGCTGTTATTGTTGTCTTCTCTCTCTCTCTCTCTCTCTCTCTCTCTCTCTCTCTCTCTCTCTCTCTCTCTCTCTTCTCTCTCCTCTCTCTCTCTCTCTCTCTCTCTCTCTCTCTCTCTCTCTCTCTCTCCAAGCAGACACAAACCCACCACCAGCACTTCTGCAACTCTCAACCATTACAAATTCTGGGAACGGGAATGACAATAGATGCCTGGGTGATGGCGAACTAAGGGTGGTGGCAAATGGAAATGGGTGAAGGGGGGTGGTCGGGGGATTAAGCCGGAAGATGGGCAGTGTTTCTAGAACGACCCCTGGAATGGCAGCCAAGATGGGAATGGGAGTAGTCGCCTGGATGGACAGACCAGTTAAAATGGTTATGGTAATGGCAGTAATGATGGGAATGCTGGTAGGAATGGTTTGGGAATTGTTGTAGGGACCAGGAAGCGAGTGGGAATGACTTTGGAAACAGTACGGCAGTAAGAATGAGAACGACTGATTCTTGGGAGAAGAATGGGAGAGGAATGAGTATAGGAAGTGAAATGCAGGACGAAATAGAATGATACAATGGCGTGGTGGGGGGGGGGGGGTAGAGATCACAGTCGGAAGAGGAATGATCGCGGCAATAATGAGAAATGAACGATAACCTTCAGAGTCAGAATGACGTAAACTTGTCATGGTCAAAGACGAAAGATTTCGAAACACAAATAACCCCTACACAGGAGAAGCTTACGAGGTTTCGGTCCGTTTACTCCAGGTTGAAACATCGTCGTCAGCTCCTCCTACGTGCGGGTTATCTGTGTATTGTTCCAGGTCAGTATTGTGCCTTTTTTTGTTCTTTCTTCAAAGATTTCAAAGACGATGACACTTGTCAACTACCAGAACAAAATATGTGTAAATCACAAATGCATTTTGTCTTCCCACTCCAGACCTGTGTAAAAAACCGTAACTCGAACAGCTGTGCCTTTTATTCTTGATGGGTACCGCAGATAAAGGTCTAATTCTCTCCAGACCTGTGTAATATTACCACACAGTTGTGGCACATCTTCCAACTGACCTGACCTGCCATGTGTACATGTCTCTCTGGTTATACTTTTAACCTCTGATGAGCTACCATAGTTCTACTCCCAGGCTCGTCCGGTGCTAATCTGGTCAACCAGGCTATTGCTGCTGGTGGCTCGCTGCCCCACATATCCATCACAGCCTGGCACCTGGTGAAGATACCCAATTTCCTCTTGAAGTCTTCTATACTTGTCCCAGCTGTGTTTCTGATATCTTCTGGTAAGATACTGAATAATCTGGGATCACGGATGTTGATATAATGTTCTCTTATTGTGTCCACTGTACCCCTGCTTTTAACCTAACCCACCCACACTGGTCTCCTAGGCACCCACACTATGGTCTCCTAACCACCCACATTATGGTCTCCTAACTACCCACACTATGGTCTCCTACCACCCACATCCAACCACCACATTATGGTCTCCTAACTACCCACACTATGGTCTCCTAACCACCCACATTATGGTCACCTAACCACCCACATTATGGTCACCTAACCACCCACACTATGGTCTCCGAACCACCCACACTATGGTCTCCTAGCCACCCACATCACGGTCTCCTAGCCACCCACACCAGTCTCATCTCCACTTCTATCCCAGGAACAATCCACTACCCCCACAACCTCAGCTAGCTCCGCCCCCCCACCATCCCTTTACAATCCCGCCTTGTAATCACCCTTATCGCCATTACCCATAAGATTAAATTCTCCGTAATCCCCCCTAAAGCCGGGTAATAGTGGCATAAGAACCATAACTATAAGGATGAACCGCTCATTTTCGGACGATAATAGCCTGGTAAAATTCACCTTTAAGGAATTTAATCATAAGGTTGAAACCTGCACTATTCTGAGAGTGCATTATCTTTTAAACAGGTATGGAAGAGAAGGGAATATGAACCCTGTTTGAAGAGGACATTGAGGTGGGTTGTGTCCCACCCTCTCTGTTTATCACGATGTAAGAACATGCTAACCCACACTCACCTAACTGCTATATTGAGCAAGGAGAGAGAGCAGTGCAAGAAACTACTCTCTCTCTCTCTCTCTCTCTCACACACACAGTCAACAAAGGAGGTCCTCACAAACGTACATTAACAAATATTGTACCACTACAACACTGGAAGCACTAGAAAGTAACAGTGTTTTCGTAACAAGTACCGGTGTTGTAACAAGTACCAGTGTTGTAACAAGTACCAGTGTTGTTGTAACAAGTACCAGTGTTGTAACAAGCACCAGTGTTGTAACAAGTACTAGTGTTGTAACAAGTACTAGTGTTGTAACAAGTACCAGTGTTGTAACAAGCACCAGTGTTGTAACAAGCACCAGTGTTGTAACAAGTACTAGTGTTGTAACAAGTACTAGTGTTGTAACAAGTACCAGTGTTGTAACAAGTACCAGTGTTGTAACAAGCACCAGTGTTGTAACAAGCACCAGTGTTGTAACAAGTACCAGTGTTGTAACAAGTACCAGTGTTGTAACAAGTACCAGTGTTGTAACAAGCACCAGTGTTGTAACAAGTACCAGTGTTGTAACAAGTACCGGTGTTGTAACAAGTACCAGTGTTGTAACAAGTACCAGTGTTGTTGTAACAAGTACCAGTGTTGTTGTAACAAGTACCAGTGTTGTAACAAGTACCAGTGTTGTAACAAGTACCAGTGTTGTAAACAAGTACCAGTGTTGTAACAAGTACCAGTGTTGTAACAAGCACCAGTGTTGTAACAAGTACCAGTGTTGTAACAGTACCAGTGTTGTAACAAGCACCAGTGTTGTAACAAGTACCAGTGTTGTAACAAGTACCAGTGTTGTAACAAGTACCAGTGTTGTAACAAGCACCAGTGTTGTAACAAGTACCAGTGTTGTAACAAGTACCAGTGTTGTAACAAGTACCAGTGTTGTAACAAGCACCAGTGTTGTAACAAGCACCAGTGTTTGTAACAAGTACCAGTGTTGTAACAAGTACCAGTGTTGTAACAAGCACCAGTGTTGTAACAAGTACCAGTGTTGTAACAAGTACCAGTGTTGTTGTAACAAGTACCAGTGTTGTAACAAGCACCAGTGTTGTAACAAGTACTAGTGTTGTAACAAGTACTAGTGTTGTAACAAGTACTAGTGTTGTAACAAGTACCAGTGTTGTAACAAGCACCAGTGTTGTAACAAGCACCAGTGTTGTAACAAGTACTAGTGTTGTAACAAGTACTAGTGTTGTAACAAGTACCAGTGTTGTAACAAGCACCAGTGTTGTAACAAGTACCAGTGTTGTAACAAGCACCAGTGTTGTAACAAGTACCAGTGTTGTAACAAGCACCAGTGTTGTAACAAGTACCAGTGTTGTAACAAGTACCAGTGTTGTAACAAGTACCAGTGTTGTAACAAGCACCAGTGTTGTAACAAGTACCAGTGTTGTAACAAGTACCAGTGTTGTAACAAGTACCAGTGTTGTAACAAGCACCAGTGTTGTAACAAGTACCAGTGTTGTAACAAGTACCAGTGTTGTAACAAGCACCAGTGTTGTAACAAGTACCAGTGTTGTAACAAGTACCAGTGTTGTAACAAGTACCAGTGTTGTAACAAGTACCAGTGTTGTAACAAGCACCAGTGTTGTAACAAGCACCAGTGTTGTAACAAGTACCAGTGTTGTAACAAGTACCAGTGTTGTAACAAGTACCAGTGTTGTAACAAGTACCAGTGTTGTAACAAGCACCAGTGTTGTAACAAGTACCAGTGTTGTAACAAGTACCAGTGTCCTACTCCTGCAGCCCGACTATGGGCCAGGCTCGATGTGCCTCCCAACTGCTTGCTTCTTTGCCTACCTGTCTGACTGCCGGCTACCTCTCTGCTTGGCTGCCACTCACCCATAAGACTGACTGGTGATAGCTTGGTTCGCTCTGCGGGCTCTCGTTTTGACTGGTTGCTTCCTGAATGGCTTCCCCAGTAACTGGCTGAACAATTGACTAATTAACCGGTTCGTTGGCTGCCTGGTTAACTGGCTGGCTGACTGGCAGGCAAGTTCACTAGTTTTACAGGTGGAGGAGGGATAGCGTACGACAGTTTTCCAACTCTAGGAACAATGCTTGCTTAGTGCTTGCCTGGTCAACCAGGCTGTTGCTGCTGGTCGCCCGCTGGTCCACATATCCATCTCAGCCTGGTTGATCTTGCATTTGTTGGAGATACTTGTCAAATTTTCCCCAGAAGACTTCGCTCCAGTAGGTTGTTATGGCAGCAGTTTGCATATGCGGGACTGAATAAAGATAATACGTATTCACAGAAAGCAAAAACAGAGATAAGAAGGAACAAAGCAAAGTAATAAGCAAGAACAGAGATAATAAGAAGGAACAAAGCAAAGTAATAAGCAAGAACAGAGATAATAAGGAAACAGGATCATTTTTTCAAGTCAAAATTATTTAATCGCTGACCTAGAACAATAAATCTCAGAAAGGTATGAGAGGTCAGTGCAATAATTATATCAGGGGCAAGCTGAACCTGACACACACATCACTGATGGCTCGTATAGACCCAATAAGACATTTAAATTACTGGGAACGCCTCAGAGTACTAAATATGTACTCACTGGAGCGGAGGAGAGAGAGGTACATGATAATATATACCTGGAAAGCACTCGAGGGCCTGGTCACAAACCTGCACACTGCCATAACATACTGGAGTGAGAAATATAGCAGGAAGTGTAAAATAAACCAATGAAAAACAGGCGTGCGGTGGGCACAATAAGGGAGCATTGTATCAACATCCGTGGCCCCAGATTATTAAACATCTAAACCTGAAGATATAAACACTGTTGGAACAAGTGTAGAAGTCTTCAAGAGGAAACTGGATAAGTATCTTTACTAGGTGCCAGACCAACCAGGCTGTGATGGATATGTGTGTCAGCGGACAAGCAGCAGCAACAGCCTGCTTGACCAGGCTAGCACCAGACAAACCTGGGAGCAGAAAAGACTCGGAACTCATCAAATGTAAAGGCAAGCGTTAAACACGTAGGGGTCACATTGTGAAAGTTAAAGGAATAAAACGAGCAAATTAAACAACGAAAAAGATTGTCGGTATTTTATACCATTTTAATGTTCAACGAAAAAGATGGTAAAAAATTTTCCTGCGTCACTGGCAACATGTAGCAGGTGATGCCCTGCCAGACGCACGACCAACGTCAACACTCATCTAAAACAACATATTACCAACTAAGAGATGAAGTTGACTGCATCAAACTATACTATCACCAAGACAACTACATAAATCTGACTGAAATATTCACTACGCTGGAGCCAGTTTCTGATTCACTTCTTAACGTATATATATTCACTCAACTCAATTTAACCGCCGGACTTACCCTATGATAAAAGAAAGTCGTAACTCAAAAGACAAGGGGAGTCTTCTAAGAGCCTAATATACCAAACAGCCGCAAAAAAAATGCAATTTATAAATCATTCTCATGACCCAAAAACTGAACGTCAACAAGTATCGTACGTCAGGCAGCGGGGTGCAGGCAGCCAAGCACTCCTACAGGAAAACATTTCTTGTGCATTTTCTTGTTCAAGATGTGATTACATTACACACACACACACACACACACACACCCCACAACCCCACACACACACACACCACACACACACACACACACACACACATCGATACCTCAAAGGCAATGGGACCGGACATCTCCCCGTAGGTCCTTAGAGGGAGCAGATATGTTGTGCGTGCCACTTACCACAATCTTCAACACGTCCCTGGAAACTGGGCAACTACCTGAGGTATGGAAGACGGCAAATGTAGTTCCCATATTTAAAAAAGGAGACAGAAAAGAGGCACTAAAACTATAGACCTGTGTCATTGACGGTATAGTATGGCAAAGTTATGGAGAAGTTTATCAGGAGGAGAGTGGTGGAGCACCTGGAAGGGAACAGGAGTATAAATGCCAACCACCCACGGATTCATGGAAGGCAAATCCTGTGTCACAAAACCTTCTGGAGTTTTATGATAAAATAACAGAAGAAAAGACACGAGAGAGAGGGTGGGTTGATTGCATCTTCTTGGACTGCAAGAAGGCCTTTGACACAGTTTTTCCCCACAAGAGATTAGTGCAGAAGCTAGAGCATCAGGCGCATATAACAGGGAAAGGGGACTGCAATGGATCAGAGAATACCTGACAGGGAGGCAACAACGAGTCATGGTACGTAATGATGTATCACAGTGGGCACCTGTGACGAGCGGGGTCCCACAGGGGTCGGTCCTAGGACCATGCTATTTTTGGTATATGTGAACGACATGATGGAAGGGTTTAGACTCAGAAGTGTCCCTGTTTGCAGATGATGTGAAGTTAATGAGGAGAATTAAATCTGATGAGGACCAGGCAGGACTTCAAAGGACCTGGACAGACTGGACACCGGGTCCAGCAAATGGCTTCTCGAATTTAATCCTGCCAAATGAAAAGTCATGAAGATGGGGGAAAGGGGCACAGAAGACCACAGACAGAGTATAGGCTAGGTGGCCAAGACTGCAAAACCTCACTCAAGGAGAAAGATCTTGGGGTGAGTATAACACCGAGCATGTCCCCGGGAAGCACACATCAATCAGATAACTGCTGCAGCATAGGGGCGCCTGGCAAACCTGAGAACAGCATTCCGATACCTTAGTAAGGAATCGTTCAAGACACTGTACACCGTGTTGTCAGGCCCATACTGAGTATGCAGCACCCTGTTTGGAACCCGCACTTGATAAAGCACGTCAAAAAAACAGAGAAAGTACAAAGGTTTGCGACAAGGTTAGTTCCAACCTAAGGGGAATGTCCTATGAAGAAAGTTTAAAGGGGAAATCGGCCTGACGACACTGGGGGACAGAGGGTCAGGGGAGACATGATAACGACATATAAAATACTGCGTGGAATGGACAAGGTGGACAAAGACGGGAAATGTTCCAGGGAGGGGACACAGAAACAAGAGGCCAAAATTTGGGAAGTTGAAGACACAAATGAGTCAGAGAGATATTAGGAAGTATTTCTTCAGTCATAGAGTTGTAAGGCAGTGGAATAGCCTAGAAAATGACGTAGTGGAGGCAGGAACCATACACAGTTTTAAGACGAGGTTTGATAAAGCTCATGGAGCGGGGAGAGAGAGGGCCCAGTAGCAACCGGTGAAGAGGCGGGGCCAGGAGCTAAGACTCGACCCCTGCAATCACAAATAGGTGAGTACAAATAGGTGAGTACACACACACGCAAGCACGCACACACACACACACACAACAAGACTAGTCCCAGAGCTAAGAGGTATGTCCTACGAGGAGAGGTTAAGGGAAATCAATCTGACGACACTGGAGGACAGGAGAGATAGGGGGGACATGATAACGACATACAAAATACTGAGAGGAATTGACAAGGTGGACAAAGACAGGATGTTCCAGAGATTGGACACAGTAACAAGGGGACACAGTTGGAAGTTGAAGACACAGATGAATCACAGGGATGTTAGGAAGTACATCTTCAGCCACAGAGTAGTCAGTAAGTGGAATAGTTTGGGAAGCGATGTAGTAGAGGCAGGATCCATACATAGCTTTAAGCAGAGGTATGATAAAGCTCACGGTTCAGGTTGAGTGACCTAGTAGCGACCAGTGAAGAGGCGGGGCCAGGAGCTTGGACTCGACCCCTGCAACCTCAACTAGGTGAGTCACACACACACACACTTTACACTGTGTGTGTGTGTGTGTGTGTGTGTGTGTGTGTGTGTGTGTGTGTGTGTGTGTGTGTGTGTGTGTGTGTGTGTGTGTGTGTGTGTGACCTAGGACACCACACACAGCTACCACCACAAAATCTCCAAAAAGAGGCCAAGGATGAGTGTGGCTGCGGGATCGATACACCGTCGGCTCCCACACACCAACACTCACTACACTTTAAACACTTCCTCTCTACCTCCAAAAATAATAATATCAGGTTAACTCCAAGCCAGGGACACTTGTACTGTAACTACTGCTACTGTAGTGACCCAGTGAGAAACATCGAGTGTAGGTAGACGTCACTGGTGGTGAGAAACATCGAGTGTAGGTAGACGTCACTGGTGGTGAGAAACATCGAGTGTAGGTAGACGTCACTGGTGGTGAGAAACATCGAGTGTAGGTAGACGTCACTGGTGGTGAGAAACATCGAGTGTAGGTAGACGTCACTGGTGGTGAGAAACAGTGATTGTAGGTATGTCTATCTAGAGTCTACCTGGAGGGCATTCCGGGGATCAACGTCCCCGCGGCCCGGTCCACGACCAGGCCTCCTGGTGGATCAGGGCCTGATCAACCAGGCTGTTACTGCTGGCCGCACGTAGTCCAACGGCACTGACTGTCCAGCCCCCTCTTGAAGACAACCAGGGGTCTATTAGTAATGCCCTTTATGACTGGTGGGGGGGGGGAGGTGTTAAACAGTCCTGTTGAACAGTCCCGGACACTTACTATGTTTTCTCTTAGTGTACTAATGGCTCCCCTGCTTTTCACTTGGTGTATGTTGCATCGCCTGCCAAGTTTTTTTGCTTTCGTAGGGAGTGATCTCTGTATGCAGATTAGGGACCAATCCCCCCAGAATCTTCAAGGTGTCAACGTCACTGGTGGTGAGAAACAGTGAGTGTAGGTAGACGTCACTGGTGGTGAGAAACAGTGAGTGTAGGTAGACGTCACTGGTGGTGAGAAACAGTGAGTGTAGGTAGACGTCACTGGTGGTGAGAAACAGTGAGTGTAGGTAGACGTCACTGGTGGTGAGAAACATCGGGTGTGGGTAGACGTCACTGGTGCCTTCTCTCTTTCTCACGCTGCTGTCTTATACAAACAAAGACACAAACCACAACAATGTATTACATTACTTTGGAAACTCAAAACCCAGAGATTAGATTGTGGCCCCAAGGGTTGAGCTTATTATGCACCTGTGCCACTCCTCCTCCCAGTATGTGTCAACATACCTCAATTACACTACATTATAGCCTAAATAGTGGACGCGCCATTAGCCTTATAAACAGGCATCCCTATATTTACTACACCAGTAACTTACACTCATCTGTACAGAAAAAAATAAACAGCGGACGTTTGTTCTAACTTGTGATTCTCATCAGGCGTCTTAGGAAGGTTTACCCGCTAGTAAGAACGAAAAATTTTGAGATTTTTAAGTTGAAGTTGAGATATTTGTGCGCATTACCCATTCATCAGTGTACACAAATAACTCGCACAGAGGCGAGAGAAGCTTAAGACGACGTTACGGTCCGACTTGTACCATGTGCGGGTTATTTGTGTATTGTTCCAGTCATGGTATTTATCAACTACAGCAAATCCTGTACATGTTTGTAAACAAAAGAACCAAATCCGTCTGGTTAACTAGACAGTAATCCTGGATTTGCTTGGAGGATCCTAAAGCTTTAGTCGCAAACTAGTTACTACCTAGCCTGATGCATCAGTCTATTACTTTGGATAACTTCAAGTGCGAGGTAGACACAGTAGACTGGTTGATCACACACTTGTATATAAGATGTACTAGTTAAGTGGGTTCACTATAATGTTGTAAAGACTGGTTTAGAAACTGGCCTGCTAATTTTAGGTCTGGTTTGCCATGGGTCACAATGGTGTCAGTTCCGTGAGTTACTGGTGATAATGTGGGCGAGGCTGTGCCAGTCTCTCCACACCCTTGATCAAGTTTTAAGACAATGAAACATCATGTACAGATCAGCACATCATAAATCACATAAAGAGACTTTTCACTGACCTGACAAAATATGTTCTTAAAACAAACCCAAAATGGCTAAGCCATTTAAAAGCTTTCATACATATCTATTCCTGTCAACCCCACAAACATATCCTTTGCTCTCCCCTACCACAACTTTCTCCAGCGGTACTCTTGCCATTTCTATCACCTAACAAAACAAAACAAGAACAAAGGCTTCATTGAAAAGCTGAGAAATACGAACAGTGTCTTCAAGAAGGAACTTGATAGGCAACCTGGTACTTTGTTGGATTACTGAGGTTGTGACGCACCATACTAGCAACATCCTTGGTGGATTACTGAGGTTGTGACGCACCATACTAGCAACATCCTTGGTGGATTACTGAGGTTGTGACGCACCATACTAGCAACATCCTTGGTGGATTACTGAGGTTGTGACGCACCATACTAGCAACATCCTTGGTGGATTACTGAAGCTGTGACGCACCATAAGGTTCGAAGTGTTGTTATACTCCCGGAGCCAGGTTTATCTGGTGCTAGACTGGTCAACAAGGTTGTTGCTGCTGGTGGTCCGCTGATCCACATATCCATTACAGCCTGGTTGATCTGGCACCTGGTGGAGGTACTTGTACAACTCCTTGTAGACTTCTACACTTGTCGAAACGCCATTTTTGACACCTTCTGGTAAGATGTTTAAGTCCAGAGCCAAGGACGTTGATATAATGTTCTCTTACTGCGCCCACGGTGCTCCTACACATCCTTCCATATATCTCGCTCCAGTATGTTGTTATGGCAGTGTGCAGGTTTGAGACAAGGTTCTCAAGTACTTTCCAGGTATATATTATCATGCATCTCTCTCCTCCGCTCCAGTGAGTACATAGTTTGGACTCTGGGGCGTTCCCTGTAATTTAAATACCTTAATGACTCTTTTTTTTGCGACCTGTAAATGATCAGTGTATCTGTTCCATGTCTCACATCTCCCCCGCCCTGGATGGGGACATCAACACTAAACAATAATCTAAACAAGAGAGCGCAAGCGATGCAAATATCAACATTGGCACTATTTCCCTTGTTTTAAAACTTCTCATTATCCACCCCCATCATTTTCCTGGCTGTCGTGACATTTGCCTTATCGTATTCTTTGAAAGAAAGGTCAGCCGACATAATTACTCCCAGGTCTTTCACGTGTTGCTTTCGTTCTCCTTGATGATCCTCTTGAGTTTTGTATACAGTGTCCCTTAGCAAATCGTCATTTTTTATACCTAAGCAGCTGGAACTCACCACCAATGAACATCATGTTGTTCAATGCCCAACTGAAAGCTCCACTTACATCTTTTTGCAATATTTCAGTGTCTTCTACCGAGGTAACTTTTCTTGTTTACTTTGGTGTAGAATTTTTCAAGAGGAAACCAGACAAATACCTCCACCAGTTGCCGGATCAACCATGCTGTGATGGACATGTGGGCCAGCGGGCCGCCAGCAGCAACAACCTGGTTGACCAGGCAAGCACCAAAAAAGCCTAGGCGAGGGCCAGGCTCCAATAAGTAAGAAAACTCGAAACTTATCAAAGGTAAAGGCGAAGATACCTCGGCGTCCCGAGTTTTTAACCTTGCAAATGTTGGATTTTGCTCTATATACTACAACTCTGTGTTCTCTCAGAAAGTTGAATATCCACTGACGTACATTCCCGGATATACCTGTCACCATCAGTCTGTATATAATCAACGTACGATGACATCCGTCAAACTCCTTGGCAAAATCTGTGAATAACACATCTGCACTTTGGTTTTCTTCCAATGTCTCCGTAAGTCTGTCACAGTGGTTTAGCGCTTGTGACAAGCATTATCTCCCAGCTCTAGCGCCAGTCACACCCACCAGTGGTTGTTGGGACGTGTTGCATCCACCAGTGGTTGTTGGGACGTGTTGCATCCACCAGTGGTTGTTGGGACGTGTTGCATCCACCAGTGGTTGTTGGGACGTGTTGCATCCACCAGTGGTTGTTGGGACGTGTTGCATCCACCAGTGGTTGTTGGGACGTGTTGCATCCACCAGTGGTTGTTGGGACGTGTTGCATCCACCAGTGGTTGTTGGGACGTGTTGCATCCACCAGTGGTTGTTGGGACGTGTTGCATCCACCAGTGGTTGTTGGGACGTGTTGCATCCACCAGTGGTTGTTGGGACGTGTTGCATCCACCAGTGGTTGTTGGGACGTGTTGCATCCACCAGTGGTTGTTGGGACGTGTTGCATCCACCAGTGGTTGTTGGGACGTGTTGCATCCACCAGTGGTTGTTGGGACGTGTTGCATCCACCAGTGGTTGTTGGGACGTGTTGCATCCACCAGTGGTTGTTGGGACGTGTTGCACCCACCAGTGGTTGTCAGGAAGTGTTGCATCCACCAGTGGTTGTTGGGACGTGTTGCATCCACCAGTGGTTGTTGGGACGTGTTGCATCCACCAGTGGTTGTCAGGAAGTGTTGCATCCACCAGTGGTTGTCAGGAAGTGTTGCATTCCACCAGTGGTTGTCAGGAAGTGTTGCATCCAACAGTGGTTGTCAGGAAGTGTTGCATCCACCAGTGGTTGTCAGGAAGTGTTGCATCCACCAGTGGTTGTCAGGAAGTGTTGCATCCAACAGTGGTTGTCAGGAAGTGTTGCATCCACCAGTGGTTGTCAGGAAGTGTTGCATCCACCAGTGGTTGTCAGGAAGTGTTGCATCCAACAGTGGTTGTCAGGAAGTGTTGCATCCACCAGTGGTTGTCGGGACGTGTTGCATCCCAACATCTCCAGAGGCAGTAATATTTGGCAACTATAAACATATGCTGCTCATTGCGCTTGCTGCTCCCTCAAGAAGATCCGAAGCAACTTTACCAGGTCTTAAGGGAACACTCCAAGATATAGTACTAAGAGGTGTTGGCTGAGTACTTAAACTGTAGTTCTAACTCAACATACGTCTAGCCATGAAGGACAGCATCAAGGATGTATCTGCTTGCTTGCTGACACACTTGGCGGTACACAGTGCCTGGCACTGAGGCTCACTGCCTTCTGCCTGTTTCCATGACAACCACATTAATGCGAATGCTATTTCATGATGCCATGAACATGCTTTAATAATGTAGCAAAATGTTGAATATTTGGTGGACTCGGGAGTAATGTATGTAGTGGTAGTGGCAGGTATACTGTATGTTGTACTGGTGTCAGGTATACTGTATGTTGTACTGGTGTCAGGTATACTGTATGTTGTACTGGTGTCAGGTATACTGTATGTTGTACTGGTGTCAGGTATACTGTATGTTGTACTGGTGTCAGGTATACTGTATGTTGTACTGGTGTCAGGTATACTGTATGTTGTACTGGTGTCAGGTATACTGTATGTTGTACTGGTGTCAGGTATACTGTATGTTGTACTGGTGTCAGGTATACTGTATGTTGTACTGGTGTCAGGTATACTGTATGTTGTACTGGTGTCAGGTATACTGTATGTTGTACTGGTGTCAGGTATATTGTACTGGTGTCAGGTATATTGTACTGGTGTCAGGTATACTGTATGTTGTACTGGTGTCAGGTATATTGTACTGGTGGCAGGTATACTGTATGTTGTACTGGTGTCAGGTATATTGTACTGGTGGCAGGTATACTGTATGTTGTACTGGTGTCACGTATATTGTACTGGTGGCAGGTATACTGTATGTTGTACTGGTGTCAGGTATATTGTACTGGTGGCAGATATACTGTATGTTGTACTGGTGTCAGGTATATTGTACTGGTGGCAGGTATACTGTATGTTGTACTGGTGTCAGGTATATTGTACTGGTGTCAGGTATACTGTATGTTGTACTGGTGTCAGGTATATTGTACTGGTGGCAGGTATACTGTATGTTGTACTGGTGTCAGGTATATTGTACTGGTGGCAGGTATACTGTATGTTGTACTGGTGTCAGGTATATTGTACTGGTGTCAGGTATACTGTATGTGTTACTGGTGTCAACGTATATTGTACTGGTGGCAGGTATACTGTATGTTGTACTGGTGTCAGGTATATTGTACTGGTGGCAGATATACTGTATGTTGTACTGGTGTCAGGTATATTGGACTGGTGTCAGGTATACTGTATGTTGTACTGGTGTCAGGTATATTGTACTGGTGGCAGGTATACTGTATGTTGTACTGGTGTAAGATATACTGCCTCTTGTACTTCCTTGATAACCGCTTGATCAAGTAAGTTGTTGCTGCCCTCCTGGGCCACGCGAGGGGGATCCTACATTTGTCTAAGCTCCTACGTTTAATACCACGTCAAAGGATGCTTCTTGGTGGTCACAGTATTCAAAACATCAAACTATCATAATTTTCCACTTGATGGTGTAAATGTTTGAATATAAATGTTGCAAGTCATGAAGTCAGCCAGAGTGATGGTGATGCAACATATCCCAGTAGTGCTGTGTTAGTCAGCCAGAGTGATGGTGATGCAACATATCCCAGTAGTGCTGTGTTAGTCAGCCAGAGTGATGGTGATGCAACATATCCCAGTAGTGCTGTGTTAGTCAGCCAGAGTGATGGTGATGCAACATATCCCAGTAGTGCTGTGTTAGTCAGCCAGAGTGATGGTGATGCAACATATCCCAGTAGTGCTGTGTTAGTCAGCCAGAGTGATGGTGATGCAACATATCCCAGTAGTGCTGTGTTAGTCAGCCAGTGATGGTGATGCAACATATCCCAGTAGTGCTGTCTTCTTTAACCTTTATAGTGACTGTGTCACTGTCTTCCAGCATAACCTATACAGTGACTGTATCACTGTCTTTCAGCATAACCTTTACAGTGACTGTGTCACTGTTTTCGATTACAGTTTTTTAAGTAATATCAATAATATTCTCCAATAAAGAACATTACCATTGAGGGATGTCGCTACTGTCTTCCAGGACACTCCAGCAATGCTGTCAGTAGTATGCTGCAGCTTCCAGAGGTGGAACACCTGCCTGGAGCGCTGTACCTGGCAGACAAGTGTCATTATTACCTGTACGTTGACTACCAGGTACTGTCATCGTTGCTCACCTGCAGCCTCACCTTCCAGGAACCACCAGCCACCCCACACACACCGCACCTCACAACTCTCACCTTCAGCAATAAAATTCACCCAACCTTCCCAGCGCTTCTCCCTCTCGCCCTCCTCTTCAACGAAACTAGAATCGTTCCTGGGAATTGGAATATCGGCAGCACGCGTGTTCCCAACACGGGGAAATATATTTAAAGAGCAATCGCATTACCGGCTGCGACAGCATCGTCAGGCAACCACCACCACCAGTCGTCCACACACAACACTGAAGTGTAATTGTTTCTAACGGCGAATGGAAGAGGGGCCAGGAACCGAGCTCGAACCCAGCAAGCATAATTCACCAGAGGTACAGCCCAGTGGTCAGAGAAGTACGTATACAACCACAACAATAAAAGGGGTTCAATCCTGGGCTAGGCAAGATTTAGAGAGGTCTTTATACAGCTGAAGGCCTGTTATTATATAGCAACCAGTACACACTGTACACCATGTACACTGTACACCATGTACACACTGTACACCATGTACACACTGTACATAGTAAACTTGGAGACTCTTCGCTAGCCTGTAAGTGCAAGATGGGGAGAAAACTGATAAGAAATTGCATGAACTTAATGTGGCATGTACGAAGGAAGGTAAATAATTAAACACAACCACCACACATATATGTGGGTCAGCAGACCACCAGCAGCAACAGCCTAGCTGACCAGGCTAGCACCAGACGAGCCTGGCTCCGGGAGCAGAAAAACTCTGGCAACACATTAAGTAAAACTGATCAATTAGCAACAACTCATTTAAAATTAAGTCCTTTCTCAAAAAAATCTTTTATACGTTTAATGATTTTTTTTCATGTATGTTAATGTAAAAATTAATAATTTTGTACCAAAAGAACCTTAGAAAACTTGCTTAACCTTATTATAACAAAAGCGCAATTTAATTTAGCCTAATCCAACTAAATATATTTTAGATAAGATTACAATAATTTAATAATAAACAAACACAATGAAATATATTTTTTTCGTTAAGGTTCAGAATGATTTTTGCGAAATTACTGCATACACAAATTTTCACTTGACTTATTCTTCAAGAAGAACGTTGATATTTAAGCCAAAATTGCAAGTTTTACCTATTATACACACACACACACACACACACACACACACACACACACACAACACACACACACAACACACACGCACACACACACGCACACACACGCGCACACAGGAGCTCGGACTCGACCCCCGCAACCTCAACTAGGTGAGTACACACACACACACACACACACACACACACACACACACACACACACAAAATATCGTACCGTAAATGCAGGCAATAGAAGTTGTGTTGGATGTGAGAAGCAAGGAGAGCAACACTCCAGCAACATTGTTCTTGCAGCAGAGTCGTGCCAAGCACTCTCATCTGCAACCTGTACACAGACGCTCAGAATGACACAACAACAGTTGCGCTATATATCACAGTCATATCAAAGCTTCATAAATGTATAATATCTGTCAACGAGGTCAGGTCAGGTTCCAGGTCAGGCCGCAACAGTTGCAAAAACTCCTCTAACAGATCACAGATAGATTACAAGTTCTGGTGATCAAGGCCCCAGCGCCCTGGTCTCAGACCATCACCCCTAAATTGACAACACTGCAAGAATGGTAATTATTAACAAATACAGAGAACATTAATACTAAGTGTGGAGTAAATGCCATATATATATATATATATATATATATATATATAAATATATATATATATATATATATATATATATATATAGCTTAACAATTCACAAACAGGATTCGAACCTACACACTCTGCATCCAAGTACATACTACGTACCTTTTCCACCTCAACACTGCACAAGAAATATATGAGAAGGAAAGGAAGTTGGTCTAGGAAAATGTTTCTTTAGGAGAAACGCATAAGAACATAAGAAGGAGCACTGCAGCAGGCCTACTGGAGTAGGCTAGTAGCTAGTCAGGTCTAAGTCACATCCACTTAAGAAGGGAAAGTTATGTAAACCTCAGTAAGTCTAGACAAAGGCGTGCTCACTCACTCTTCAATAACATACACAGTTTCAAGAACAGATACGACAGTGAAGGAGGAGATGACACCTCCACCAATACAACTTTCTCCAGCACACTTCATCAAACATACACTGTGAAGAACACTGGTGGCCACCAACATTCATTACCGTGTAAGTAATTAATGTAAGATTAATGGAGCAGGAATGCGGATCCAGTCGTGTCATAAGGTTGAAAGTGGCGCGTTACCGCTAAGGAACTTCACCCTTAAGAAAAGTGTCAGCACTCTGGATCAATTGTCCCCAGGCAGCGCGCGTCAATCTGTCGCTCAATCATTGGCTCTTCACGTCAAACGATCCGTGTCACTGACTGGTCGAGCCGTAGCAATGCGTGTCGATTGGCTGAGCCGCAGAGATGCGTGTCACTGATTGGCCAAGCCGTAGCGATGCGTGTCTACTGACTGGCCGAGCTGCAGATGCGTGTCTACAGATTGGCCGAGTTGTAGAGATGCGTGTCACCGATTGGCCAAGCCGAGTGATGCGTGTCTACTGATTGGCCAAGCCGTAGCGATGCGTGTCTATTGATTGGCCAAGATGCAGCAAAGCGTGTCACTGATTGGCCCAGCAGCAACGCCTCAGTCATGCAATCACTGTGATTGGCCGAGGCACGACGAATTCAGTCACGTAACCACTGTTATTGGCCAAACAACAGCGACTACATTCCCGTAACCAAACAAAACAGGCGGCTCCTGCACTCTTCCTCACCTTCCTAACACCAACTGGTAATATTACGGTAATTAATTCCATCTCCCGCTACAGCACACTTAACTATAATAGTATATTCATTATTTAAGTCAGCCAGAGCTCCACGGGAAAATATTACAAAAATTCTCTACAAGCTCATAAAATGGTGTAATGAAAGCAATATTAATAATGGAAAATGAATTTAATAGGTCTTAAGTATTTATAACTCAACGAGTCAGCATTAACAACCAGAGAATATTGCACAATTCTCTCTCTCTCTTACACACAGATTTTTAGACACTATTAAGCAATAAAAAAGAGATTCTGAAGCACTAAAAGTTAATTTAGCGGCACTCACCACATTTATATGTGTAATCATCAGAGATAAAACACAATAATGCCACATGATACCACACAAACAAGGAGTCTGGTTAATACCAGCCTGGCTGCCAATAAAGGCAATACGATTGTACAAGTTGCAGCTGTTTCTCTTCCCAACACTAAGTAGGTGGCGTCCAAATATATCTGTCCGATCAATTCATTCACATTCTCAATTAATTCGTCCCCAGAATCACTAGGTTGTGCATCAAGTTGGCAGCAAAAACATGTTATTACCCGCCAAATAGTCGCCTCCGTAACCCCTCCACCCGACTAGTTTCAAATCCAAAAATATATATCCTCACTAATAAAGCAGTCATCAGTTTTATCTATAATCGATTAGTACAAAAAAGACTGGCAAAGCTATGTAAGTGGCTATAAATTCCTTAATGTATAAACAAAAGAGATGTTTAAAGTGGAAGGTTGAAGTGGAGGGTTTGGGACGAGTGGTGCCGGGAGATGGCGCGCCTCAGGCTGCCAGACGCACAACATACCACACGCTCCATCAATACCAGAGCAGATGTGAGGTTTATCTTATGTTACTGTTGCAAATATCACTATCAACCATAATTGATGCTTCACATAACATTATCAGCCATACACAACATACAGTGATGCTTCACATAACATTATCAACCATACACAACAGAGAGAAATGAGAAGAATTAAAAAAAAAATTAAGTGAAAGAAACTGCCAGGTCTTTTATGTATATTGTTCACAATATACGCAAGCAAGTTTACCCATGACACTAATTTAGGTGACAGATGTAGTTTAATGTACAGTAATGTAAAGTTCCATTCATGGGAAAACAAAATAACCAGGGCACTTATAAACTAAATAACGTGCATCTCGATAAAACTGAACGAGAAAAAAAAATTTGGCGCGCATAACAGGGCAACAGTGAATAACAGGACAAGAGTGCATAACAGAACAGTTGATCAATTAGACGCATGTGCAACTCTTGGGTATCTTTATTGACGAAACGTTTCGCCACACAGTGGCTTCATCAGTCCATACGTAGCAGAAACTTGAAGAACAGGAGGAGAATGAGGTAATCAGTCCCTCAACCTTGAGTCGATGTGTTCAGTCCATCACTCTTGAATAGAATACGACATATGAGCGGAGAAGCAGCTTATAAACCGTATGGCAGGAGAGGTGCAACAGTCATAGGTGGTGTCACATTTGTTCAATGTGACACATTGAACAAATGTAGTGGAAAACATGCAGAGAAGAATAACAAAGTTGGTGCCATATATAACATCTTCCCTACGAGGACAGACTCAAGACAATCTGCAATCTGTGGAAAAGCGAAAGATTGGAATAAATGAAGGTGATTATAAATAACGTACTGAAAATATCTAAGACAAGAACTATAATTCGGCGAGTACAAACACATCCGCTTCCCTCCTCCAAACACAGACAAGAAGGAAAAAACGCAACTAAACTACATGAAAAGTTTCTAGGAGGTGGAGAGGCAGGAAGGATTCCACACAGACTTAACACTTAACAATATAAATATTCAACTAACAAGATTAATGGTAAAAAAAGAATATAGGAACATATCTTTATCATTACGTTTAAATAATGCCACTACATATTATTTATTGTTGACGTCAAGAGCGCGGGAAGAGAGAGAGAGAGAGAGAGAGAGAGAGAGAGAGAGAGAGAGAGAGAGAGAGAGAGAGAGAGAGAGAGAGAGAGAGAGAGAGAGAGAGAGAGAGGCAGGAGGAAGATGGAGACAAATAAAGGAAATGTATAAGAAAACAACACAAGCAGGAAATAGGAGTGATAAGAGAGGCAAGAGAAGACAAATAATGTTCCAGCAAGCCATCCTTCCTTCTTGAGCTCAACACCACCAACACTTCTCATCCCAACTCCTCCCTCCCTTACCATCCTCATTCCCAAAACCCTTCCCGTCTCTATCCTCATCCCAACTTCCCTCCATTTCCACCACTCCTCTAACACCCTCTTCAGCGTACTAGTCAAGTGGGTGAATTAATGTGTATCACAGTAACTACTGTGAGGTACTGTGTGTGTGGAGAGATGAGTGTTAGACACAGCACTCCAGCAAGCCTACTGACCCATCTACCTACCTACCTGGAGGGTTTTTTGGGGGATCAACGCCCCCCGGGGCCCAGTTTATTTCCGGGCCCCCCGGGGGATCGGGCCTGATCAACCACCCGGGGTTACTGCGGGCCGCACTTTTAGCCCCAAATTTTTAACAAACCCACGGGCCACTGATCCGGCACCCGACTTTGGGCCTTCTATCCAGCTCTTCTTAAAGGGTTAGCCAGGGGCCTACGGTTTTAATTTCCCCCTTAGGGAAGGGTGGGGGGCTGTTGACCGGGCCCTTGGGTTCCCGGGGACATTTAAATTTTGTTTTTTTTTTATTTGAAACCAGGTTTCTAAAAAAAAAAAATCTTTAATATCGATCCCGAAACCCCCCAGTAAGCACAAAGTTTACCCCCTCCTCCACCATTCTCCCCCAACATGGAAGCACCCATCAAAAGTATATATTTTGTTAGAGATACATCCTCCCCCTCCACTATTGTTATTTTGATTTAACCCCCCCCCTCACCCCCAAGGAGGCACCCTTTTCCCCCCTCCCCTCCCACAAAGAAATAAGGGACCCCTTTCCCCCTTCCACTAGGTCAGGGTTTGTGACCCTTCTTAGACACCCAAAATTTCAAGGGGGTCATTTTACAAAAGATTTCCCCAAGAAGTTGCCACCATTTTGGGGTTTTCCCACTTTTTCCTGCATGCCGTTTTGCCGGGGGTGCTCCCCTAAGGGCCCCCCAACCGGGGGGGACCCGGGGTCCCTCAAAAAATCTCGGGGTCCCCCCCTGGGTGCCGGCTCAAAAACTCAATCACGGTCCCGGGCCCCTCACAACCTAAGGTCCCACGTTGCAGTCCCTTCCCAACTCAGCACCCCCCCCGGGGGCCTGAACCCCCCGGCCCAAAACCTTCAAGGCCCCACGTTGCCGGGGGCCTCAAAACTATCAGGCCCCAGGGGTTCCCCGGTCCCTCCCCAATTACCCCCAGTCTCGTTGCCCCGTGCCCCCCCACAAACTCAGGTTCCCCCCCAACCGTTGCCGGGCCCCTCAAAACCCTCCAAAAAGCCCTCCGGATCCCGTGGTCCCACGCAAATCAGTCAGGGTTTCCCGTGCCCAAATTTATACCCCCAGGTCCCGGTTGACGTGCCTTCCCAAACTACCTCCGTCCCGGTTGCCGTCCCGAAACCAAATTTCAGTCACCGGTTGCCGTGGGCCCCCAACTCGTCACGTGCCCCCCGTGGGCCTTCCCCAAACCCCCCAGTCAAGGGTGCCGTGCTTCCAACCCCAATCACGGGGCCGTCCCTAAACCAAACTCCGGGGTAAAGGTCCCGGGGTTGGTCCTCCCAACTAAAGTCAGGGGGTTTGCCGTGCACGCAACCCCATTTCACGGGGGCCGTGCAGGGCAACTCAGTCACGGTTTGCCTGCACGAAAATTTCAGTCAGGGGTTTTGCCGGTCCCCACGAAACTCATTTCACGGTGCCGTGCACGCAACTAAGTCACGGTTGCCGTCACCGGGCCCAAACCAAAAAGTCACGGTGCCGTGCACGCAATCCCCGGCCCCACCCCCCGGTGCCCCCAAATGCCCCGGGCCTACCTTCTGTCCCCGGGGTGGCGCCTCCCCACCCCAACTCAGTCACGGGGGCCGTGCCAAAAACTCGGGTCAGGGTTTTCCGTGCACACAACCTAGTACGGTGCCGTGCACAAATTCAGTAAAGGGGCCCAAAAGTGCCGGGTGCCCACAACTCAGTCCGGGGGCCGTGCACCCCCGGGCCCAACCCCTCATCACGGTGCCGTGCCAAAACTCAGCCCTTCCGGTGCCGGGGGATCCAAAACCCTAGGCCCCCGGGGGTTTGGCCGTGCACGAAAATCACCCGGGTTTGGTGAAGAGCTCAACGGGGGCCTGGCCAAACTTTTCCCTGAACTGTGATAAATTTTCATAAAAAGGGATATTACCCTTTTCTTTTTCTTTTCTCCCCCCGGCTCTCTCTCCCCTCTCCCCCAACCCCCCCAACAGGCAAAAACCAGAAAAATTCCCAGAACAAAGGCCCAAAACCCCTCGCTCCCCCAAAAGGTGCCAGATCAACCAGTTTTCTTGATTTTATGCAGGTTTGCGGAGCGCTACAACAAAAAAGCGGGTGTGTCGGGGCACCCAAACCCCCGGGGCCCGGGCCCCCCCCCCCGGAAAAAGTTCCAGAAAATCGGGAAACGGGTTCACCCACCACAGTTGTTCAAAAAACCTCTTATAACCAAGCCCTTGAACAAAAAAATCAAGGGTACTGTGCCAGTGTCTGTGAAACCCCCCTTTGTCCTCCGTCACCGGGGCACACAAAAACAGAAATGTTTTTAAAAGGAAAAACACCAGGCAAGTGTACGATAAGAGACCATACAGGTTTTTAATGTACCAGGAGTCAGTGGGGGGACCTGACTTACTCATCTGTACGTAATTTAGGTCACCCCACGATTAATAGCAAAAGGGGTCCAAAAAGGGGGACCCCGGGGAGCTGTGGTTTAAACCCCCTTAAAAAAACACACTACGGGGAGGGCCCAAAACCTTCCCCCAAAGTTAAAGTCATCCGGGTTTTTTAACTCCGCTCAATATTTTTCACAAAATTTAAAAAATTTTCTGCTGGGTGGGGGTGGTTTTTAAAAAATTCCAGGGGCCCTAGTTTTAAAGGGGAAAAAATTCAAAGGGGGGGCCACCCCAAATTTTTTGTGGGGGTTTTACACAACTCCCTGATAGTTTTTAAAAAAAGGTTTTTAAAGGGAAAAAGGTTGTTTTTTGCCTTCCCCAACTATTCTTTCCCCCTTGATATTTTTGGAAAACTTTTTGTGGGCGGTGTGTTGCTTTTCCCCAACTATCCTTTCCCCCTGATAGTTGCTAGTTAGCAGGTGTTTTTTTTGGGGCCTACACAAATTCTCCCTGTATTTTGCATTAGGGGAATCCCCCGGGTTTTCGGGGCAAAACACTACCCCCCTTTGATAGTTGCTATTTGGGGGTTTTTTAAGCCGGGGTTTTTTTTTGGGGGCCCGGCAAAACACTATTCTCCCTTTTAAAAATTAGTTGTTTAAAATTTTGTAGGAAATTTTTTTGGTTGGGCCTTTTTTCACCAAAATTCCCAAGATAAAGTTTGGGCCAAAAAAGTTAGAAAAAAAAAAAAAAAAAAAAAAAGTGTTTTTTTTTTTTTTTGAAAAAAAAAAAAAAACATTTTTTTTCCCCCCGGGAATAAAGTTTTGCTTGGGGGTTTGGTACCCCAAAGTGTTGGGGGCCTAAAACCTAATTCCCTCCCTTTTAAAAATTTTCTTTGGGGGGTGGGGGGGCAGTGGGGTTTTGCCTTTTAAAAATTTTATCCCCCTTTTTTTTTTTTTTGGAATTTCCCTTTTTCCTTTTTTGTTTTAAAAAAAACTTTTTTCCCCTTTTTTTTTAGTTTGCAACCCATTTTCCCAAAAGGGTTGTTGCCACACCCTTAATTGCTATTTGTACCCCCGGTTTTTTCCCCACAACCCCCATTAAATTTTTAAAGGTTCCCCCAAAAGGTTGTAAAAAGGTGTTGACCCATCCCCCGAAACCCCCCAGGGTTCCCAACCCCCGTGTGACCCCCCCAACCATAGTTAACAGAAAACCAAACCCCAGTATGCCCCCCCAAAATTCCCATCACCCCCCCAAGGATTGGTTTCCAAAAACCCAACCCCCAAGCCATTGGTTGGGGGGACTTCCAGAAAATTCCATGAATTTTTAGAAAACCCACGCCAGTTAAAGGCCCCCCGGGGGAAAACCCATCCCCCAAATTTTGGGTTCCCCTAAACCCCCGGGAGTTCCCCTATCCCCCCAGTTTGGGGCCCTTTTCACCCCCCCAACCAAGGGGTTTGTAAAGGATTTTCCCCAAAAACCCCCAGGGAAACCACCCCCCCATTAAAATTTTTAAAATAAATAAATTAATAAAATTATAAATTAATAATTATTTAAAAAACCCTTTAAATACCAAATTAATAAAATTAATAAATAATTAATCCCCCAAAGAGGGAAAAAAAGGGGGGAGAGGGCCCATAAAACCTAACCCCCCCCCAAAAAGTGTTGGCCCCTCCCCCAAAAACGGGGTCCCCACAAACCCATGCCAAAGTGCCCCCAAGGGCCCCCCAAGGGCCAGGTGACCCACAACCCCCCGGGGGGGTTTTGTGCCCCCTTTTTCCCCCCATCCAGAACCCGGGTGGCCCCCATGCCCAAGTGGCTCCAGAAAATTAACCACCTCCACGTAAAAAAATCCCTCCGAAACCCCCATTGGGGCCCCCAAACCCCCAAGGAAGTTTCCCTCCCCCCCCCCCCTTCCCTCCCCCCCCCCCCCTTCCCCCTCCCCCCGCCAAAAAAATTTTACCCATTTTTCCATTTTGTGACCCTTTTCCCCACCAATGTACCCCCCCCACCCCACCCCCTAAACCCTACCCCCCCAACCACGCCATTTTGGACCCCCACCCACCACCCCAGTGGGGACCCAAACCCACCACGCCAGGGGTTTTGACCCACACCCACCAGCCATGGCCCCATCCCCCAAACCCCCAAACGCCAGGGTGACCCATCCCCCACCACGCCATTTTCCCAAATCACCCCACCCCCCCCAGGTGCCCCAAACACCCCCCCACCACGCCAGTGGTGACCCCCCCCCACCCCCCAAACCCCCAGTGGGGAACCCCCAAACCAGGATGTCCGCCACACCCCCCCTTTTCCCCCCTTTTAGACCAAACCCCCACCCCAGTGTGACCCACCCCAAACCCCCCCCACCCCCAGTGTGCCCCATCCCCCCCACCCCCCGCCAGTGTGACCCTTTCACCCACCACGCAGGGGTGACCCCATCACCCACCCACAAGGGGGGAACCCATCCCCCACCCCCCCCCCCGTTCCATTTGAACCCCCAACCACCCAGTGTAAACCCAACCACCCCACGCCAGTGTGACCCTTCACCCACCACGCCAGTGTGACCAACCCACCAGGGCCATGTAAATCCCCCCACGCCAGTGTGACCCATCCCCCCACCCACCACCCCAAAGGTGACCCATCCCCCCACCACGCCAGTGGACCCATCCCACCCTACAACGCCAGGTAAACCCTTCCCCCCACCACGCCAGTGTACCCATCACCCCCCCACCCCCCCAAGGGGTGCCCATCCAACACCACCCACACCCCATTGTGCCCCCTTTACCCCCCCAACCACGCCCATGTGCCCCTTCACCCCCCCACCCCCCTGTGCCCCATCACCCACCCCCAGCCATTTGTGACCCATCCCCCCCAAACCACGCCAGTGTGACCCAAACCCCCACGCCAGTGTGACCCTTTACCCCCCCACCCCAGTGTTGACCCATCCAACCCAAAACCCCAACCACGCCAGTGTAAAACCCCAACCCCAACCCCACCACGCCAGTGTGACCCATACCCACCACCCCAGTGTGCCCCAACCCCCACCACCCATGGCCCCAAACACCCACCCCCACGCCATTGTGCCCCTTTCACCCACCCAACGCCAGTGTAAACCATAAACCCCCCCGGGGCCTTTTTGAAACCCCCAACCCCCCCGCCATTGTGCCCCATCACCCCCCCCCACGCCATGTACCCAAACCACCCCCCACCCAGTTTTTGCCCCATCACCCCCCCCACGCCAGTGTGCCCCATCACCCACCCCCCCGGGCCAGTGTGACCCATCCACCCCAAAACCCACCGCCATTTGGGGACCCATCACCCACCCACCCCGCCCAGTGTGACCCATCCCCCCACCCCCACGCCAGTGGCCCCTTTAAACCCACCCCCACCCCCGTGTAAACCCATCACCCCACCCCCCGCAGTGGGGCCCCAAATCCCCCACCCCCACGCCAGGTGCCCATAACCCCACCACCCCCCATTTTGCCCCAATACCCCCAGGGCCAGTTTTAATCCATCAGGGCCCAAGTGTGACCCATGACCCCACCCCCGCCATTGTGACCCTTTGACTAACATCCAGGTACCCATGCCCACCAGGGCCATTGTAACCCAAACGAGCCCAGTTGTGACCCAAAACCCCCCCACCCCATGTGACCCAGGGCTCACCCCCCCCAGTTTTGACCCTTTAAACCCCCCACGCCAGGTATCCATCCCCGGCCCAATGTGACCCCCCAAAAGGCATTTTACCCATTTAGGAATACTCGAAAAACATTAACATCTCCATTCAAACAGGTGAAATCGCAGATCTAGAGAGTGTACAGGGGACCTTTACTCACGTAAATTTCCCTTTTTCAAGCCCCTTAACTACGGGGAACGCTTGGAAGCACTTAAATTGAACTCTTGGAACGCAGGGGGGAGGAGAAACCCTTTAATCCCCATTTGGGGAAAATTTGGAAAAGGGCCCCCCAAAAATCTGCACACAAAAAATCATTTCTTAGGGAAAAAAAAAGACGGGGCCCGGGCGATGAAAAATCCCCCCCAATTTAAAAGTGGGGGCCCCGCCTTTGGTACACAGGGGAAAACACCTTTAAGTGCCCGGGGGGCCCGGCCCGTTAAAACACCCCCCATCAAGCATGGGGGGAATTTGGGCCAAATTTAAACCCGGGGCTGCCTTCAAAAAGAGGGGGTGGACAGATCCCTTTAAATTCAGGGGCCGGATCGGGCCGGGGCGGGGGGGGCTCGTGCTTGGACTGGGTGGGGCCCCAGCATAACAGCCCGGGGTTATCGGGCCCCTGATCCACCGGGGGGGCCGGTCGTGGGGGGGGCCCCGGGGGGGGTTGACCCCCCGGAATACCCTCCAGATAGACGACAGATGGAGCCTGCGCGACAAAGGGTTAATTCTCTAACAACAGAACACAAAGAGTGATGGTAAACAGTCGGAAGCTGCCACAGTGAAGAGCTCTGTTCCGCAAGGCACTGTACTCACCCCCATCCTCATATCAGACATAGACAGATATTAATCATAGCATCGTGTCTTCTTTGGGTAGACGATACTAGGATTGACATGAGACTGCCATTCATAGAAGACACGTAAATCTGCAAGTGGATATAGACAATTTTCCAATGGGCTGCGGAAAACAACGTGATGTTCAATGAGAACAAATTTCAGTTACTCCGCTACGGAAAACTCTGGGAAATAATAACTAGAACGGAGTATCAAACAAATTCTAACCTCACAATAGAGCGAAAAACTAATACGAAGGACTTTGAAGTGATAATGTCAAAGGATCTCGCCTTCAAGGACCACAACAAAGTCATTAACACATCTGCGAGGGAAATGATAGGATGGATGATGAGAAACATCAAAACAAAGGATGCCAAGCCAATGATAATCCTCTGTAAGTCCCTTGTTCTCTCTAGACTGGAATATTGTTGTACACCAACAGCATCACTCAAGGAGGTAGAGATCGTTCACTGTCCACAGAGCCAATAAAGTACTTAAGAACTGGGAATCCTCAAGGTACTGGGAATACACTGTGCAGCGAATAAGAAACCTGACACTGGAGATACTGGAGGATCTTAGTCCCAAACCCAGACTCTGCCATAACAATTTACCGGAGTTAGAAATATACGAGGACGTCAATAAGTAGCCACAGTGCAAGTAGGGAAGCGTAATGCACAGTACGAGAACACTATGTCAACATCTGTGGCCCAAGATTATTAAACCTACCACCAGAAACCAGAGGGAGAAGTGTGGTAGTGATGGAGGGGCGGAAGGGGAAGAAGGAGGAAGGGAAGGCGTGACACAAACAATACCCAGCTACCAGTAACAAGAGAATCTTAATGAACAGGTTCTCCTTAATTCTAACTCGTCTCACCCCTCCCCCTCCCGTCACGCTGGTTCTGCCAGGGGGAGGGGAAACGAGAGAGGGTACGGGGAGCAGCAAGGAAGACCACAGGAGGGGATTGGAAACAGAAGAAAAGAGGCAGGGAATGATAGAGAGGCCGGGAAGGGTGGAGGGGGAGACCAATGGAACAGGAGGGAAGGAAGGAATGAGGTATGAAAGACGAGGAGGAGGAGGAGGAGGAGAGAGGCGATCATTGAATGGTAGGAAGGTGGGGAGGGGAGGGTGGGGGGAGACGGGAGAGAAAGAAGGGGAGTCGCCCGTGAGAGGTTTGACAGGGAGGGGCTCCCCATACCCTACCCCCTCCCCAAGAAGAAGGTGACAGCCCATGACATGGTATTGAGAGGAGAGGAGGGAGAGGAGATCAACGAGGAGGGGGAAAGAGGGAGATTCTGAGTGAAGAGAAGCCTGGGGAGGAGGGAGAGGGAGGGGGGGAGGGGAGGGAGGGAAGGGGAAGGAAGGAAGGAAGGGAGGAGGGAGGGGGAGGGAGGGAAGGAGGGAGGGGGGGGGAGGGAGGGAGGGAGGGAGGGAGGAAGGGAGGGAGGGAGGGAGGGAGGGAGGGAGGGAAGGGAGGAGGGGGGGAGAGAGAGAGAGAGGGAGGGAGGGGGGGAGGGAGGAGGGAGAGGGGACGTTTTTTGAATTTAAACAAAATTAAGAAACCTGAGTGCGTTGTGGAATAGTTCGAGAACTCTATATTACACTGTGGGAACACCAGCAGTGAGTTGGCCACACTTTTCCAGTGACACTGTCCAGGGAGACCCCCAAAAAGCAGTGGCGGTTGGCCACATCCCTGGTTACCGGAGGTTATTCCGGGGATCAACTTTCCCCCGGCCCGGTCCATGACAAGGTCTCCCGATGGATCAGGGCCTGATCAACTAGGCTGTTACTGCGGGCCGCACGCAGCCCAAAACGTACAAGCCACAGCCCGGCTGATCCGGCACTGACTTTAGGTATCTGTCCAGCTCTTTTCTTGAAGGCACCCGGGGGTTTATTGGCAATTCCCCTAATTGCTTGATGGGAGACTGCGAACAGTCTTGGGCCCCGGACACTTACGGTGTTTTCCCTTAGTGTACCAATGGCGCCCCTACTTTTTATTGGGGTCATTTTGCATCGCCTGCCCAGTCTTTTACTTTCGTAGGGAATGATTTCTGTGTGCAGATTTGGGACCATTTTCCCTTTTAGGATTTTCCAACGGTAGATTATGATATATCTCTCCCTCCCGCGTTCCAACGAGTACAAGTCAAGTGCTTCCCAAGCGTTCCCAGTAGTTAAGGTGCTTGACAGAACCTATACGTGCAGTAAAGGATCTCTGTACACTCTCTAGAACTGCGATTTTTACCTGCTTTGAATGGAGATGTTAATGTACAGCAAGTATTGCAGCTAGAGAGAACAAGTGATTTGAAAAGAATCATCATTGGCTTGGCATCTCTCGTTTTTTAACGTTCTCATTACCATCCTATCATTTTCTTTGCACGTGCGATCGTGGGCACTGTTGTGATCCTTTAAAGTGAGTCCTCAGACAAATTTCTACTCCCAGGTCCCTCACATTTTTTTTTCCCCTCTATTATGGCCAGAGTCTGTAGTATAAATCTGTTCTAGTTATTATCTCCTCCAGTTTTCCATTAAACGGAGTAGTTTTGGGAATTTTTTCCTCATTGAAAAATATTGTTACCGTTGCCCACTGGAAAAAATTTGTTTATATCTTCTTGGAGGTTAACCGTGTCCTCAGCAGATGACAGCCTCGTGCAGATCCTAGTTTCATCCGCAAAAGGGTGAACGGTGCTGTGATGTATATCTCGTCTATGTCTGATATGAGGATGATGAATAAGATGGGGGCGAGGGACTGTGCCTTGTGGAACAGAGCTCTTCACTATGGCAGCCTCCGATTTAACTCTGTTGACCACTACTCTTTGTATTCGATTTGTTAGGAAGTTGAAGATCCATCTCCCCACTTTCCCAGTTATTCCTTTAGCACGTATTTTATGGGATATTACGCCATGATCGCATTTGTCAAATGCTTTGGCAAAGTCTGTGTATATTACATCTGCATTCTGATTTTCTTCCAGTGCATCCAAGGCCATATCAGAGTGATCCAGTAGTTGTGAGAGGCAGGAGCGACCTGCCCTGAACCCATGTTGCCCTGGAGTGTGCAGATTTTGGGAATCCAGGTGATTTGCAATCCGGCTGCTTAGCACTCTTTCAAAGATTTTTATGATGTGGGACGTCAGAGCTATTGGTCTATAGTTCTTAGCTAATGCTTTGCTGCCACCTTTATGGAGTGGGGCTATATCCGCCCAAAACTGTTCAACAGCCTCCCATCAAGCATTAGGGGAATTGCCAATAAACCCCTGGCTGCCTTCAAGAGAGAGCTGGACAGATACGTAAAGTCAGTGCCGGATCAGCCGGGCTGTGGATCGTACGTTGGACTGCGTGCGGCCAGCAGTAACAGCCTAGTTGATCAGGCCCTGATCCATCGGGAGGCCTGGTCATGGACCGGGCCGCGGGGGCGTTGATCCCCGGAATAACCTCCAGGTAACTGGAATTTCACCCATGTCCAAGCTCCTCCTCCATAGTGTACTTAGGGCACGCGAGATTGGTTTCTTGCAGTTCTTAATGAAAACAGAGTTCCACGAGTCTGGGCCCGGGGCTGAGTGCATGGGCATGTTGTCAATGGCTTTTTCGAAATCTATCGGAGTTAGTGTAATGTCGGAAATCTGGCATACATTTATGGAGTTTTGAGGCTCATTCATGAAGAAATCATTTCGGCCGTCGATCCTCAGACCGATTAGTGGTTCACTAAACACAGAGTCGTACTGGGATTTCAATATTTCACTCATTTCCTTGTTGTCATCTGTGTAAGTCCATCCTGTCTGGTAAGGGCCCGATATAGAGTGGTTTTGCCTTGTTTTTGGCATATGAAAAGAAATATTTGATTCTTTCAATTTCACTAATAGATTTAAGCTCCTCCTGCCTCTCCTGGTTCCTGTAAGAGTCATTTAGCTTAAGTTCGATAGTTTCCACTTCCCTGGTCAGCGCCTCCTTTCGTGTATCAGATATTCTAGCACTCCTGAGGAGCTCAGTGACTCTTCGTTGTCTTTTGTAGAGGGAGCGTCTTTCTCTCTCCAGTTTACTCCTGCTCTTCTTCTTTCTTAAGGGAATATGCCTAGAACATGCTTCAGCTGCCAGGAAGTTGATCCTTTCAAGGCACTGGTTTGGATCCATGTCATTTAAGATATCTTCCCAACATGTTTCGTTTAGGACATGGTTTACCTGGTCCCAGTTGATGTTCTTGTTGGTGAAGTTGTATTTTGTGAAGACACCTTCACAGGTACATGCATTCTGCTGATCAGGACCCCTGTGCATGTACGTCTGGACTTCGATTAGGTTGTGATCGGAATTAGTTTTTTATATTCTTATGTCTCTTATCAGGTCCTCATTATTTGTGAAGATAAGGTCAAGTGTGTTTTCTAGTCTTGTTGGCTCCACCATCTGCTGGCTTAAGGTGTGTTTTTCGCAGACTTAGCAGCTCATGTGTGTGTGTGACCTTTTAAGGTGTGTTTTTCGCAGACTTAGCAGCTCATGTGTGTGTGTGACCTTTCATCTGCGCTACCTCCAGGGATTGTTTCAGCTATAACATTATTTGCTACATTCTTCCATTTTGCATGCCTTGGGTTGAAATCACCAAGTAGTAATATGTTTGGGGATGGAGCTGGAAGGTTTTCCAGACAGTAATCAATTTTCAGTAGCTGTTCCTTGAACTGTTGTGAGGTTGCATCTGGTGGCTTATATACAACCACAATGACTAGGTTTTGGCTCTCGATCTTTATTGATAGAACTTCAACTACCTCATTTGTGGTGTTCAGCAACTCCGTGCAGATGAGGGACTCTTTGACATACAGGCCAACCCCCCGTTGTTGCCTGTTCATTCTGTCACATCTAAAAAGGTTGTAACCACTTATCCATATTTCACTGCCAAAGTGATCTTTTGTGTGAGTCTCTGTGAAGGCTGCAAACATTACATTAGACTCCTCTAGAAGTCCACTGATAAAAGGCATTTTGTTGTTGGTGGATGGCTTAAGACCCTGTATATTAGCAAATATGAACGAGGTTGTATTCTGTGTTTGTTGGGGGGATTTTGTTATTGGCATTAGCAGTTGTAATTTTGGAGGGCCATGGGTGGCCACTGGCTGCGCCTCCAGTCCAACAAGGCTCCAAGGTGGACTATTTTTATTTCCTTCCATTTTCTTTTTCCGTTTCCTGCCACTAAAAAATCACCTGGAGTTGGGTTGTCGTAGCTACTATTGTTTGTCTTGTGGGGTCTGTGCCTCCTGGTCCCTTTTAGATGGTATGCAGGGCAGTCGATGTTGTAACACTGCTTCTGGAGGACCGAGGAAGTGGCACATTTTTTGGGGTGAAAGAAAGTACAGGAAGAAGAACGACACACTCCTTTTAGACAGGATGGTCGCTACATTTTTTTGGGATGCTCAAAATTGCATGTCCCATTTTTTCCCTGTTATTCCATGCTTACAGATGCCCCAAGCTAATATTTGCACAAATTCACCTTTGGTTGAGAAGTGTTGGGAGGTTGTGTCAATTTCTGCAGGTTCTGGGACTGCACTATAATCCTCAGTATCCAAGCCAGGGCCACCCCGTCCTGGATTCCATCTACTTTCCTCAGTAGAGGAAGGAGGAGGAGACTCCTCTTCCAACATCTGTACTGTGGGCCCACTGTTTTTGTGCAATGATGGTTGTATATTTACGGTTTTAGTGGTGGTTGTGGTTAGGGTCCCTGGTAGCGGTCTGGGCTGGCAGTAAGGGGTGGGGGCTGGGGTCTGGGTCAGCACTGGGGCTGGGGGCTGAGCCTAGGCCAGCACCAGCACTGTGGGTATTAGTGCTATGACTGGGGGATGGGTCTGGTTTTGCACTATGTGGGTGACTAGATAGTTTCGAGTCATATGTTGTGGTTTGGACATCCTGCTTTTTTTTTATACACCATCTCTTGCCTCCCATGTTTTATATATCTTTTGGTTGACTATCCAAGAGGTTCATATTTGTTTTCTTGATTTATTTTATCTTTTATTTACTCGACCTTAGTCATTTTTTTATCTTTTCTGATACCTGCCAATGTTCTGCATTCTTTATTGCACTACCAAGATAAAAACACCTTGTTAGTTCAAGGTCAATTTTTTGAGGCTGTATTTAGGTCTAGTACAAGAGATATTGGTGTTTTGTAAAAGCATAGATTGCATGTGCTTTGTGATTCTGGATTCCTTCCAGGATTTTTTTTACAAGTCCACCAGATATGCAGTGCTGACATCCTGTCTGTAACCTTCTACACTCTGTATGTCAAGAAGAAAATGATTTCCACTTTACCTTTCTTCTTGCTGGTGCCAGTTATTGCAAGATGTATTTATAGAACCAACGTTGTGCAGAATGTGTGGTGGTGGGTGTAGGGTGGGTGTGAGGGCAAGATTACCCACACTGCCGACGACTTCACTATTAGTTATTTTGATATTATATTTAATTCCTTTTATGTTTCGCTACTGTACACTGTGTATCTCAAGGTTATACACGTATTTCTTTAAAATACACTTTTCATGTGCTATAATGGGATCATTGTTTTATTAAAATTGACACTGCAGCTAGGCCGTATGCTAACCTTCCCTCCTACACTTCTATGGAAAGTTTATTTCCTGTTTTGTAGATGGTAACGGTTGTATGATCAATTTATGATGTTATGCTGGTGATACCCTGCACCTCAATGGCTACCACCACTCGTTTTATCTCTTTATGACTATAGTAAGTAGGTTACTTATCCGGTATTAACACTTCTCTGGAACCTCAGGCAATGTTCGTAGTTGCCAGGTCTCGCTTGTATGATATTCACCATATCTACACTTACTTATTGTACGCATATACTGGCGGTGATAATTAAGTTTCTCTATATATACAATTATAGTTCACTATGTCACTGTGCAATTTACTCCTTGTCACTCAATATATTACTTATAGATTGATCAATATTTGTTTATTTTCAATTGTGTTGCACATCGGCAATTAATTCACTAGTGCTAGTGCAGGTTGTATTTCCCAAAGTAACCGTTCTCTCCACCGGTCACTCTCTACATTTGGGGACACTATAATCCATCATTTTCTATTTAGGTTCACTGATTTTCTTTTTGTTGGTTCAAAGGAGTATATGCATACTTTATGGTTGCACACACGCTTATTTTCGCCTTCTGTTCCCTCTGTGCTCTATCAAGAACGAAGTTTTTTATGGAGCTCAACGTGCGCAGACTGTCCTCAAGCCTCAGTCAACACACTAGCAGTGAGTGGCCACACTATACCCGCAGTTGATTAACTGGTGAGCATATCCAGGAGGATATGCTCTCCACAGCCAGATTGGACTGCTCTTGTACTCTTTCGTACACACACACCACACACACACACACACACACACACACCACCACACCACACACACACACACACACATATATATATAATAATATATTATAGATATTCTATATATATATAGATATATATATAAGTATAGAGAGAGATCGAGAGAGAGAGAGAGTCGATGAGAGAGAGAGAGAAAGGGTTAGGAGGGTGGGGGTGGGATGGGGGGCTATGTGAGGCAGGTGAAGGGTGTTGTAGAGTTGATGAGAGGGTGGGTCAGGAAAAGACTGGGCGTGGTAAGGGAAAAGGCACGTTATAGGCTGGGAGAGATTCCAGGTTTACCTGGACAATCAGGTGGTGTAAGGCGTGGTGCGAGGGAGGCGGTTGTGGAACGGTGCGTGGTGCGAGGGAGGCGGTGTGGACTGTGGAGGGGTGCGAGAGGGGGCGGTGTGGCCGGAGGTGGGTGGTGCGCTGGGAAGGCGCGGTGTGGAAGGTGCTGGTGGAAGGTGGCGTGGTGCGTGGGGGGGCGGTGTGGATGGTGGGCGTGGTGCGAGGAGCGGTGTGGAGGTGGCGTGGTGCGAGGGGGCACGGTTGTGGATGGTGGCGTGGCTGCGAGGGGGGCGGTATTTTAATTTGTGGATGGTGCGTGGTGCGAGGGGGGCGGTGTGGACGGTGTGAGACAAGTGTGGGGTGTTTGGGGTGTGCCTGTGTGTACGCACCTTAGTGTACTAATGCTAGTTGTGGTTTGGCGGGGTCGCGATTCACAGTCCTGGCCGCCTCTTCAACGGGCCGCGACATATCCCCGGGCACTCTTTCCGCTCCGTGAGGCTTATCTATAACTCTTCTTTAAAGCTATGTATGGATCCTGTCCTAATACTACATCACTACCCAGGCTATTCCACTTCCTGACAATAACACGTGACTGATAAGGAAATACTTCCCAACATCCCTGTGGTTATCTGAAGTTCTTCTAGCTCCCAAATGTGACCCTCGTTGCTGTGTGTCAGAATCCTCTGGAAGACATCCTGTCTCTGGCCACCTTTGTCTCGTCTTACCTTCTCTGCATTTTTTATGTCGTTATCATCATCCCCACCTATCTTGACTGTCTTCCAGTGTCGTCAGGTCGATTTCCTTAAACTCTCCTGTACGGATCATACCTCCTTAGCTCTTGGCGACTTGTCTTGTTGCCAAACACCTTTGCACTTTCTAGTTTATTTACAGGCTTGGCTAGGTTTGTGGGTTCCAAATGTGGTTGCTCGCATACTCCAATATGTGGCCTCTAACGTACACGGTGTACAGGGTCCCTGAATGTTTCCTTATTAAGATGTCGGGAATGCTGTTCTGAGGTTTGATAGGGCCATATGCTGCAGCAGTTATTGGTTGTGTGCGCCAGAGAGGTGCCGCGTGTGTACTCACCCACTAAGGATCCTTTTCCTTGACGGGGGTTTGTAGGCTCTGGCCCTAGACTGTACTCTCGTCTCGTGGTCTTCTTTGCCCGTCCCCAATTTTCTATGACTTTGCATCTCTGGTGGGGTGAACTACAGGAAGCCAGGTTTCGGACCGGCCTGTGAGTGTCTCGTCCAGATTCCTCTGTTGTTGTCTGCTGGTCGTTCGTCCGCGATTGAATTCCTTCTCATCAAATCATATCATCTGCAAAAAAGGGACACTTCGGAGTCTATTCCTTCCGTCCTTGTCACAAAGTACAGAAGCTAGCACCGATCGTTTTCTTATGGACTGATCCCTGTAGCACCCCGCTCGTTACGGTGCCCTCACTCTGGATCACCTCGCCCCATAACCGTACATGTCTTCTGACAGGTATTCCCTGATTCCATTGTAGTGCCTTCCGTTTTCCTGCTTGGTCCTTGGTGTGTGTGTGTGTAGCTACAAGGAGCACCTGCATCTCTAAGACCACGGCAACACAGGTGTGGACCAACAAGTGCCATAACTGACTGGAGTGAGATTATAAGCATGGGGGAGCGCTAAACCCGTAGGGATTCTACAGCGCCTATTGGGAGGGAGGAGGCGGAAGGTATTCAGATTCAATTCAGGGAACTGGAGCAGAGATCCAATTCCCTAGATCAAGAGCCCCTCACCAGCGTCGACAGTACTACTGACATGTTACTGGCTGTTACAACAGTACTACTGACATGTTACTGGCTGTTACAACAGTACTACTGACATGTTACTGGCTGTTACAACAGTACTACTGACCTGATACTGGCTGTTACAATAGCACTACTGACCTGTTACTGGCTGTTACAACAGTACTGCTGACCTGTTACTGTTACAACAGTACTACTGACCTGTTACCGACTGTTACAACAGTACTGCTGGCCTGTTACTGGCTGCTATAACAGTACTACTGACCTGTTACTGACTGTTACAACAGTACTACTGACCTGTTACTGACTGTTATAACAGTACTACTGACCTGTTACTGACTGTTACAACAGTACTGACCTGTTACAACAGTACTTACCTGTTACTGGCCGTTACAACAGTACTACTGACCTGGAGGTTATTCCGGGGATCAACGCCCCCGCGGCCCGGTCCATGACCAGGCCTCCCGATGGATCAGGGCCTGATCAACTAGGCTGTTACTGCTGGCCGCACGCAGTCCAACGTACGAGCCACAGCCCGGCTGATCCGGCACTGACTTTAGGTATCTGTCCAGCTCTCTCTTGAAGGCAGCCAGGGGTTTATTGGCAATTCCCCTAATGCTTGATGGGAGGCTGTTGAACAGTTTTGGGCCCCGGACACTTATGGTGTTTTCCCTTAGTGTACCAATGGCGCCCCTACTTTTTATTGGGGGCATTTTGCATCGCCTGCCCAGTCTTTTACTTTCGTAGGGAGTGATTTCTGTGTGCAGATTTGGGACCATTCCTTCCAAGATTTTCCAAGTGTAGATTATGATATATCTCTCCCTCCCTGGCTGTTACAACAGCACTACTGACCTGTTACTGGCTGTTACAACAGTACTGACCTGTTACTGGCTGTTACAACAGTACTACTGACCTGTTATTGGCTGTTACAGCTTGTTGATTCCCATATTTTCTGAGTGGTGAGGAAAAGGCAGGAAAGAAGAGACTTGGGAAGATGTAGGTTATACAGAGAGAGATGGAGATAGATAGATAGATAGAGAGGAGAGAGAGAGAGAGAGAGAGGAGAGAGAGAGAGAGAGAGAGAGAGAGGGAGAGAGAGAGAGGAGAGGAGAGAGAGAGAGGAAGAGGGGACATGCGGAAGATAAAAGTAGAATAATGAAAGGCAGGGGAGACAGAGCAGAAGGGACGGGAGATGGAATGAAAGCGAGGACAGAGGAGAGGGAAGCGAGAGAGGGGAGAAAAGAGGGGAAACGCAAAATGAAGGCGGTAAATGGAGGAGCTACATCAGAAGAGGGGAAGAGTGCAACATTAAATAAGAGGGCGTGTACGAAGGGAAAAGACAAGGGGAGAGAGAGAGAGAGAGAGAGAGAGAGAGAGAGAGAGAGAGAGAGAGAGAGAGAGAGAGAGAGAGAGAGAGAGAGAGAGAGAGAGAGACTCTTGCTTATGTGGGTTGATCACTGCAACAAATTACATCCTGACTATTCACCACAAGTGCATTCCTGACTAGCACCATGTGAGGCTGCTGTGAGATGAACCCAGGTGTGGCTGTGAACCTTTTGATGAGCCCAGGTGTGGCTGTGAACCTTCTGATGAACCCAGGTGTGGCTGTGAACCTTCTGATGAACCCAGGTATGGCTGTGAACCTTTTGATGAGCCCAGGTGTGGCTGTGAACCTTCTGATGAACCCAGGTGTGGCTGTGAACCTTTTGATGAACCCAGGTGTGGCTGTGAACCTTTTGATGAACCCAGGTGTGGCTGTGAACCTTCTGGTGAACCCAGGTGTGGCTGTGAACCTTCTGATGAACCCAGGTGTGGTTGTAAACCTTCAGATAAACCTAGGTGTGGCTGTGAACCTTCTGATGAACCCAGGTGTGGATGTGAGCCTTCTGGTGAACCCAGGTGTGGCTGTGAACCTTCTGATGAACCCAGGTGTGGCTGTGAACCTTTTGATGAGCCCAGGTGTGGCTGTGAACCTTCTGATGAACCCAGGTGTGGCTGTGAACCTTCTGATGAACCCAGGTATGGCTGTGAACCTTTTGATGAGCCCAGGTGTGGCTGTGAACCTTCTGATGAACCCAGGTGTGGCTGTGAACCTTCAGATAAACCCAGGTGTGGCTGTGAACCTTCTGATGAACCCAGGTGTGGATGTGAGCCTTCTGGTGAACCCAGGTGTGGCTGTGAACCTTCTGATGAACCCAGGTGTGGTTGTGAACCTTCTGGTGAACCCAGATGTGGCTGTAAACCTTCAGATAAACCTAGGTGTGGCTGTGAACCTTCTGATGAACCCAGGTGTGGATGTGAACCTTCTGGTGAACCCAGGTGTGGCTGTGAATCTTCTGATGAACCCAGGTGTGGTTGTGAACCTGCAGATGAACATATCCATACAATAACCAGTATAACTGATACATATCATACCCACAACAAACTAGGGGTCAACGCCCCCTCGGTCCAGTAATGACTGATACATAACCCTACAACAACAACAACTACTAATGGATGCTCCTGTTAGTAAATTCCTAAATTCCGTGTCTGAACACTGTTCACTGATGGAGAACAGAAGAAGAATAAGTATAAAAGGAGTAGGTAAGGGAAGGGTACGTAAAGGAAGACGTAGTGAAAGCGAAAAGTATGGAAATGAAAGAGATGGGAGGTTATGAGCCAAGGAGAGGAGAGGCAGGAACCCACCAAGCCCTGGGAACCTTGATTGTAGGGTGGGTTAAAAGGTGGGCATGAGATCCACCCACCTATCTTGCAAGGAGACAGGAGGGGGTTACGATCTACCTTCCCTCCTTCTCTTCCTTTATGCAGGAGAGAACACGAAACTCTCTTAAGAATATAAGAAGGAAGGAGAACTGCAGCAGACGTACTAGCACAAGCTAGTCAGGTCCAACTCACACCCACTCATGTATTTATCTAACCTATTTTTAAAACTACACAACGTTTTATCTTCAATGACGTTACTCGGGAGTTTGGTCCACTTAGTTACATACTTCCACTTAGTTACATACTTCCACTTAGTTACATACTTCACCGCCTTGTTTATATCACCTCTTTTATAAGCCTACCTCTAACATACCCGTGACCAGTTTCGAGAGTCTTTCTACTCCTGCGCTTCCATGGTCACACTTCAATCTTGCCACCCTCACTATACGTCTTTCAGGACGGTGCCTACCTGGCGGGTATTCCGGGGATCAACACCCCCGCGGCCCGGTCCACCACCTGCCTAAACACACTCTTCATCTATCTTCCAAGGAGATAAATTAGACACGTGTACAACATTTGGGGAAACGTTTCGCCACACAGTGGTTTCATCAGTCCATACAAAGGAGAATGGTGAAGAACAGGAGGGGTTTGAGGTAATCAGTCCCTCAACCTTGAAAAGACTGATGGACTGATCGTGCGTGTCTAATTTATCAACTTATCAGTTCTCTGAACCATTCATGTACATCTTCCCAGGACAGATTCCTGAGACGGAGAACTAACTTTCTCATCCTTATTGGTATAGTTTTCAGTGAATTTGTGTAACCTGGAGAACAGAAATAGAAAACAGGGTAGTGGAAGGGAAGGGAAGGGAAGGGAAGGGAAGGGAAGGGAAGGCAGGCCAGTGGTCACTTCCCAGAGGATGAATAAACAACTAGGGAAAGAGCCCTCATGGACACACACACACACATACACACACACGCACATACACACGGACGCACGCACGCACGCACACACGTACGCACGCACGCACACACACACACACACACACACACACACACACGCATGCACGCGCGCGCACACACATACACACGCACCCACACGCACGCACAAGCACACACACACACACACACACACACACACACACACACACACACACACACACACACACACACACACACACACCTCAAAGGCAATGGGACCAGACATCTCCCCATGGCTCCTTAGAGAGGGAGCAGAAATGTTGTGTGTGCCACTAACCACAATCTTCAACACATCCCTTGAAACTGGGCAACTACCTGAGGTATGGAAGACGGCAAATGTAGTACCCATATTTAAAAAGGGAGACAGAAAAAAGGCACTAAACTATAGACCAGTGTCACTGACGTGCATAGTATGTAAAGTCATGGAGAAGATTATCAGGAGGAGAATGGTGAAGCACCTGGAACAGAACAAGAGTATAAACGCCAACCAGCACGGTTTTATGGAAGGCAAATCCTGTGTCACAAACCTACTGGAGTTTTATGATAAAGTAACAGAAGTAAGACTCGAGAGAGAGGGGTGGGTTGATTGCATCTTCTTGGACTGCAAGAAGGCCTTCGACACAGTTCCTCACAGGAGATTGGTGCAGAAGCTAGAGGATCAGGCGCATATAACAGGAAGGGTGCTGCAATGGATCAGAGAATACCGACAGGGAGGCAACAATGAGTCATGATACGCAATGAGGTATCACAGTGGGCACCTGTGACGAGCGGGGTCCCACAGGGGTCGGTCCTAGGACCAGTGCTATTTCTGGTATATGTGAATGACATGATGGAAGGGTAAGACTCAGAAGCGTCCCTGTTTGCAGATGATATGAAGTTAATGAGGAGAATTAAATCAGATGAGGACCAGGCAGGACTTCAAAGAGACCTGGACAGGCTGGACACCTGGTCCAGCAACCAGCTTCTCGAATTTAACCCCGTCAAATGCAAAGTCATGAAGATCGGGAAGGGCAAAGAAGACCGCAGACGGAGTATAGGCTACGTGCCCAAAGACTGCAAACCTCGCTAAAGGAGAAAGATCTTGGGGTGAGTATAACACCGAGCACGTCTCTGGAAGCACACATCAATCAGATAACTGCTGCAGCATATGGGCGCCTGACAAACCTGAGAATAGCGTTCCGATACCTTAGTAAGGAATCGTTGAAGACACTGTACACCATGTCCTCAGGCTCATACTTGAGTATGCAGCACCTGTTTGGATCCCACACTTGATCAAGCACATCAAGAAATTAGAGAAAGTGCAAAATTTTGCGACAAGGTTAGTTCCAGAGCTAAGGGAAATGTCCTACGAAGAAAGGTTAAGGGAAATCGGCCTGACGACACTGGAGGACAGGAGGGTTAGGGGAGACATGATAACAACATACAAAATACTGCATGGAATAGAGAAGGTGGACAGAGACAGGATGTTCCAGAGGGGACACAGAAACAAGGGGTCACAATTGGAAGTTGAAGACCCAGATAAGTCAAAGGGATGTTAGGAAGTATTTCTTCAGTCATAGAGTAGTCAGGAAGTGAAATAGCCTAGCAAGTGAGGTAGTGGAGGCAGGAACCATACATAGCTTTAAGATGAGGTATGATAAAGCTCATGAAGCAGGAAGAGAGAGGACCTAGTAGCACTCAGTGAAAAGGCGGGGCCAGGAGTTGAGTCTCGACCCCTGCAACCACAATTAGGTGAGTACACACACACAAACACACACACACACACACTCATGTATTTATCTAACCTATGCTCCTGCTTTAATGACGGTACTCGGAAATATGTTCCACTCATCCACAAATCTACTGCCAAACCAACACTTTCCTATAGCCTTTCTCAACCCAAACTTTTCCAACCTTAAACCATTGCTGTGAGACCTGATTCAACACCTTAGTATTGCGAAGTGAAGACAATAGGCCACACTGTTGCAGTACCTGGATAACACTCACACTGCAGTACCTAGATAACAACACTCACACTGTTGCAGTACCTGGATAACAACACCCACACTGTTGCAATACCTGAATAACAACACCCAAATTGTTGTAGTACCTGTGTCAGCATAGTTGCTGATCCCCTGTATATGTATATGTTATCTGAGTATCATAGTATCATCCATATGTTTTACATAGTTCACCCCTTGCTAGGCTCAGTGACTAGCATATGTGACGTCACGTGATGCCGCATGTGAGTGCTGCGCTCCCGGCTTCCTCCTCACTCCACCTTTAGGTCTAGTCGTCACGGCAAGTCTGGGCTTCCCCTTTCACACTCTGCTTATATAAGTGTTACCATCCACAAGTGCATTTAACTCCAACCATCATATATCCACGAACCCTCCCAACAAAGGGTGGAGAGTTATCCACTCCACTGACTTTGTGATTCGATTCCTGCTCCAAGAAGATCTTGTTCTGACTGTGAAGCCACCAGCACCCATCAGTGACTTTGTCATGAGTCAAGAATTACTGTATCGAACCAGTTAGTAATTCCACAGTCACTAGCGAATGCAGCTGTATCTTTTGTAGATACTTATTCAGATCTCCCTCAATCAAGGCATGTGCTAGCCATTGCAAAGGAATTCGATCCTCCCAAAGACGATAACCATTCTGCATATGTAAATCTTACCTTCACAGAGTTGGGTTTAAATGTATATAGCCTGTATAATTAGACATCCAAGATGAATGAAGTCGTCAACTGTGTTTATTGTTAGCTGATCAGTTTTCAGAGTTTTTTTTTTTGTGTGTGTGTTCACATTCCCTCCGAATTCTGAGAATTTAGCAGTAATGATCTGTGCGCCAGATCTGTCTTTGCTGTTAATTACTTTCACCTTTGTAAATATATATTCTTCCTCAGAATCCGTAGAGTGCATGAATACAGATCGATCGATCAATTCCATCCTTTATTATACTGTGATTTCTTATAATTCGTAATGTATTATGATACCATCCATTATGATCACATCCATTAGTTCTAAGTTACATATGTCTTTGCTATTGTATAGAATCAGCCCAGAGCCACCTGCCTGTTCAGCCTATAGCATAGTATTGTATGTTGAGACGACATACGTAACATGACCGAGCTGTCAGCATAGTTGCTGATCCCTTGTATATGTATATGTTATCTGAGTATCAAAGTATCATCCATATGTTTTACATAGTTCACCCCTTGCTAGGCTCAGTGACTAGCATGTGTGACGTCACGTGATGCCGCATGTGAGCGCTGCGCTCCCGGCTTCCTCCTCACTCCACCTTTAGGTCTATGACAAGGCAACACGGTAAGTCTGGGCTTCCCCTTTCACACTCTGCTAATATAAGTGTTACCATCCACAAGTGTGTTTAACTCCAACCATCATATCTCCACGAACCCTCCCAACACCTGGATAACAACACTCCCACTGCAGTACCTGGATAACAACATGCACACTGCAGTGCCTGGATAACAACATTCACACTGTTGCAGTACCTGGATAACAACACTCATACTCTTGCAGTACCTGGATAACAACACTCACTGTAGTACCTGGATAACAACACTCACTGTAGTACCTGGATAACAACACTCACAGTGTAGTACCTGGATAACAACACTCACACTGTAGTACCTGGATAACAACACTCACAGTGTAGTACCTGGATAACAACACTCACTGTAGTACCTGGATAACAACACTCACAGTGTAGTACCTGGATAACAACACTCACTGTAGTACCTGGATAACAACACTCACACTTTAGTACCTGGATAACAACACTCACAGTGTAGTACCTGGATAACAACACTCACAGTGTAGTACCTGGATAACAACACTCACAGTGTAGTACCTGGATAACAACTCACTGTAGTACCTGGATAACAACACTCACAGTGTAGTACCTGGATAACAACACTCACAGTGTAGTACCTGGATAACAACACTCACTGTAGTACCTGGATAACAACACTCACACTGTAGTACCTGGATAACAACACTCACAGTGTAGTACCTGGATAACAACACTCACTGTAGTACCTGGATAACAACACTCACACTGTAGTACCTGGATAACAACACTCACAGTGTAGTACCTGGATAACAACACTCACTGTAGTACCTGGATAACAACACTCCAGCTGTATGTACCTGGATAACAACACTCACACTGCAGTACCTGGATAACAACACTACACTAGTAGTACCTGGATAACAACACTCACACTGTAGTACCTGGATAAACAACACTCACTGTAGTACCTGGATAACAAACACTCACACTGTAGTACCTGGATAACAACACTCACAGTGTAGTACCTGGATAACAACACTCACACTGTAGTACCTGGATAACAACACTCACACTGTAGTACCTGGATAACAACACTCACAGTGTAGTACCTGGATAACAACACTCACTGTAGTACCTGGATAACAACACTCACACTGTAGTACCTGGATTAACAACACTCACATGTAGTACCTGGATAACAACACTCACTGTAGTACCTGGATAACAACACTCACACTGTAGTACCTGGATAACAACACTCACACTGTAGTACCTGGATAACAACACTCACTGTAGTACCTGGATAACAACACTCACACTGTAGTACCTGGATAACAACACTCACACTGTAGTACCTGGATAACAACACTCACAGTGTAGTACCTGGATAACAACACTCACTGTAGTACCTGGATAACAACACTCACACTGTAGTACCTGGATAACAACACATCACCACTCGTAGTACCTGGATAACAACACTCACAGTGTAGTACCTGGATAACAACACTCACACTGCAGTACCTGGATAACAACACTCACAGTGTAGTACCTGGATAACAACACTCACACTGTAGTACCTGGATAACAACACTCACACTGTAGTACCTGGATAACAACACTCACACTGTAGTACCTGGATAACAACACTCACACTGTAGTACCTGGATAACAACACTCACACTGTAGTACCTGGATAACAACACTCACTGTAGTACCTGGATAACAACACTCACACTGTAGTACCTGATAACAACACTCACACTGAGTACCTGGATAACAACATCTCACACTGTAGTACCTGGATAACAACACTCACACTGTAGTACCTGGATAACAACACTCACACTGTAGTACCTGGATAACAACACTCACACTGCCCCAACATTAATATATTCCTTCAAAATAAGGTAATAACGTTGATTATTAATTAGTGTTGTAAGCAGGTGTCACTTGCGCTGACAACTCAGTCCTGGGTTACGCCCTTGTTGTTCCATTAGACCGGTGCATAATATACGTTCATCACATTCTCGACGTTCACTGACGTTCACTGAGCGGCGTTCATTTTACGCTCACACGACTCGTACACCCGCCAGCTCCTGTAGTTACTAACAAGAATAAAAAACATTTTGTATGGGTGTATTTTGTCACCAGACGATCCTGGCCCATGGCCGGGCTCCGGGAGTACACTCGAAACTCAAAGATATATCAAAGGTATAATGTTTTCATGAGGTGGGATACACCTAAGTACCTGGAGGTTATTCCAGGAATCAACGCCCCCGCGACCCGGTCCACGACCAGGCCTCCCGGTGGATCAGGGCCTTATCAACCAGGCTGTTACTGCTGGCCGCACGTAGTCCAACGTACGAACCACAGCCTGGCTGATCCGGCACTGGCTTTAAGTATCTGTCCAGCTCCCTCTTGAAGGCAGCCAGGGGTCTATTGGTAATTTCCCTTATGGCTGATGGGAGGCTGCTGAACAGTCTTGGGCCCCGGACACTTATGGTGTTTTCCCTTAGTGTACCAATGGTGCCCCTACTTTTCACTGGGGGCATTTTGCACCACCTGCCCAGTCTTTTACTTTCGTAGGGAGTGATTTGTGTGTGCAGATTTGGGACCATTCCTTCTAGGATTTTCCAAGTGTAGATTATAATGTATCTCTTTCGCCTGCGTTCCAACGAGTACAAGTCAAGTGCTTCCAAGCGTTCCCAGTAATTGAGGTGTTTGATGGAACCTACATGTGCAGTAAAGGTTCTCTGGACACTCTCCAAATCGGCAATTTCACCTGCTTTGAACGGATATGTTAATGTACAGCAGTATTCCAGGGTAGAGAGAACAAGTGATTTGAAAAGGATCATCATGGGCTTGGCATCTCTCCTTTTGAAAGTTCTCATTATCCATCCTATCATTTTCTTTGCACGTGCGATCGTGGCACTGTTGTGATCCTTGAAAGTGAGATCCTCAGACATTACTACTCCCAGGTCCCTTACATTATTTTTCCGTTCTATTGTATGGCCGGAGTCAGTAGTATACTCTGTTCTAGTTATTATCTCCTCCAGTTTTCCATAACGGAGTAGTTGGAATTTGTCCTCATTGAACATCATATTGTTTACCGTTGCCCACTGGAAAACTTTGTTTATATCTTCTTGGAGGTTAACCGCGTCCTCAGCAGATGACAGCCTCATGCAGATCCTAGTATCATCCGCAAAGGATGATACGGTGCTGTGGTGTATATCTCTATTTCTGATATGAGGATGAGGAACAGGATGGGGTCGAGTACAATAATAAGGAGAAATACAGTAAGTGTCCGGAAGGAATGGTCCCAAATCTTCACACAGAAATCACTCCCTATGAAAGTAAAAGACTGGGCAGGCGATGCAAAATGACCCCAATAAAAAGTAGGGGCGCCATTGGTACACTAAGAGAAAACGCCATAAGTGTCCGGGGCCCAAGACTGTTCAACAGCCTCCCATCAAGCATTAGGGGAATTACCAATAAACCCCTGGCTGCCTTCAAGAGAGAGCTGGACAGATACCTAAAGTCAGTGCCGGATCAGCCGGGCTGTGGCTCGTACGTTGGACTGCGTGCGGCCAACAGTAACAGCCTAGTTGATCAGGCCCTGATCCATCGGGAGGCCTGGTCATGGACCGGGCCGCTGGGGCGTTGATCCCCGGAATAACCTCCAGGTAACCTGGCCCTAGACTTCAACATCTTACCAGAAGACATCAGAAACACTGCTGGTACAAGTGTAGAAGCCTTCAAGAGGAGACTGGACAAGTATCTTCACCAAGTGCCGGATCAACTAGGCTGTGATGGATATGTGGAGCAGCGAGCCTCCAGCAGCAACAGCCTGGTTGACCAGGCAAGCACAAGACGAGCCTGGCCCAGGGCCGGGCCACGAGAGTTGAGTAGAGCCTCGAAACTCATCAAACATATCAAAGGTAAGACTTTAACAGCCTCCCACCATAACGGGAATTACCAATAGACTCCTGACTGTCTTCAAGACCCCTGGTTGTCTTCAAGACCCCTGGTCTGTCTTCAAGACCCTGGTTGTCTTCAAGACCCCTGGTTGTCTTCAAGACCCCTGGTTGTCTTCAAGACCCTGGTTGTCTTCAAGACCCCTGGTTGTCTTCAAGACCCCTGACTGTCTTCAAGACCCCTGGTTGTATTCAAGACCCCTGGTTGTCTTCAAGACCCCTGGTTGTCTTCAAGACCCCTGGTTGTATTCAAGGCCCCTGGTTGTCTTCAAGACCCCTGGTTGTCTTCCAAGACCCCTGGTTGTATTCAAGACCCCTGGTTGTATTCAAGACCCCTGGTTGTATTCAAGGCCCCTGGTTGTATTCAAGACCCCTGGTTGTATTCAAGACCACTGGTTGTCTTCAAGACCACTGGTTGTCTTCAAGACCCTGGTTGTATCAAGCCCTGGTGTCAAGACCCTGGTTGTTTCAAGGCCCCTGGTTGTCAAGACCCCTGGTTGTCTTCAAGACCCCTGGTTGTATTCAAGACCCCTGGTTGTCTTCAAGACCCCTGACTGTCTTCAAGACCCCTGGTTGTCTTCAAGACCCCTGACTGTCTTCAAGACCCCTGACTGTCTTCAAGACCCCTAACTGTCTTCAAGACCCCTGGTTGTATTCAAGACCCCTGGTTGTTTTCAAGACCCCTGGTTGTCTTCAAGACCCCTGGTTGTCTTCAAGACCCCTGGTTGTCTTCAAGACCCCTGGTTGTCTTCCAAGACCCCTGGTTGTCTTCCAAGACCCCTGGTTGTATTCAAGACCGCTGGTTGTATTCAAGACCCCTGGTTGTATTCAAGGCCCCTGGTTGTCTTCAAGACCCCAGGTTGTCTTCAAGACCCCTGGTTGTCTTCAAGACCCCAGGTTGTCTTCAAGACCCCTGGTTGTATTCAAGACCCCTGGTTGTCTTCAAGACCCCTGGTTGTATTCAAGGCCCCTGGTTGTCTTCAAGACCCCTGGTTGTATTCAAGACCCCTGGTTGTCTTCAAGACCCCTGGTTGTCTTCAAGACCCTGGTTTGTCTTCAAGACCCCTGGTTGATTCAAGGCCCTGGTTGTCTTCAAGACCCTGGTTGTCTTCCAAGACCCCTGGTTGTCTTCCAAGACCCCTGGTTGTATTCAAGACCGCTGGTTGTATTCAAGACCCCTGGTTGTATTCAAGGCCCCTGGTTGTCTTCAAGACCCCAGGTTGTCTTCAAGACCCCTGGTTGTCTTCAAGACCCCAGGTTGTCTTCAAGACCCCTGGTTGTCTTCAAGACCCCTGGTTGTCTTCAAGAGGGAGCTGGACAGATACTAGAAGTCGATGCTGGATCAGCCGGGCTGTGGTTAAAACGTTGGACTACGTGCGGGCAGCAGTAACAGCCTGGTTGATCGGGTCCTGATCCACCAGGAGGCCTAGTCATGGACCGGGCCGCGGGGGCGTTGATCCCCGAAATACCCTCCAGGTAGATCCGCTCGTTAATGGAAATATTTAATAAATGAATCAGGTAGCAGCAGGTGAGAACCTCGGAGTGCAGACACGATCACGAGGCTGACCCGGACACCTTGTTCACGATCACACATCAGTATGACGATGTAATGTGATCTAAGTTATCCTGACCAGTAACTTACAAGTCCATCATGTTGATCTTCAACACAACCCCTCCCGGCACTCCTCCCACAGCTCCACCGCCATAAAACCAGCCCCAGGAGGGAGTGATGGAGGGAGGGAGGAAGGAAGGGAGGGAGGGAGGATAATGGCAGTGTTGCTGGAGAGTGAGAGAGAATAAGGAAATACCGACCTTAAGGTAAGCACGTGGTGACACCACCACTACTAGCACCATCACCACTACTACCACCACCACCACTACCACCACTACTACCACCACCACTACTACCACCACTACTACCACCACTACTACACTACCACCACCACTACTACCACCACTACTACCACCACCACTACTACTACCCCACCACTACTACCACACCACTACTACCACTACTAGCACCACCACTACTACCACCACCACTACTATCACCACGCCACTACTACCACTACTAGCAGCACCACTACTAGCACCACCACTACTAGCACTACCACTACTAGCACCACCAATACTACACCACCACCACTACTATCACCACCGCCACTACTACCACCACTACTACCACCACCACTACTACCACCACCACCACTACTACCACCACCACTAATAGCACCACCACTACTACCACCACCACTACTATCACCACCGCCACTACTACCCACTACCACTACTAGCACCACCATACTACCACCACCACTACTAGCACCACCACTACTACCACCCACTATAGCACCACCACTACTACCACCACCACTACTATCACCACCGCCACTACTACACACCACTACTAGCACCACACTACTACCACCACCACCATACTACCACTACTACCACCACCACTACTACACCACCACTACTACCACCACCACTACATCACCACCGCCACTACTACCACCACTACTACCATTACTAGCATCAACACTACCACCACACACCACTACTAACACACCAACTATTACAGCCCCACACTACTACTACCACCACACACTACTAGACACCACACACTACAACTACTACCACCACACCACCACTACTACCCCACCACTACCACACCACTCTACCACCACCACTACTACCACCACCACTATACCACCACTACACCACCACCACTATACACCACTACTACCACCATTCAAAACTCACACCTCCATAATTAACACCATCACCCCAGTTGTTTATATAAATTTTTTATCAATTTAAAGTTGTATTAATAAAGAAAAAAAAATTATTTTACAGCCGCCATTTTCCAAATTATTTAAGGCAAATTATAGACAAGAAGAAAAACTTGACAGTTTGGTCTGGGAGACGGATTTAACTTTTCTAAAGTTTACAAACAATAGCTTTACATTTTAACCTCCCCCCCCCCCCCCCCCTCGGTGGTCTAGCTTTCCCTTAACCCTAGCCACCCCCCCCCCCCCCACCCCACCCCCGGTGGTCGGGCCATAACAGCTGCTGCCCCACCCACCGGAGGTATACCGGGGGCACCAGATCGCGCCCCCTCTGAAGGCCCCGGGGTATGGAACCCCTAAGCAGGAGGCTGTTGAAATTTAGAATAAGGTTTTTTCCGGGAACCCCTTTTTTTGGGCCCAAATTTGCAGGCACCCAGTTTTTACTGAGGGCGGGGAGTGTGCAAGGCCCATCCTTAAATCCAAATGAGAAGAAAACGGGCAACGAGAAGTAATGTGTTTTCAGACGCCATGAAGGTGCCTGCAACTATAACTTGCTGAGTCTCCCCCTCCCTAGTCCGACCACGACTCTGTTGGGATGTTGTAAAAGCTATTAGTAAATCAGGAACTGTTTTGAGGACTCTGTAGTTCCCTCTCGAAGACTTAAGCATACATGAGCTACAAGATGCAACTTCTCAACAGTTCATGGAAAGTTACTGAAAATTGATTACTGTTTCGAAAAACCTTCCAGCCCCGGGATCGGGAGGCCTGGTCATGGACCGGGCCGCGGGGGCGTTGATCCCCGGAATAACCTCCAGGCCCCAAGTATCTTGCTGCTTGGTGATTTCAATTTAAAACATACAAAATGGAGAAACGTGGCAAATGTTATACCAGAGACTACCACTGGGGGCAGCTCACATGAAGTCACACACACATAAACTGCTAAAACTCACTAATAAATACACGCTAAGTCAGCAGATAGTGGAGTCAAACAAGACTGGAAAACATACCTCACCTTATTTTCACACATAATGAGGACCTGGTAAGAAACATAACAATATCAAAAACACTAATTGGGATCATAATGTAATCGAAGTCCAGACTTACATGCACAGGAGTCCTGACCAGCAAAATTCATAGTCACGAGTGCCTTCACCAAATTCAACTTCAACAAGACCATCAACTGCGACCAGGTAAACCATGTCCTACATGGGAAAACATATTTGGGAATATAACTTTTCAAAAAAAAAGGGAAAAACTAAGAGAGGGAAAGAATAATTCGGCAGGAAAGGGATGTAAGGGAAATAAAAAGAAAAAAAAAGGGGAAAGAGAAATAAAAAGAGAGAGAGAGAGAGAAAAGAGAGAGAAAAGAGAGAGGGGGGAAGGGGGAAGAGAGAAAAGGAGAAAAGGGGAGAGAGAGAGAGAAATGATCTGAAATACGGAAAGCACTAACTAGAGAAGTGGAGAATATTGAACTTAAATTAAACGATTCATACAGGATCCAGGAGAGACAAGAGGAGCTAAAAGTGATTAGTGAAATCGAAAGAAATTCAAAATGTTTCTTTTCAAATCCCCAAAACAAGGCAAAAATCACATTTAGTAAAGAGTCTTGCTGAGACAAGCTGGAACTTACACAGATGACAACAAAGAAATGAGTGAGATAATGAACTATCAATACGACTCTGTGTTAACAAGCCACTAATCAGTCTAAAGATGAACAATCCAAATTATATTTTCGTGAATGAGCCTCAAAACCCTATCAATGTATGCCAAATTTCTGACATAACCCTATCTCCACTGAACTTTGAGAGGCCAGCATGCCCATGCACTCAGTCCCAGGCCCAGACTCGCGGAACTCTGTGTTCATTAAGAACTGGACCTTACCTGGAAATAATAATAGTTAGAGCTGAGTATATTACAAACTCTAATCACACAATAGAGTGGAAAAGTAGTGTTAAAGATTTGGAAGTGTTAATGTTAGATGATCTCACCTTCAAGGATCACAAATGTCATTATCACGTCTTAACTACTTGGAACGCTTGGAAGCACTTGACTTGTACTCACTGGAACGCAGGCGAGATACATCATAATCTACACCTGAAAAATCCTAGAGGGACTGGTCCCAAATCTGCACACAGAAATCACTCCCTGAGAAAGCAAAAGACTGGGCAGACGGTACAATATACCCCAATGAAAAGTAGGGTGCCCTGAGAGATAACACAATTAGTGTCCAGGGCCCAAGACTGTTTAACTGCCTCCCACCAGCCATAAGGGAAATTGCCAATAGACCCCTGGTTGTCTTTAAGAGGGAGCTTAACAGATACCTAGTCAGTAGTACCTGACCAGCCGAGCTGTGGTTAGTTTACATGCGGCCAGCAGTAACAGCCTGGCTGATCAGGCCTAATCCACCAGGAGGCCTGGTCAAGGACTGGGCCGCGGGGGCGTTGACCCCCGGAACACCCTCCAGGTATGTATGAAGGGCGTTGAAGAGTCGTAGTCTTTTATACTTACTAGGTTCTCTCTGGGTGCTCATCACTACCCAGCTTTTCATTGGAGGTATCCTGCTTACAATCAAGGTTATAAATGACCATAATTTTTAAAGGGGCGGACCGGTAAGCCAGCGGAAGGCCTCGGTCAGATGACCAAAAGCTCCAATGGCGGATCATCATCTAAGACCTGCGTCAGGAAACACTTGTCCTGTTTCCTGACGAACCTTACCTAACCTGCTCCACCATCATCATTTTGGTGTTCTAAGGAGTACAGGGTTGCTGGGACTTCCAAGCGTTCCCAGTAGTTTAAGTGCTTGACTGAGTTTACACGAACTGTGAAGGTTTTCTGTTCATTTTCCAGCTCAGCAATTTCTCCTGCCTTGAAGGAGGCCGCTAGTACACAGTAATATTCCAGCCTAGAGAGAACCAGTGACTTGAAGAGCGTTATTATTAGCTTGGCATCTCTTGTTCTGAAAATTCTAGTTATCTGACCTATCATTTTCTTGAAGCTCTGATGACAGTGTGTGTGCTCCTGAAACGTGAGATCTTCTGACATTATCACTCCCAGGTCTCTCACATTTGGATTACGTTCTATTAAGAGTCTGAGTATGTCTTCTTTTTCGATCTTATATGTAACGTTGCACGAGAAATATGACAAAAAACAAACAATATATACAAACTTTAATTTAGAGGCAATGTATGGCTCTAACTGGAGCTTTATTAAGTGCAACAAGACTTGCTTGCTGTTGTTGCTGTCTGGTGCAACAAGCGCTACCACATATTCATTAGAAAACTTTCCAGTCCCGGGACTGATGAAGGTTGCTGGACAGAAACTTTTTTAATACATCCTAGTGTTTGCCACTTTGCTAAACCACCGGGGCTTTAATTATCAAGGTTTCCCCAAATCTTGGGGTGAATATAGAGCAAAGAGTTCTTGTCACCGGGGGAGCCGGAACCTGAGAGAGAGTCAGGTCCAGCAGCCAGGCAGAAGTTGCTCAGTCAAGAATAATCTTTATGTCTCAACATCAACAGACTGGAACAGCATTTCACATAACCCTTTTCTCGCTTTTTTATAGATCCTGAACAACCGCTATAATTTATTGCCAGTGATTTCCCCCAAGTGCAAGACTTTGAGGATATTGGGCCAGTGGGCCCCACAAGCACAAACAAGCCGGGCCTAGGACCGGGCCCCAGAGAGTAACTCTTAAATTTTTTCGAAGATAAAAAAAAGGTTTTCAAAGGTCAGGAATTCCCAGACTTTATTTATGTAATATACTTTTTATTTCCTTGAAACTTCCTCTTTAATGGTGTAATTTTCCAGGAATGACTACAACGCAAACACCATCTACAACAACAAACAGCAATACCCCAACAAAAGGTAACACACAATTACCTGGAGTTACCTGGAGGTTATTCCCGGGGGATCAACGCCCCCGCGGCCCGGTCCACGACCGGGCCTCCCGATGGATCGGGGGCCTGATCAAAAAGGCTTTTACTGCGCCGACGCAGCCCGACGACAGCCACACCCGGCTGACCGGGCCGATTTGGGTATCGTCCTCCAACAACAGGAAACACACAATATCCCAACAACAGACTAACACACAAGTATCTCCAAAAACAGACTAAAAAACAATACCCAACAACAATAACCACAATATCTCCAAAAAAAAGACAAAACACAATTTCTCCAAAAAACAGACAACACCAAGTATCTCCAACAACGACCACACACAAGTATCTATAACAACAGACCACACAAAATTTTTTCACTGCTAGGGGGACGGGCGAAGTGTCAAAAACTTACCCAACTAACGCAGGCCCGTAGGTCGAAGCGTGCAATGGAGAAGCCAGCAATGTGCTACGGGTCACCCCACAGAGGGGGGATCACAAACAGGTATCCACATAACCTTTTCCGGTTTTCCACTCTCGTGAAGAAATCCCCCTCCCCCTCCACAAACATCACAGGGAACATTTTTGTCTACTAATTTTTTAGTAACGCTCCCCGCTGACCCCCCGGGGAGGTTTTGATGCTGGTGGGAGCACTACACTCAAGGAAATGACAGTATCTTCCTCCCAGGCCGTATGGCCCCTCTCGGGTTTTCCCCCCGGCACTGTATGATACATGGGTCTGGGTTCCCCGGCATGTATGACCATGTTCTGGTTCCCCCAGGGACGTATGATCCATGGGTCGGTTTCCCCCCCAACACTGTATGATCCGACTCTGGGTTTCCCCCACACGATGACCCATGGGTTTGGGTTCCCTCAGCACTGTAAACCATGGCTGGTCCCCCCCGGCACTGAAAAACCTGGGTTGGGGGTTCCCCAGGCACTGTAGGGGCCCTGGGTCTGGGTTCCCCCGGGCACTGTATACCCATGGGTTTTGCGTTCCCCCCCGGGACGTATGAACCCATGCTCTGGGTTTTCCCCCCAAAACTATGTCCATCTCCCGGGTTCCCCCCCGGCACTGTTAAAACCATGGGTCTGGGTTCCCCAGCCTGTATATCCATGGCTCTGGGTTTCCCCCCGGGACTGATGATCCAGGGTCTGGGGTTCCCCCAGGCACTGTATGACCATGCTCTGGGGTTCCCCCAGGGACATGACCAGGGTCTGGGTTCCCCAGGGCCCGTATGATCCATGGGTCTGGTTTTCCCCCAGGCACTGTAATTCATGGGTCGGGTTTTTCCCCAGCACTGTATGATCCATGGCTCTGGGTTCCCCCAGGCACGTATGACCCATGGCTCTGGGTTTCCCCCGGCACTGTAGACCCTGGCTCGGGGTTCCCCCAGACTGTATGACCCATGGCCCCGGGTTTCCCCCCGGGCCCGTAGACCCATGGCTCTGGGTTTCCCCAGGCACTGTATGACCCATGGCTCTGGGTTCCCCCAGGCACTGTATGATCCATGGCTCTGGGTTTCCCCAGGCACTGTATGACCCATGGCTCTGGGTTCCCCCAGGCACTGTATGATCCATGGCTCTGGGTTTCCCCAGGCACTGTATGACCCATGGCTCTGGGTTTCCCCAGGCACTGTATGACCCATGGCTCTGGGTTCCCCAGGCACTGTATGACCCATGGCTCTGGGTTCCCCCAGGCGCTGTATGACCCATGGCTCTGGGTTCCCCCAGGCACTGTATGACCCATGGCTCTGGGTTCCCCAGGCACTGTATGACCCATGGCTCTGGGTTCCCCCAGGCACTGTATGACCCATGGCTCTGGGTTCCCCCAGGCACTGTATGATCCATGGCTCTGGGTTCCCCAGGCACTGTATGACCCATGGCTCTGGGTTCCCCCAGGCACTGTATGACCCATGGCTCTGGGTTCCCCCAGGCACTGTATGACCCATGGCTCTGGGTTCCCCCAGGCACTGTATGATCCATGGCTCTGGGTTCCCCCAGGCTCTGGAACAAAAGATAAGTAGGTGCTGAACCTTGACTGTTAAGTACACGACGATGTCAGCATTACAAACTCTCACTCGAAATACTAAATAAAGTGAATACTTCGTTTTGTAGTGAGTGGACAACTTGTGTGGTGACCTACTTTACATAAAAAAAAAATAAAGAGGCCAGGTACGCCATCTGGACCGTAACACAGGGCGCACTATGGCCCATTATACAATTGTTATCGTTGGCCAGCAAGTGTGTGTTGTGACACTTGTGACACCCAACACTAAGGGTCACAGTTACTCTCCTAACACGAACTTTCAAGCTTTATTCAAAACACAGGAAAACATGCGTGTGACCTTCCTATGTCAGTATGGTCACTAAAGTGACCTCTAGATAATTAGTTTCAGTATGTTTAAGGTACTGGGTGTAAGCAGGATTTGCCGATTGTTTTCATGATCTCAAAATAAGCAACTCGCTAAATACGAGTAATCAATGGTGGTTAATGTGTGGGATGGTAACTGAACCAGTGACGTGAAACATAGCAACTAGCTAGTTGGTTAAGAAGAAAACAGACTACAGAGGGCACCCAGCAACACCAGTCACCCAGCAGCAGCAGCTGCGCCAACAACAACACGCCAGGGATCTCTTTATGGCACCTAACACTGACACCATTGCCCCATTACAAGCACCATTACTGCCCTTAACTTCCCCCCTCCCGTCACCCCACCACCAGACGGGAAATGCCTTCCCCTTCCCCAGAAAAGACAGAATCTTAGAACCCCTCCCCTCTCTGTCTAACACCAGTTCCTGTCTGTCGCGGTTGTTGGTAAAGTTCAGGGTTGGAAGGTTGGAGAGACGAGTAGGGAAGAAAGGAACCCTTACAACTTCAACCCTCCCCCCTTCCCCACACACCACAACCCACACCCACCACTGTGTACACTTCAATTCTCACTTCTCAAGTAACAGAAACTCCAGGTCTGTTGGAAACACCCTTGGCAGTTATTGTAGTTAATGACCTTGCTGTAATGTTTGACGATATCTTCTGTGTCATACTGAAGTCTCCCAGCTCAGGCTGATACTACTGAAGTCTCCCAGGTAACCTCCACGTATGAGTCATCCTGTGTGGTGGACGACGACAACGAAGACAAGAGCAGCAGCAACACTGCTAATGTGTCTCATCTTCATTTAAAATATCACTTTGACCAAAGAAAAAGTTGCAGGTGCAATGTATGCCAGACAAAGCTTTATCTACTGCATCAAAATAGAAAACAGTGCGAGTGAGAAGACTGGACACGGAATGCAGCAACTTTGTAGATGGCACATATGTGCGCCAGACAACGTGCACCTATAACTCTGATATATCCTTGATGATTTCCGAGTCTTTCTACTCCCGGACCCCTCAAGGAGGGTTCCTAGGTGCTGGTGAGGGGCTCTTGATCTAGGGAATTGGATCTGTGCTCCAGTTCCCTGAATTAAGCCTGAATAATTTCCACATACCCCCACAGGCGCTGCATAATCCTACGGGTTTAGCGCTTCCCCCTTAATTATCTACTCCCGGAGCCTGATCTTGTGCCAGGCTCGTCTGGTGCTAGCCTGGTCAACCAGGCTGTTGTTGCTGGCGGCCCGCTGCTCCACATATTCATCACAGCCTGGTTGATCTGGCATCTGGTGAAGATGCAACCTAATTCTTGAAGTAATGACTTCAAGGTCGCTGCTGGAGTTGCCATCCACAACTTTACTGTCAAATACTTCCTTGTGTCATGTAAGAGACAGTGTACAGGCAGACCCCCGCCTTACAGTGCTTCGCTTTACGGCGTTTCACTAATACAGCGGTTTTCGATTATACCCATTCTTCATTTATTCAGACTTCCTACAATAAATACATCCACCACTTACTATAAGCTAAGGACGAAAATATTTTAATGTGTGTACTGTATGTACAATTTTTAGGCCTAGCTGTATTGTTCACTTAGTATATTATTAAACATGTTATCAGGCTTTTATATGTATTTGAAAGTTAAAAATGTCTGTTTTGCTTTACAGCAGTAGTCTGGAACCTAACCTGCTGCATGAGCGGGGCCCTACAGTAGTTCAGAACCTAACCTGCTGCATGAGTGGGGCCCTACAGTAGTCCGGAACCTAACCTGCTGCATGAGTGGGGCCCTACGGTAGTCTGGAACCTAACCTGCTGCATAAGCAGGGCCCTACAGTAGTCCAGAACCTAACCTGCTGCATGAGCGGGGCCCTACAGTAGTTCGGAACCTAACCTGCTGCATGAGTGGGGCCCAACAGTAGTCCGGAACCTAACCTGCTGCATGAGTGGGGCCCTACAGTAGTCCGGAACCTAACCTGCTGCATGAGTGGGGCCCTACAGTAGTCCGGAACCTAACCTGCTGCATGAGTGGGGCCCTACAGTGGTCTGGAACCTAACCTGCTGTATGAGTGGGGCCCTACAGTAGTCCGGAACCTAACCTGCTGCATGAGCAGGGCCCTACAGTAGTCCGGAACCTAATCTGCTGTATGAGTGGGGCCCAACAGTAGTCCGGAACCTAACCTGCTGCATGAGTGGGGCCCTACAGTAGTCCGGAACCTAACCTGCTGTATGAGTGGGGCCCTACAGTAGTCCGGAACCTAACCTGCTGCATGAGTGGGGCCCTACAGTAGTTCGGAACCTAACCTGCTGCATGAGCGGGGCCCTACAGTAGCCCGGAACCTAACCTGCTGCATGAACGGGGCCCTACAGTAGTCCGGAACCTAACCTGCTGCATGAGCAGGGCCCTACAGTAGTCCAGAACCTAACCTGCTGTATGAGCGGGGCCCAACAGTAGTCCAGAACCTAACCTGATGCATGAGTGGGGCCCTACAGTAGTCCAGAACCTAACCTGCTGCATGAGTGGGGCCCTACAGTAGTCCGGAACCTAACCTGCTGCATGAGTGGGGCCCTACAGTAGTCCGGAACCTAACCTGCTGAGCAGGGCCCTATAGTAGCCCGGACCCTAACCTGCTGCATGAGCAGGGCCCTACAGTAGTCCAGAACCTAACCTGCTGCATGAGCGGGGCCCTACAGTAGTCTGGAACCTAACCTGCTGTATGAGCGGGGCCCTACAGTAGCCTGGAACCTAACCTGCTGTATGAGTGGGATCCTACAGTAACCCAGAACCTAACCTGCTGCATGAGTGGGGCCCTACAGTAGCCCAGAACCTAACCTGCTGTATCAGCGGGGTGCTCCAGTACCAGAGTGTATCAATCTTGTAACTTCTGCAGCGAAAACATACGAAGGAACACTGCAGCAGGCCTACTGGCCCATACTAAGCAGGTACTCCTCAAACCCAAACTCATTAACAAAAAATATCTGCCTAACGCATTTTCAATGCTACCGAAGCAATAAGCTTTGATAATCCTGTTAACTTTTGTGCATATGTGTAAGGGCAAAACCTCAGCAGCATGGGCGAAACCTTCTAACCTAGGAACGGTTTTCGGGAACCAACACAGATACCCAGGTGTTGCACATAGTATCTTATTTATCAACGGAGTTTATCTCTTTCTCTCTCTCATCCTTGACACATTACCAGCCCGTCAAACACTCCCTCCATCACGCCAAGTAACCCCCTCCTGTCATCCCTCTCAACTAGTACCCCTCCCCTCCCCACAAGCACCACTCCCCTCCCCACTAGCACCCCTCCCCTCTTCCCGCTCGATCAACAAGCATCCCCTCCTTCCCTTAGTGACCCAGATAAAATGTCACCAGGCAGCATACTCAGGCAGGTCACCTCGCTCAGGACACTACTCACTGCACAATTTTTCGCCCACTGTGGGTTTTATAGTCACGTTTCGCCCACAGTACCTGGGCTTTATATTCACAATGTTTCGCCCACTGTGGGCTTTATAGTCACAATGTTTCGCCCATTATGGGTTTTAGTCATGTTTCGCCCACAGTGGGTTTTAGTCAATGTTTCGCCGTTTGTGGGCATTATAGGCAGTGTATTAAAGCCGTGTGTGAGCGAAACGTCAATAAAACATTGCACTCCATTATGTTGCATGTTTCTTTTTCCCACGGGAAAGAATGAGGGGAACACTGGTAGGAAAAACACGAGAAACAATGGGATGTTAACTTTCATCCATCACTGACAACTTAAGTGGCTGGATGAGAAAGTTGTAAACCAGAGCACAAGTGGTGTAGAGAGTGCCATCAATGGCATGGCATCTTAAACTAGAGTACAAGTGGTGTAGAGAGTACCATCACTGGCAGGGCATCTTAAACCAGAGTACAAGTGGTGTAGAGAGTACCATCACTGGCAGGGCATCTTAAACCAGAGTACAAGTGGTGTAGAGAGTACCATCACTGGCAGGGCATCTTAAACTAGAGTACAAGTGGTGTAGAGAGTACCATCACTGGCAGGGCATCTTAAACTAGAGTACAAGTGGTGTAGAGAGTACCATCACTGGCAGGGCATCTTAAACCAGAGTACAAGTGGTGTAGAGAGTACCATCACTGGCAGGGCATCTTAAACTAGAGTACAAGTGGTGTAGAGAGTACCATCACTGGCAGGGCATCTTAAACCAGAGTACAAGTGGTGTAGAGAGTACCATCACTGGCAGGGCATCTTAAACTAGAGTACAAGTGGTGTAGTAGAGAGTACCATCACTGGCAGGGCATCTTAAACCAGAGTACAAGTGGTGTAGAGAGTACCATCACTGGCAGGGCATCTTAAACTAGAGTACAAGTGGTGTAGAGAGTACCATCACTGGCAGGGCATCTTAAACTAGAGTGCAAGTGGTGTAGAGAGTGCCATCAACGGCATGGCATCTTAAACTAGAGTACAAGTGGTGTAGAGAGTACCATCACTGGCAGGGCATCTTAAACTAGAGTACAAGTGGTGTAGAGAGTACCATCACTGGCAGGGCATCTTAAACCAGAGTACAAGTGGTGTAGAGAGTGCCATCAATGGCATGGTATCTTAAACTAGGGTACAAGTGGTGTAGAGAGTGCCATCAATGGCATGGTATCTTAAACTAGGGTACAAGTGGTGTAGAGAGTGCCATCAATGGCATGGTATCTTAAACTAGAGTACAAGTGGTGTAAAGAGTGCCATCAATGGCATGGCATCTTAAACTAGGGTACAAGTGGTGTAGAGAGTGCCATCAATGGCATGGCATCTTAAACTAGAGTACAAGTGGTGTAGAGAGTGCCATCAATGGCATGGCATCTTAAACTAGGGTACAAGTGGTGTAGAGAGTGCCATCAATGGCATGGCATCTTAAACTAGGGTACAAGTGGTGTAGAGAGTGCCATCAATGGCATGGTATCTTAAACTAGAGTACAAGTGGTGTAGAGAGTGCCATCAATGGCATGGCATCTTAAACTAGGGTACAAGTGGTGTAGAGAGTGCCATCAATGGCATGGCATCTTAAACTAGGGTACAAGTGGTGTAGAGTGTGCCATCAATGGCATGGCATCTTAAACTAGGGTACAAGTGGTGTAGAGAGTGCCATCAATAGCATGGCATCTTAAACTAGGGTACAAGTGGTGTAGAGAGTGCCTTCCTTTTTTCTATGAACCGGAGAGATAATGACGGAAATGTTGCAAAGAACAGGGGATGAGAAAGGGAAAGACGAAACTGAGAAATGAAAAAGAGGAGTAAAGATGAGGAGCTGGGAAAGAGGTAAAGAACAGAGAAAATAGAAAGAGATGTAAGGAGACAAAAGAGCTATAAGATGAAGACAAAGGATAGACAAGAATAAAGGAATGGAAAAGGCCATCAACAAAGTGCCACGTGCTTGACACAGTGCCAACATGCAGTGTAGACGGCAGCAGTGACTAAGTCTTCACAATGAAGCTTACGCTATTATTATTTTAAAAAACAAGATCGTAATAAAGCTACTTTAGTGTACGGCTTTATATTAGGAAGCACGAGTAAGTAAAGTGTCAAGGTAATGCTGCAATGTTCTCCTTGTTCTGACCTTTCAGCTATGACCAACGTCTAGGAGCGAGGGTTCACAACTCGTCTAACAGTAGTGCACGAGCGAGGTAGAATTAATTTTGATAAACTTGTGAAGGTGGTAATATTGTGAGGAACAGTGTTGGTGGCAGTGTTGTGAGGAACAGTGTTGGTGGCAGTGTAGAGGGAAAGAGTTGTTAGGAACATTATTAGTAGTAGTTTAGTGGGGAAGTGTTGTGGGAGACAAGTGTTGTGAGGGACAGTGTTGATGGCAGTGTTGTGAGGGACAGTGTTGATGGCAGTGTTGTGGGAAACAAGGTTACAATCATAAAACTGAATGATAAATGTGTCCTCATTAAGCTCTATAAGGTGACTGAGTTACGGTGTATAAGGCAGGCATTGTTCTAATCATTCTTACTGCCTCATGAGTACTGCCCCACAATCACGTTATGAAGGTTAATGAGACTAGATATATCAGTCAAAAGGACTTAAACACAGATGTCTGGAAAGTATAACCTGTCCACTACACTGCCACCAACACTGTCCCCACTACACTGCCACCAACACTGTCCCCACTACACTGCCACCAACACTGTCCCCACTACACTGCCACCAACACTGTCCCCACTACACTGCCACCAACACTGTCCC
>NC_069422.1:50856655-50861655 GCF_026875155.1 Cherax quadricarinatus
GCTGATTTCCCTTAACCTCTCCTCGTAGGACATACCGCTTAGCTCTGGGACTAGTCTTGTTGCAAACCTTTGCACTTTCCCTAGTTTCTTTACATGCTTGGCTAGGTGTGTGTGTGTGTGTGTGTGTGTGTGTGTGTGTGTGTGTGTGTGTGTGTGTGTGTGTGTGTGTGTGTGTGTGTGTGTGTGTGTGTGTGTGTGTGTGTGTGTGTGTGTGTGTGTGTGTGACAGAGCACTTGGCTCTATTCACCGCTGGTCTGTGATAGCAACACAACACCTGGTATATGGCTGCTGCTACACTAGGTGTATGAGTGCAGAGAGGCAGTGAAGAAGTATACCGAGGCACGCTGAAGCAGCGTTGCAGATAGGCAACATTGCAAGGAAGGAACCCTGCAGAAAGGTAGCAGCCGAGGCAGCGTTGCAGGGAGGCAGCATTGCACAAATGCACACCGAGGCAGCGTTGCAGAAAGGCACCCCCGAGGCACAGTACACCAGAGAAGCTGTGGCACTGCCCAGTACACCACATCCACTCTGAAATACTATCCCGGAATGTACACCATTCTAGTTTTGTGCTTGTATAATAGTAATAGTTACTCCAGAGCAGTGAGTCACCTCGTTATTAAATACTGCCCAAGTCTCTACACTGTCTCGCCAAAAATATTAACAAAAGCAATTATAAATATAATTATAACATGACTGATCATCATGTATAAAACACAGCCTGACCCAAACTGTACCCTCATGTACCATCAATTATAGTCAGGCACACCCAGCTAATTACAATACAAAATAATTACTGAAACTTAAAATTATTATTGTATGAGGGGGGCTCTAAACCTCAAAGGGTTATGTAGAGGCCTGGGGAATGGGAAGTAACAGTTCTGGGGAAGGTAGTTCCAATTTTTTAGATGGTTTGCTTACAAAACTAATTTGATGGAACAGTAACCAGTAATAGCCTGGTTGATCAGGCCCTGATCCACCGGGAGGCCTGGTCATGGACCGGGCCGCGGGGGCGTTGATCCCCGGAATAACCTCCAGGTAACCTCCAGGTAATGGACCTTAATTATTAATATTCTTCTTGGCTACTAACACGTATTTTAAATCAGCAACTCCCCCCGTGGTTGAAGGAGAGCTTTAGGTCTTTCGCGTTGCAATCAGCACATCATCAGGAGCTTGCAGTGTTGCAGAAAAGAAGATATCCCAGCAAACACGTTCAGTGAGAGTTTTTGCCAGAAACAAAAACTCTCTAAACGCGTTTCCTGGGATTTTATCCTCTTTTATACAACACTGCAAGATCCTGATGTGTTGATTCCCACACGAAAGGCCTAAAGCTATCTTTCAACCCCTCCACTCCCCCGTGGCTGTTTTAAGAACATACGAAAGAAGGAATACTGCAGTAGGCCTACTTGCCCGCGAGGCCGGTTCGCGATTTTTTGCACACACCACACACACACACCACACACACACACCCCAACCACCCCACCAACCCCAACACCCAACTACAGCCAAGATTCAAACCCAGCACACCCTGTATCAATGTACACAGTACTTTGACACAGAGTGTGCAGGTTCGAATCCTGCTGTGGACTGAAGCACTACACTCTGACAGCTGGGTGAATGCAGCAGCAGACATCTGTAAAAGCTGTACACAGCCGTAAGAAGCAGACAGCAGTAACTGCAGCAGAAAATTTTAACAGACAGCAGTAATCATGGGAGAGAACGGTAACAGCAGCAGACAATACGATATGTAACAGCAGTAGACGGCTGTAAGAGATGTAACAGCATCAGACAGCCGTAACAGCCAAAGACAATAATAACCGATATACAAACAGAATACAGCAATACAACAGCGGCAGACAGACCTAACAGTAGCAGACAGCAATAACATATATAACAGTAGCAGACAGCAATAACATATATAACAGTAGCAGACAGCAATAACAGACGTAACAGCAGCAGACAGCAACACCAGATGTAACAGCAGCAGACATGAAGCAAGTGACAGCAGCAGCAGACAGTAATCTCTCTACCTCCCCCACCTACCATAGTTCCTGGATTCCCCCCTTCCATCCAATCCCCCCTCCCTACAACGTCCAATCTGTCAAATTATAAAAAACTGAAATGTCTCACAAGATGATAATAATAATGATGGAAGCCCCCCGGCGGGGGGAGGGGGGGGGGGGGGAGGGGGGAGGCAGCCCGCGGAATAAATGTTACCAAATGTTCTAAACTGCTGGAATAACTTAAAAAAAAAATGAACAGGAGGGGAATGTCTTGCCCATCACAGCATCGTTACCCCGCCAGGGAGGGGGAGAGGGGGAAGGGGGGGGGGAGAGAGAGAGGGGAGGGAGAAGGGGAAGGGGAAGGGAAAAGGGGAGGGGGAGAGGGGGACGGGGGGGGGAAGGGTGAGAGGCGGAGGGGAGGGGGTGAGGGGAAGGGAAAGGGGAGGGGGAGAGGAAAAATGCTCAAATTATTTATAAAATAATCGATACTCCCCCCCCAGTCCTTACCCTCCCCCCCCCTTTAAAAAAAAATGAACTACAATCTTTCAGCCTCACTGAATTAACTGGTCTTTTTTTTCAAAATTAAGGCAGAGAGGCGCTACTGCAAGATTTAAAAAAAGAAAAAAGAACCCACATGTTGGATCCATGAAGGAGACACTTGAGCGCAGGAATGTGTGGAATTAGATGTATATATAAGTATAACATTTTTGACTATTACTCCCATACCATTGAAGACTGTGTACGAACACATCAAAATTATTATTTACCGCCGGTAAAATACCTCCATTAAACCTGGTCTTAGCAAGATAGTCAATGTGGTAAATAAGACAGCAGAGGAGCCGTATATAAGGCCGCTGCGGCTACAACAAATGAAGAAAAAAACAGAAGTTAAATAAAATTAAGATAAATTAGAGATGTAAAGCTGGGTGGCGGTGTTGCCAGACGCCGCCACACACTCAATTACACCTAAACTTAATTTTAGGCAAAACTTGATAAATAACTTACCGTGTGGCTCTGGTCCGTGCAATCCAGGCAGCAGGAAGTGTCACCTCTTGGATTAAAAGCTGAGCCCAGGGGTAGCCAAGCCTAAATAATGGCTAGGACAAAGGAGATGAGGTTGAGGCTTCGGACTTGCTGGGTTAACTACACTATATTAAACAAAGCACTAACACACTCACTACACTCATCACTTTAAACACTACAACATCTTTTCATGTACAATACGCTTATAACTACTTGTAGTAACAGGTAAACGTCATATTTCCAGCATGGACCAACAACTCCACAATGGATATCCCAAAATCTGGCAACACTGGCGGGGCCTAAATCCTGCAAGCACCAATAAAGTTCAATTTAAGGCGCCGTACATGGCAACTCACCGCTCATATCCTCACATTCACACCTCTCACACACAACACGATCCTTCTTCTTTGATGCAAACTAAAAAATATCACTATAATAGGCCCAGGGAGTTTGCAAATGGTAAAAACCCGGAGGTGAGTGAGGAGCGTCGGGGATGCGCTCGGCTCGGCAGTCGGTAAGCTTCTGGACGTCTCGTCACTCCCGGACCAACTCACACACCCGCTATGCCATATTCATCACTCTTAACCATTTTTATCTATCTTCTCTTTATCTTAATTATAACTCCAGTTGCGTAATCTACATACGTGCAAGAGAGCAAGACGGGGATAGATAATAGTTACACTAGTAACGTACAAGAAATTAATGAACAAACAGGGTGTAATAAGGGGGTTGCCGATACATGGTAAATCGGGATGCCGGCAGGGGCCATATGCCCCAAACTCGTCTTTTTTTTTTAATATACACGTCAAATTGATGATAAAACACAATAATACCGCTGCTACCTAATGTTTTTTAAGCTATCGTAATCGCAATTATATTTTTCCGAGCTCAGAGCAATTAATAACATAGAAATTTGGTGTTTAAGCAGCGGTCGACACCCATATCAGCGGCGCTGCCAGAGAGCACTAAGGCCTTGAATATATAACCTCAACCATTGTTATCTGATAGGCCTAGGTAGGCCTAGGCTGGAAATCTCTCCTGCTAGAACACACTAACTCCTGGTGACCCAGCACAGCCCAGAGAGCGGCTCACCGGCGCCTGGAACACCAATATAAAGGAATTTCTAAGCCAGGGATGAAAGAGGTTTTTCTCTCTCATATTTAACTACAAAATTCAACAAATTAAAAATAAACATTCCCGGCAGACAATGCTGAAGATTTTATCAATTAAAAATTTATCAACGAGTTGAAATTCATCATCAGAGCGGCGGGGGGCGCCTATAACCTGGACTTACTTAATACTGTGTTACAAGTAATTATGTGTTATTTACTGACTCTCTTCTCTCTCTCTCTCTCTCTCTCTCTCTCTTCTCTCTCTCTCTCTCTCTCTCTCTCTCTCTCTCTTCCTTCTTCCTTCTTTCTTCTTCCACTTCTTTTACCTTTCGTCTCTTAATGATTTCTCTCTCTCTCTCCATCTTTCTTCATCGCTCTCTTCCTCTCATTTTATTTCCAATTCCAACCTCGCTTTTCTCTTTTTTCTCTCCTCTTTTCTCCACTCTTTAGCTTCCTCTTCCTTTCTCATTCAATCTCCTCCCATTTCTATCCCCTCTTCTCATTCACATTCCTCATTCCCCCTTTCCTCTCTCTCTCTCTCTCTTCACTCCCCCCGTCTCCCCTTTCCTCCATTCCAAAAAATTCAACAGGTAGGGAAGACAACACACACACAACCCGTAGAGGGAAAGACACACAAAACACACACACACACACACACACACACTAAACACCACAGGTAGAGGGAAGACACACACACACACACCACACACATAAGGAAACACACGTAAACACACACACACAGGTAGAGGGAAGCACACACACACACACACACAGAGAAACCAACACACAGGTAGAGGAAGACACACACACACACCCACACACAGGAGACAGGAACACACACACACACAGGTAGAGGAAAGCACAC
>NC_069422.1:50866655-50923252 GCF_026875155.1 Cherax quadricarinatus
CACTGTTAACGTCAAACAAGCAGTGATAGCAGCACTGAAGTAAGCACTGTTAGTGTCAAACAAGCAGTGACGGCGGCACTAGTAGCATCACAAGCACTGGCAGAGGCACTGAAGCAAGCACAGTTACCATCACTGAAACAAGTAAGCACTTGATACTTAACTGCGTCTGGTATTGTTGTGGTGGAGTTAGATAAAACTGTATGTTGTACCTAGCCATTATCTTTCATATATTTGTCCAGTCTGTCCATGAAACTTTCCACTGTATTTGTCCAGTGTATACCCTGGCATCTTTATGTTGTATCTGTCCAGCCTATACACGAACCTTGGCAGTATAATTGTCCAACCCAAGTTCCTAAGTCTCAGAATGTTTCCGTCATTAGTGATATACATATTTGTAACACTATTATTATCCTGTAAAGTTGATACCAAATGTAGAAGTATGTTGTTGACATAGTGCTTCTTTCAATACTACTGTTACTGTTGCTACTGCTGTTACTGCTACTACTGTTGCTACTACTACTGTTGCTACTACTACTGTTGCTATTGCTACTACTGTTACTGCTACTACTGTTGCTACTACTACTGTTGCTATTACTATTGCTATTGCTGCTATTACTGTTACTACTATTGCTACTACTACTACTATTACTTTTGCTACTACTGTTACTGCTACTACTGTTGCTATTACTACTGTTGCTATTACTACTACTATTGATACTACTATTACTGCTACTACTACCACAATTACTACTGCTACTACTGTTGCTACTGCTACTACTGTTGCTACTACTACTACTGCTACTACTACTGATGCTACTACTACTGTTGCTACTACTACTGTTGCTACTACTACTACTGTTGCTACTACTACTACTACTGTTGCTACTACTACTACTGCTACTACTACTGATGCTACTACTACTACTGCTACTACTACTGATGCTACTACTATTGTTGCTACTACTACTGTTGCTACTACTACTACTGTTGCTACTACCACTACTGTTGCTACTACTACTACTGTTGCTACTACCACTACTGTTGCTACTACTACTACTGTTGCTACTACTACTGATGCTACTACTACTACTGTTGCTACTACCACTACTGTTGCTACTACTACTACTGTTGCTACTGCTACTACTGTTGCTACTACTACTACTGATGCTACTACTACTGATGCTACTACTACTACTGTTGCTACTACCACTACTGTTGCTACTACTACTACTGTTGCTACTACCACTACTGTTGCTACACACTACTTTTGCACTCCCCACTACTGTTTACTACTACTAGGGGTTCTACTACTACTAACAACAACACTACTTTTGCACACCACTACTTTCTACTACTACACTGTTGAAAACTGCTACTACTTTGCAACTACACTACTGATGCTACTACTACAGCACAATACAACGTGCTACACCACACTTTGCAACTCTACACTTTTTTCACTACCACTACTGTTGCTACTACTACACGTTGCTACAACCACACTGCACTATTATTACTACTCTACTGCTACAATTTTTGCTAAAAACTACTTTCTACTATTTATGACAATGTTTCAGTTTGAACCCATTATGTTTTTATTTTGAGGTGATATTTTCCAAACATTGTTAATATTCATTAAAATAACTGTAACTCGTCACTGCGTCACCACCCAAACTGCCACAGTGAACGCTTGGTTGGTGGTGAAGTTGTAAGGGGGAAGTTGTGGTATTGGATGGTGGAAAATGGTGTAGTTGTGAGGGGGTAGTTGGATGGGTAGTTTGTGGTGGTGGTTTTTGGGGTAGTGATGTGGTATTTAGTGTGAGGGAGTTGTATGAGGGTGGAGTTGTGTGGTAGTTGTGTGATGGGGTATTTGTGAGGTTTTTTGGGTGAGGGTCAGGTTGGGGAAAGGGGTTATCGAAGGGGGGGAAAGGGGTTATGGGGAAGAGGATAAGAGGAAGGGGAAAAAGGGGTGATGGGGGACGGGGGGGGGGAGGTTGGGAACCGAATAGAGAGAGGGGGGAGTAATGGGAACGAAGAAAGGGGGGGCATGGGAGTTTTTGGGGTGGAGGAGGATCGGGGGTGGTAAGGGGAGGAGGGGGATGGGGAGGAGGGGGGAAGGGGGGGGGGAGGAAAGAAGTCCCACCCCGGGGTCACCCGTTCCCGCCGGCCATCGCCCAACCCTGTTCCCCCCGGAAAAAACTAAAACTTTTCACCCCCTCCCACTCCTCTCCCCCAAAACTCCCACTCCCCAAGACCCCCCAAAGTTATCACCGACAAATAAAACCAACGCAACCCAAAAAATTTTCCCCTTTTTAAACAAGGTTTTTTAGAAGCCTAAGGAACCCTAGCGTTGTGGGGAAGCGACAGCGTCCCGCAGGGGCCATCACCCGGTGGCGGAGCCAGCGGGTTTCATAAAATGATGATGCCGGCGGCATCGCTCACCTGCCCTCCTCCATCATGGAGTAAAGGCGCATTTTTTCCCGTTTTTCCTCATTGAAAATTTCACTAATGTTAAAAAAACCTGCGACATCATGTAACAGATTTGTGAGATGAGGGGAGGTTTTCCGGGGGTGATGGCGGGTATGGTTTGATTGATGTAGTAGGGGTATAAACCTCCCTTTCCCATTTCCCTATCAAACCTTTCCCCTTTTCCCTATCTCTCTCTCTCTCTCTCCTCTCTCCTCTCTTTTTTTCCTCCGTCTGCCCCTTGGTTTTTTTGTACTCTCCCTCTCTCCCGTTTCTCTCTCTCTCTCCTGCTCCTCTCTCCCCCCCACCCTCTTCTCCCTCTCTCTAAAGTAAAACAGCATAAACATGGACGGTGGTCCAGGGGGGCCAATACAGTACAGGTTGGGGTTATAAGTCTCTCCCCGGGGCCGAAACTCCCCCCGCGCTAAGCTGCCAAAATTAAATATAATCCAACGTTCCCATGAAATTAAACCCCCCACCACCACCCTGCAAAAATTTGTTTGCAATATCGTCATTGAAAATAAACTTTGGGGGTGTCGCAGAGGGCCGCTGCCCCTCTAATTTTGACTGATGCCTATTTTTCTGCATTTAATACGTTTGGTCCGCACAAACTTTTAAGTCTGGGAATCTCAACCCCCTTTTTTTGAGGGTTTGAAGGGTCGAAACCCCTTTAAGAAGGGTCTGGAAAACCTTTAAGGGGGGCTGAAGCCTTTTAAGGGGGGGCTGAAGCCTTTAAAAGGGGGGTCTGAAACCATTAAAGGGGGGGTCCAAGCCATTTAAAAGGGGGTCTGAAGCATTTAAAGGGAGGCTGAAACCCTTTAAAGGGGGGTCGAAGCCATTTAAGGAGGGCTGAAGCCTTAAGGAGGGGCTGAAGCCCCTTTTTAAAGGGGGGTCCGAAGCCATTTTTGGAGGGGCGAAGCCATTTAAGGAGGGCTGAAGCCATTTAAGGAGGGTCCCAAGAATTTAAGGAGGGTCCGAAGCCAATTTTTGGGGGGCCGAACCCCTTTAAGGAGGGTCGAAGGGTCTGAAGCCATTTTAAGGGAATTTTAAGCCATTTAAGGAGGTTTTTAAGGGGCCCGAAACCATTAAAAAAATGTCGAGACTCTTCTCTCAAACCAGATTCCCCCCCCGTTTGGCCCCCCAGCTGGTTTAAGCTTCTCCACCCCCATACAAAAATCACCTCGCAGGCACAAAAATTTTTTACCGACTTGCCATAAAATAAATAATTAAAAAAACTCTCAAAAGTAGTAAATTAAAAAGTAAAATTTCCCAACTCACACTTGAATAAAACAATGGTTTGTAATTTACAACTTTACTGCAGTTATGTTTTGTTTTTAGTCGAGACCCGAAATAACACCAAACTGTTTTTGTTACATTGTAAAAAAATAGTGGTTGTGTTGTGTTTTTGTGTTGTTGGTGGTGGTGTGTGTGTGTGGTGTGTTGTGGGGTGTGTGTGTGGGGGTGGTGTGTTTCACCTTTAAAGTGGGTTTTAAAGGGGAAGTCAAGCTCCTGGCCAGGGGTTTTTTTCCTTATTAGATCTCTCAGTGCCCCTAAAATTCATGTAGCTGAAAAAAAAATTTTTGTAATACTAACGTCACGAAACATAAAGAAATGTAATAACCATTTGAGGAAAAAAAAAGTTTTGCATTTGACTGTCAGAATCCTTCTAAGGGCTTAAATTTACAAAATTTGAATGTTGCTGGTACACGGCAGGGCACTGCTTCTCAACACCAAAAATGAAAAAAATTCGTCCCAGCTTAACAGTAAAAAAAACTTTTTTAGGGCTAGTAATTTTAAGTTTTGACAACTGTTTTTACTGTTTAAGCCTATTGAAGTATAATGATGTCTAAGTTTAAAAACCAAACCCATCAAAAACCGTACACTCAACCCAAAAATCGACTCATTAATGACCAAAATTTGCTTTTTAAATGCCTCTGAATCGAATTTGTCTGGGGCAGGTACCAACATCCACGTTTATTTTCATTTTTCTCCCCCCTCATTCTAAAACCTTCAAACACAAGTCAACCACAATCTCAACTCACCTGCGCCCCAAAAAAGAAAAAAAAACAACAAAAAAAAAAAAAAATAAACATAGCGGGAAAAGATTTTTGATACGGGATTGTCATCTATTATCTGCGCAATTATGACCAGCTGTAATATGGAGGCCTTATTTCAACAAGACATTAACAATAATGTAGAGCTGTAGTAATATTTTTATTCTTCTTGATGTGAAGCAAATATATATCAGGTGTATTGCGAGCGCTTGAGCGCTGTTGTTTGGAGGTGCACTTTATACACCTCCAAACAACAGTTAGATACATACATGAGTGGGTGTGAGTTGGACCTGACTAGCTTGTTCTACTAAATCTGATGCCGTATTCCTTTCTTAAGTGAATGTGACCTGACCTGACTAGGTTCATTGGCTTAAGCCGGTAGGAGACTTGCACCTGCCTCGCATGGGCCAGTAGGTCTGCTGCAGTATTCCTTCTTTCTTATGTTCTTATGATGGTGGCTGCTGATGCAGACTCAGGCTTCTAAAACACCATCTTGAGTTGTAGCGCGTGTGCGCATCCTCACGCAACGGTGAAGAATATTTAGCAGCAGTGAAAAGCGTACACCGTGGAACACGTGGTGTGCAGGCAACCAACCAACCTTTTCCCTGACCCTCCAACACAACCCCCGGAACGATTCTCTTCAGCCAACCCCCTCCCCTCCCCCCTTCCCTCATCCTCTAGGATTACCCCACCTCCCGTTTCCCAATCCTTACCCATCCCCTACCACCTCCCTTAAACTACCCAGCCGAGCACCCATCCTGGCCTTTCAACATCCTCCCTCTTCCCCCCCCTTTCTCTCTCTCTTTCTCTTCCCTCCTGCGGGCGAACCTCTCCCTCTCCTCCCTCCTGCGGGCGAGCCTGGGGGAAAGAGAACTCCAGCAAGGCTGAAGAAGTTTGCCTTTTTATCTTTTCCATTTTCAACTGGTGTTTAAATAATGTTAATAAGATAAGTCACCTTGTATGAGTGTGCAACATCACCTGGTACTGGTGTTGACGTCTCACTGGCTGCTCGTTCACTCCTACAAGCAAACCCACAAACAATTCTCGACCTGACAACTTTCCTATAGAGGGCCCTCCTACCTTTTCCTCAAACCTTGACTCTACTGGCTTATATTCAGACAATGTGGGTGTGTTTCATCGCCCGAGACTTGTTTTGTTTTTGTGTAGCTTCAAGAGGTACACAACTGGAGAGGAAGTTATCAGTTTTATAACTGGAGGGAAGTTTTCCAGGTTGCTGGAGTGGCCTAGCTGGTAACCCCAACGGTAGCTGGGATGGTCAGATTACCACCAAATGGAATGACCGTCGACACACTGTCCTCAGGCAAGGTAACATGGGGGGTTCCACCCCCAACCCTCCCCTACCTCCCATCCCCGCGTCTCCCTCCCTCCAATACGGGCACTCGCACGCACGCACGCACGCACGCACGCACGCACGCACGCACGCACGCACGCACACACACACACACACACACACACACACACACACACACACACACACACTCAGCGGCTAAATAACAGACGGGGACAGGAGCTTCGACTCTGCCCTTTCAACGATATGTAAATGAGCTCTCTCTCTCTCTCTCTCTCTCTCTCTGGCAGCCTAGAGCAGAATTGAGCGTGTAAGAAAAAAAAGAGAAGAGAAAAATGCTAAACGCATTAAAACAATGGACTGAGAGGAGGGGCAGGAGACGGTACAGAGAGAGAGAGAGAGAGAGAGAGGGGAGGAGAGAAGAGAGAGAGAGAGAGAGAGAGGAGAGAGAGAGGGAGAGAGAGAGAGAGACTTTGAATGACTCTAAAGGGAAGAACAGAAACGGGAAGAAGTGTTATAGAGACGGAAGAATAAGAGGAAGTTTGGGAAAATAACGAAGAAAAAGAAGATAAAGAAGAGGCGTGCAAAGGTAAGATAAATAAGGAGGAGGAGGAAGAATATGAAGTATAAGGATAAGGCGGAAGAGAGGAAGATAAAGAGAAAGAATAGAACAGGAAAAGAGAGACAAAGGGAGGGAAAAAAGATTAAAGAAGTTTTAGAGAGGAAAGGGGAAGGAGGGTGAAGGGAGGCTATTAGAGGGGAGCTGAGTGAGGGGGGAGGAAACGGTATGTTAGGAAGGATGAAGGAAGGGAGAAGTAAACATTACACCCTGGGGGACGACTGTGGCTATTTAGGGCAGGGGGGGGAGGGAGGGAGAGGGAGGGAGGGAGGGAGGGAGAGAAGGAGGGAGGGAGGGAGAAGGAGGGAGGGAGGGAAGGGAAGGAAGGAAGGAAGGAAGGAAGGAAGGAAGGGAGGGGAGGGAGGGGAGGGAAGGAAGAGGAGGGATGGAAGGGAGGAAGGGAGGGAAGGAAGGGAGAGAGGGAGGGAAGGAAGGAAGGAAGGAAGGGAGGGAGGGAGGGAAAAAAGAGAGGGGGGAGGTAAGGAAAGGAGGGAGGGGAGGGAGGGAGGGAAGGAAGAGAGGGAAAAAAAGAGAAGTATAGTGTTTTAGAGATAAGAGTGTTGTAGAGGTAAGTGTGTTGGAGAGGTAAGTGTTGGAGAGGTAAGAGTGTTGGGGAGGTAAGAGTGTTGGAGAGGTAAGAGTGTTGTAGAAGTAAGTGTGTTGTAGAGGTAAGAGTGTTGGAGAGGTAAGAGTGTTGTAGAGGTAAGAGTGTTGGAGAGGTAAGAGTGTTGTAGAGGTAAAGAGTGTTGGAGAGGCAAAGAGTGTTTTAGAGGTAAGAGTGTTGGAGAGGCAAGAGTGTTGTGAGGTAGAGTGTTGGAAAGGTAAGTGTTTTGGGGGGTAAGGTGTTGTAGAAATGTGTTGTAGAGGTAAGAGTGTGGAGAGGTAAGAGTGTTGGAGAAAGGTAAGAGTGTTGTAGAGGTTTAAAAGTGTTTGTTTGAGTAAGAAAATGTTGTAGAGGTTTAAAAGTGTTGTTTGAGGTAAGAGTGTTGTAGAGGTAGAGTGTTGTGAGGTAAGAGGTTGGAGAGGTAAGTGTTGGAGAGGTAAGAGTGTTGGAGAGGTAAGTGTTGGAGAGGTAAGAGTGTTGGAGAGGTAAGTGTTGGAGAGGTAAGAGTGTTGGGGAGGTAAGTTTGTAGAGGTAAGAGTGCTGTAGAGGTAAGAGTGCTGTAGAGGTAAGAGTGTTGTAGAGGTAAGAGTGTTGTAGAGGTAAGAGTGTTGTAGAGGTAAGAGTGTTGGAGACGTAAGAGTGTTGGAGAGGTAAGAGTATTGTAGAGGTACGAGTGTTGGAGAGGTAAGTTTGTAGAGGTAAGAGTGTTGGAGAGGTAAGAGTGTTGGAGAGGTAAGTGTGTTGGAGACGTAAGAGTGTTGGAGGACGTAAGAGTATTGGAGAGGTAAGAGTGTTGGAGAGGTAAGAGTGTTGGAGAGGTAAGAGTGTTGTAGAGGTAAGAGTGTTGGAGAGGTAAGAGTGTTGTAGAGGTAAGAGTGTTGGAGAGGTAAGAGTGTTGGAGAGGTAAGAGTGTTTTAGAGGTAAAGTGTTGGAGAGGTTAAAAGTGTTGGAGAGGTTAGAGTGTTGGAGAGGTAAGAGTGTTGGAGAGGTAAGAGTGTTTTAGAGGTAAAGTGTTGGAGAGGTAAGAGTGTTGGAGAGGTAAGAGTGTTGGAGAGGTAAGAGTGTTGGAGAGGCAAGAGTGTTGGAGAGGTAAGAGTGTTGGAGAGGTAAGGTGTTGTAAAAAGGTAAGAGTGTTGTAGAGGTAAGAGTGTTGTAGAGGTAAGAGTGTTGTAGAGGTAAGAGTGTTGTAGAGGTAAGAGTGTTGTAGAGGTAAGAGTGTTGGAGAGGTAAGTGTTGGAGAGGTAAGAGTGTTGGAGAGGTAAGTGTTTGGGGAGGTAAGAGTGTTGGAGAGGTAAGTGTTGGAGAGGTTTAAAAGTGTTGGGGAGGTAAGTGTTGGAGAGGTAAAGAGTGTTGGGGAGGTAAGGTGTTGGAAAGGTAAAGAGTGTTGGGGAGGTAAGTGTTGGAGAGGTAAGAGTGTTGGGAGGTAAGTGTTGGGGAGGTAAGTGTTGGAGAGGTAAGTGTTGGAGAGGTAAGAGTGTTGGAGAGGTAAGTGTTGGAGAGGTAAGAGTGTTGGGGAGGTAAGTGTTGGAGAGGTAAGAGTGTTGGGGAGGTAAGTTTTTGGAGAGGTAGAGTGTTGGGGAGGTAAGTGTTGGAGAGGTAAGAGTGTTGGGGAGGTTTAAATGTTGGAGAGGTAAGAGTGTTGGGAGGTAAGTGTTGGGGAGGTAAGAGTGTTGGAGAGGTAAGTGTTGGAGAGGTAGAGTGTTGGGGAGGTAAGTGTTGGAGAGGTAAGAGTGTTGGAGACGTAAGTGTTGGAGAGGTAAGAGTGTTGGGAGGTAAGTGTTGGAGAGGTAAGAGTGTTGGGGAGGTAAGTGTTGGAGAGGTAAGAGGTGTTGGGGAGGTAAGTGTTGGAGAGGTAAGAGTGTTGGGGAGGAAGTGTTGGAGAGGTAAGAGTGTTGGGGAGGTAAGTGTTGGAGAGGTAAGAGTGTTGGGGAGGTAAGTGTTGGAGAGGTAAGAGTGTTGGGGAGGTAAGTGTTGGAGAGGTAAGAGTGTTGGGGAGGTAAGTGTTGGAGAAGTAAGAGTGTTTGGGGAGGTAAGTGTTGGAGGCAAGAGTGTTGTTTGAGGTAAGAGTGTTGGGGAGGTAAGTGTTGGAGAGGTAAGAGTGTTGGAGAGGTAAGAGTGTTGGGGAGGTAAGTGTTGGAGAGGTAAGAGTGTTGGAGAGGTAAGAGTGTTTTAGAAGTAAGAGTGTTGGAGAGGTAAGAGTGTTGGAGAGGTAAGAGTGTTGGAGAGGTAAGAGTGTTGGAGAGGTAAGTGCTGTAGAGGTAAGAGTGTTGTAGAGGTATGAGTGTTGTAGAGGTAAGAGTGTTGGAGAGGTAAGAGTGTTTTAGAAGTAAGAGTGTTGGAGAGGTAAGAGTGTTGGAGAGGTAAGAGTGTTGGAGAGGTAAGAGTGTCGGAGAGGTAAGAGTGTCGGAGAGGTAAGAGTGTTGGAGAGGTAAGAGTGTTGGAGAGGTAAGAGTGTTGGAGAGGTAAGGTGTTGGAGAGGTAAGAGTGTTGGAAAAGGGGAAGAGTGTTGGAGAGGTAAGAGTGTTGGAGAGGTAAGAGTGTTGGAGAGGTAAAAGTGTTGGAGAGGTAAGAGTGTTGGAGAGGTAAGAGTGTTGGAGAGGTAAGAGTGTTGGAGAGGTAAGAGTGTTGGAGAGGTAAGAGTGTTGGAGAGGTAAGAGTGTTGGAGAGGTAAAAGTGTTGGGGTAATATATTATTTAAAGATAAGACTGATAAAGTTTTATTTAGAAAATCCAGAGATCATCCGTACACATGTGTACCATGACTCAGGTACACACATGTGTACCATGACTCAGGTACACACATGTGTACCATGACTCAGGTACACACAGAAGTACATTATGTAACTTTATTCTACAATAACCCAGGACTGCAGAGAACAATCTAATCAGTGAATTGTTTCTGTTGGTTAGAATGTTGGGGTTGAACGTTTGTTAGAATGTTGGGGTTGAACGTTTGTTAGAATGTTGGGGTTGAACGTTTGTTAGAATGTTGGGGTTGAACGTTTGTTAGAATGTTGGGGTAGAACTTTTGTTAGAATGTTGGGGTTGAACGTTTGTTAGAATGTTGGGTAGAACGTTTGTTAGAATGTTGGGGTTGAACGTTTGTTAGAATGTTGGGGTTGAACGTTTGTTAGAATGTTGGGGTTGAACGTTTGTTAGAATGTTGGGGTAGAACTTTTGTTAGAATGTTGGGGTTGAACGTTTGTTAGAATGTTGGGGTTGAACGTTTGTTAGAATGTTGGGGTAGAACGTTTGTTAGAATGTTGGGGTTGAACGTTTGTTAGAATGTTGGGGTTGAACGTTTGTTAGAATGTTGGGGTTGAACGTTTGTTAGAATGTTGGGGGTAGAACTTTTGTTAGAATGTTGGGGTTGAACGTTTGTTAGAATGTTGGGGGTAGAACGTTTGTTAGAATGTTGGGGTTGAACGTTTGTTAGAATGTTGGGGTAGAACGTTTGTTAGAATGTTGGGGTTGAACGTTTGTTAGAATGTTGGGGTAGAACTTTTGTTTAGAATGTTGGGGTTGAACGTTTGTTTAGAATGTTGGGGTTGAACGTTTGTTAGAATGTTGGGGGTTTGACGTTTGTTAGAATGTTGGGGTTGAACGTTTGTTAGAATGTTGGGGTTGAACGTTTGTTAGAATGTTGGGGTAGAACTTTTGTTAGAATGTTGGGGTTGAACGTTTGTTAGAATGTTGGGTAGAACGTTTGTTAGAATGTTGGGGTTGAACGTTTGTTAGAATGTTGGGGGTTGAACGTTTGTTAGAATGTTGGGGTAGAACTTTTGTTAGAATGTTGGGTTGAACGTTTGTTAGAAAGTTGGGTAGAACGTTTGTTGAATGTTGGGGTTTTGAACGTTTGTTAGAATGTTGGGTTTGAACGTTTGTTAGAATGTTGGGGAGGTAGAACGTTTGTTAGAATGTTGGGTTGAAGTTTGTTAGAATGTTGGGGTAGAACGTTTGTTGAATGTTGGGGTTGAACGTTTGTTAGAATGTTGGGGTTGAACGTTTGTTAGAATGTTGGGGTAGAACTTTTGTTAGAATGTTGGGGTTGAACGTTTGTTAGAATGTTGGGGTAGAACGTTTGTTAGAATGTTGGGGTAGAACGTTTGGTAGAATGTTGGGTAGAACGTTTGTTAGAATGTTGGGGTAGAACGTTTGTTAGAATGTTGGGGTAGAACGTTTGTTAGAATGTTGGTGTAGAACGTTTGTTAGAATGTTGGGGTAGAACGTTTGTTAGAATGTTGTGGTAGAACGTTTGTTAGAAAGTTGGGGTTGGAACGTTTTTTAGAATGTTGGGGTAGAAAAGTTTGTTAGAATGTTGGGGTAGAACGTTTGTATGAATGTTGGGGTTAGAACGTTTGTTAGAATGTTGGGGTAGAACGTTTGTTAGAATGTTGGGGTAGAACGTTTGTTAGAATGTTGGGGTAGAACGTTTGTTAGAATGTTGGGGTAGAAAGTTTGTTAGAATGTTGGGGTGAAACGTTTGTTTTGAATGTTGGGGTTTGAAGTTTGTTAGAATGTTGGGGGTAGAACTTTTGTTAGAATGTTGGGGTAGAACGTTTGTTAGAATGTTGGGGTAGAACGTTTGTTAGAATGTTGGGTAGAAAGTTTGTTAGAATGTTGGTGTAGAACGTTTGTTAGAATGTTGGGGTAGAACGTTTGTTAGAATGTTGGGTAGAACGTTTGTTAGAATGTTGGGGTAGAACGTTTGTTAGAATGTTGGGAGTAGAATGTTTGTTAGAATGTTGGGGTTTGAAAGTTTGTTAGAATGTTGGGGTAGAAAGTTTGTTAGAATGTTGGGGTTGAACGTTTGTTAGAATGTTGGGGTAGAACGTTTGTTAGAATGTTGGGGTAGAACGTTTGTTAGAATGTTGGGTAGAACGTTTGTTAGAATGTTGGGGTTAGAACGTTTGTTAGAATGTTGGGGTAGAACGTTTGTTGGAATGTTGGGGTAGAACGTTTGTTAGAATGTTGATGTAGAACGTTTGTTAGAATGTTGGGGTAGAACGTTTCTTAGAATGTTGGGAGTAGAACGTTTGTTAGAATGTTGGGAGTAGAACGTTTGTTAGAATGTTGGGAGTAGAACGTTTGTTAGAATGTTGGGGGTAGAAACGATATGGTAGAATTTTTGGGGTTTGAACGTTTGTTAGAATGTTGGGAGTAGAACGTTTGTAGAATGTTGGGTAGAACGTTTGTTAGAATTTTTGAGGTAGAACGTTTGGTAGAATGTTGGGAGTAGAACGTTTGTTAGAATGTTGGGAGTAGAACGTTTGTTAGAATGTTGGTGTAGAACGTTTGTTAGAATGTTGGAAGTAGAACATTTGTTAGAATGTTGGGAGTAGAACGTTTGTTAGAATGTTGGGGTAGAACGTTTGTTAGAATGTTGAGGTAGAACGTTTGGTAGAATGTTGGGAGTAGAACGTTTGTTAGAATGTTGGGAGTAGAACGTTTGTTAGAATGTTGGTGTAGAACGTTTGTTAGAATGTTGGGGTTAGAACGTTTGTTAGAATGTTGGTGTAGAACGTTTGTTAGAATGTTGGGGTTGAACGTTTGTTAGAATGTTGGGGTAGAACGTTTGGTGGAAAGTTGGGGGTTTGAAAAAGTTTGGTAGAATGTTGGGGGGTAGAACGTTTGTTAGAATGTTGGGGGTAGAACGTTTGTTAGATTTTTGGGGTTAGAAACGTTTGGTGGAATGTTGGGGGGAGAAGTTTGGTGGAATGTTGGGGAGTAGAACGTTTGTTAGAATGTTGGGGTAGAACGTTTGTTAGAATGTTGGGGTAGAACGTTTGGTGGAATGTTGGGGTAGAACGTTTGGTAGAAAGTTGGGGGTTTGAAAAGTTTGGTAGAATGTTGGGGGTAGAACGTTTGGTTTGAATGTTGGGGTAGAAAAGTTTGGTAGAAAGTTGGGGGTAGAACGTTTGGTAGAATGTTGGGGTAGAACGTTTGGTAGAATGTTGGGGGTAGAACGTTTGGTAGAATGTTGGGGTAGAACGTTTGGTAGAATGTTGGGGGTAGAACGTTCGGTAGAATGTTGGGGTAGAACGTTTGGTAGAATGTTGGGGGTAGAACGTTTGGTAGAATGTTGGGGTAGGGAAAGTTTGGTAGAATGTTGGGGTAGAACGTTTGGTAGAATGTTGGGGGTAGAACGTTTGGTAGAATGTTTGGTAGAATGTTGGGGGGTAGTGTTTAGAAAGGATATAGGAAAGCATTGGTTTGGTAACAGAGTTGTGCTGCAGTTCTGGTCACCGTATTACAGAATGGATATAAATGCTCTGGAAAACGTACAAAGGAGGATGACAGATACCTAAAGTCAGTGCCGGATCAGCCGGGCTGTGGCTCATACGTTGGACTGCGTGCGGCCAGCCGTAACAGCCTAGTTGATCAGGCCCTGATCCATCGGGAGGCCTGGTCATGGACCGGGCCGCGGGGGCGTTGATCCCCGGAATAACCTCCAGGTAACCTCCAGGTATCAGAAATCTTCCCTATGAGGATAGACTGAAGACCCTGAGTCTGCACTCTCTAGAAAGACGTAGAATTGAGGTGTATAAATGGAAAATGGGAATAAATAAAGGAATGTAAATAGCGTGCTAAAAATATCTAGCCAAGACAGGACTCACAGCAATGGTTTCAAGGTGGAAAAATTCAGATTCAGGAAGGATATAGGAAAGCACTGGTTTGGTAACAGAGTTGTGGATGAGTGGAACAAACTCCCGAGTACCGACATTGAAGCTAAAATGTTGAGTTGTTTAAAAAATAGGTTATATAAATACATGAGTGGGTGTGGAATTAGACACATGTTGGTATTGTATATTATCTATGTACATGAGTGTGTGTGAGTTGGACCTGACTGGCTTGGGCTAATGTCTAATACATTGCTCCTTCCTTCTTAGGTTGATGTGACTTGGACCTTAGGTCAGTGACTGAGGCCAGTTGGTGACTTGAACCTGCCTAGCATGGGCCAGTAGGACTGTAGCAGTGCTCCTTCTTTCTTAAGTTCTTATGAGTTGGGGAGGTAGTGGTGAGGAAGTAGTGGTGGGGAGAATGTTGGGTAGGCTCGGGGTAACAGGAGTAGCATCTCTCTTCCCATCCCAAGGGAGAGGAGAGGTAGCCAGGCAGTCCCCGAGTAGGCGGAGGGGAGGTAGGGGGTGACGGGGGTGGAGTGGGGTTATCAGTGAGACCTCCCGCTGCTGGGGGGGGGTTGGGGAATAAATGGTGGAATGGAGAGGAAAGAAACCCAATTCTGCTCTGCGGAGGAGGTGGAGTAATAGATGGACGGGAGGGGAGGGGAAGGAGGAGAGACTGAAAGAGCATCTTGGGGTTGAGATGGACGGGGGGGGAGGGGGATGACCTGGGATGGGAGAGGGAGCAACTGATAATGGGAGAGGGAAGTGGAATTGGGGAGAGGATTAGAGTAGATGGATTGGGGATTGGAGGAAGGAGAGAGGCGGAAAAGGGCGGTGTGGGGGGAGGGACGTCCATGGGAGGGTTGTCAGAGGAGTCTTCCCTGCCACCCTCAACAGTCCGCTAAAACACAGGTACCTACCTACTGCTAGCTAGGCACGGTCAACAGGTACCTACCTACTGCTACCTAGGCATGGAAAACTTGTTCACAAATTTCGCCAGAGTCAAACACGGGATCTCTAGATTGCGAGACAAACTCTCCCAGCAACTGAGACTCTGGGAGACAAACTCTCGCAGCGACTGAGACTCTGGGAGACAAACTTTCCCAGCGGCTGTTACAGGAAATTTAGCGATGTTGAGAGTAAAGAGGGAGGTAATAAGATAGTTAAGGGTGGCCAAGGTTGCATCACGGTGTCTGACATTAAGGTAACAACACTGTGCTAGTGTACACACACTTTACACCTGACTAATACTCCATAATTATATAGAATTGTCAGAGTTGATTTTAATCTTTCTGCTGTTGTTGTTGTTGTTGTTGCTGCTGCTGCTGTTGTTGCTGCTGTTTTTACTGCTGCTGCCAAACTTGGTGATACTTGGCAACCAGCAACACATCTCTCCACACGTTCCTCTCCCTAAGTTGATAATTCTTCCCTATTCTTATGGCTTTCTTTGTATTATTCTCTTTTTCCTCCTACTTCTCTTTCTTCGTTTCTTTCTCCTCCTCTTCATTATTTGTGAGAGAGAGAGAGAGAGGGGTGGGGAGGGGGGGTTGTTCCCCTCTCCCAGGACCCAGACAATCAATTAGACATTTACTAAGTTCATCCGTCAGTCACTTCTGGGGAAAGTTTTGCGGGGTGGTTTAAGTGGGGGGGTTTGTGTTGGGGGATTATTGGAGCCCATTTCTCGGAATATTTTTGTTGAGAGGAAGGAAGAACCCCCCAAACCCAGTTTTTTTAGACGAAGGGTTTTACCCGATGGGAGAAATGTTTTTGAAAGGTGAATTTTTTTGTTTGATTTTTTAGGAAAGGGCCCCTGAAGGCCGTGTTTGGGGAGGGGCAGGGGGGCCCCCCGACCCATTTCCCGGGATTTCATTTTTGGGAACCAGGTATTTCAACTGCTTTTTAGCACTTTCAAAGTTTTTATTTGGGGGGGACTAGGATTGGATGTTCACAATTTTGTCCCCCATAGGGGGGCCTAACCCTTTTTTTAAGGACAATCTCCCCCCATGCCCAAGCCCTCCCCAAAGGATTTTGGGGACCGGGGGGGGTTTTTTGCAGTTTTAATAAAAAACGGGGTTAGATCGGGGCCCCTTTAAGCGTTGTAAGGTTTTTCAAAATTAGGATTGGGGTAAGTCAAAATTGGGCATCGTTTTGGGTTTTTGGGCCATTCAGGAAACATTTTGACATCCTCAAATTGTGGTCAAAAAAATCTCTGGGTTTATTTTTCTTTCTTGTTGTTCTTTTTTAAAAAGCCCCATTTTGATAGGGCCCAAAAGATTTTTTTCCGTTTTTCCCAAAATAAAAAAATTTATTTTGGGTTTCTTTAATTTCCTTCTTTAATCTCCCCCCTTTTTTCCTTTCCCTTTTCTTTTATTTTAAGGGAAATAGTTTTTGGAGGTTTTCTTTTCAGAAAACACCCCTGGGGAACTAGTACCTTCGCCCTTTTTCTGGGGGGGGGGTTTTTTTTTTCCTCCAACTCTGCCTTTTCCTTAATAGCTAAAAAAATTTTGGTTTTACCGGGTTTATTTTCCACTGGGGGTTTGGCCCCCCTTTGGGAAGGGAACAGACCCCCGATAAAAAAAAGGGGACCGGACAAACCCAAAAGAAAAACAATTTGGGAGAAACCCAAAAAGGGGTTTTTTTGGGCAAAAAGGAAAAAAAAAAAAAACAAAAATGCCCCCCGGGGAGTTTTGGACGGGGGCCAGCGGGGCAAGGCCCCTCCAAAATTAAAAATTTTGACCCAAAAAAAAATCCCCCCAACAAAAGTTAAAACCCTTCATTTTTGCAATAACGGGGCCTTAAAACCCCAAAAAACAAAAATTTTTTATAGGGCTTCGGGGAGTCCTAAGAAATTTTTGCACCCCCAGGACTAACAAAAAAATTTTACGGTATTAGTTTACAATTTTTTTAGACGAAGAAAAAAACACAAATTTTTTAAAAAAAAACCCGGGCAAACAAAAAACTCGGGGGGGGTTGGGCCTAAAAAAAAAAGGGTCAAAAAGAAAAGTCCCTTAACCTTTACCCCCCCGGAAAAAAAAGGGTCTGAACAAAACAACCCCAGGGGGGAAGGGGTTTAGTTGAAAAAAAGGGGTTAAAAAAAGTTTTCCCCTATCAAAATAAAGTTGGGGGGGAAAAAAAAAAACCCTATAAAAAATTGGTTTTGGGGTTTTTAATATAAACAAAAACAGACCCAACCTCCCAAACAGTTAAGGAAAACAGGCCTACTAAAAACCCCCTTTTCAAAAATTTTACTTTTTTTGGGGAAAAAACCCCTTCCAGGCCCACCCCTCCCAAAAAAAAAATTTTTTTAAAATTTTGGGGGGGTTTGTTTTTTTTTTAAAAAAAACCAAAAAAAAGGAAAACAAAATGGGAAAGAAAAGGGGTTTCAAAAAAAATTTTAAATTTGCCCCAAATTCCCGGGGAGGGGTAGCGCAAAAATTTTGAAAAAAAATTTTAAAACCCCAATTAGCATTTCCCCAAAAATTTGGGAAAACCCATAATAAAAACCCCCACCTTTTGGGGGCCAGCAAAAAATGGGTGGGCCAAACAAAAGCCTGGAAAAAAAAACTTTTTAACCTTATTTTTTACCCAAATAAATTTTGGGAGGGGGGAAAAATTTTGAAAAATTTGGGACTTTTTAAGGGGGGGGGAAAAATATTCAAAAAAAAAAAAAAAACTAAAATCCGGGGGGATAAACAAAAAATTTTTTTTCTCCCCGGGGGGAAAAAATGGGGGGTCCAAAAAAAAAAAAAAACTAAAAAAAAAAAAAAGGGGGGGCCAAATGGGGGGTCCCCCTGGGGAAAAAGGGGGGGGGGGGGGAAAAAGAATGGGGGGAAAAAATTGTTAAACCTGTTTAAAAAGGGGGTGGGTTTAAAAAAACCAAAAAAAAATAAAAAATTTCAAAACCCAAAAAAAAAAGGGGGGAAAACAAAAAAACTGGGCCCCCAAAAAAAATAAAAAAACCTTTGTTAAAAATGAAAAAAGGGGTTGGGGGGGGGGGGGAAAGGGGAAAAAAAGGGGGGGGGGGGGGGGGGGGGGGGTTTTTTTAAAGGGGGGGAAAAAAAAAAGGGGGGGGGGGGGGGGGGGTTTTTTAAAAAAGGGGGGGGGGGTTTTGGGGGGGGGGGGGGGGGGGGGGGGGGAAAAAATGGAAAAAAAAAATTTTTTTAAAAAAAATTTTGGGGGGGGGGGGGGGGGGGGGGGGTAGGGGGGGGAAGGGGGGGGGGGGAAAAAAAAAAAAAAAGGGGGGGGGGGGGGGGGGGGGGGGGGGGGGGGTTTTTTTTTTTGGGGGGGGGGAAAAATATTTTTTTCCCCCTGGGGGGAAAAGGAAGGGGGGGGGGGGGAAAGGGGGGGGCAGGGTAGGGGGGGGGGGGAAAAAGGGGGGGGGGAAAGGGGGGGGGTCCCCTTTTTTTAAGGGGGGGGGGGGAAAAGGGGGAGGGGGGGGGGTAAAAAAATGGGGGGGGGGGGGGGGGGGGAAAGTGGGGGGGGGGGGAATATTAAAAAAATAAAAAAGGGGAAAAGGGGGGGGGGGGGGGGGGGGGGGGGGGGCTGGGAAAACCCCAGGGAGGGAAACTTTTATCGAACTTAAGGGGGGGAAATGACCCCCCCCTTTTTAAAAAGGGGGGAAAAAACAAAAAAAAGGGGCAAAGGGGGGGAAAAAGGGGCTTTTTAAAAACTAAAAAAATTAAAGGAAAAAAGAAAAAAGGGAAAAAACCAAAAAAAAAAAAAATTTTTTTTTTCCCAAGGGCCCCCCAAAAAAAAAAACCCAATACCCCAAAAATCCCTAGAAATGGGGGGCCCCCCCTTACCCTTTAAAAAAAAGAAACAAAGGAAAAGGGAAACTTAAAAAAAAAAAAAAAAAAAAAAAAATTGGGGAAGGGGAAAACCAAGGGGGAAAAAATAAAAAAATTGAAAAAAAAAAATTTTTTTGGGGGGGAAAATAAAAAATTTTCCCGGGGGGGAAAAAAAAGGGGGGGGGGGGGAAACCCCCCCGGGGGGGGGGGGGGGTTTTTTTAGTTTGAAACCAAAACCTTTAAAATCGGGGGATCCTGAAAAAATCCAAACGACCCCCCCAAAAAAAGGGGGGGGGCCCCCTCCCTTTTTTTTTTCCCCCCCTTTTTTTTTTGGGGGAAGGGGGGGGGGTTTGCCCCCCAAAAAAAAAAAACCCCCCTTAAAAGGGGGTTCCCCGGGTTTAAAACATTCCCTTTAACAAAAGGGCAAAAACCCCCATTGGGAACCCCCGGGGGCCTTGATAAACCCCGGGGCCCCCGGTTTGTGGAACCCTTTTTTTTTTTAAACCCCCAAAACCCCTTCCCCCTTTCCTTTTTTTTTCCCCTTTTTCCCCTTTGTTTCCCCAACCCCCCTTCCCAAATTGCCCCCCCCCCTTCCCCCGAAAATTTTCTCCCTGGGTTAAAAATTCCCTCTTCTTTTTTCCTTAAAGTTAAAAATTTTAACCCAAATCCCCCCCAAAACCCCAAAATTTTGGGCTTTCCCTTTCCTGCCCCCAAAATCGGGCACATCAGGCCTGGGTCAGGAAAAATCAAATCGTTTATATAAAAGCTTTAAAAAGTTTTTGAAACGAATGGGATAGTTAAAAACTGCAAGGGGGAATTACTGGGAAATGGGGAAGGCCCTTAAACCCCCTAAAAAGAAAAACAAAGGAGGGGTTTCAACTTAAAATGGGAGGTGCCAAGTAAGGGAGCCTGCCAAAGGAAGTCTCCCCCCACTTCCCCCATCTTTTCCAAAAACAAAATAACAAAAAAATACCCCCAACCCCCGGGATGAACTGGGATCGCATGAGGCTGCATCTGCTGAGGACGCGGTTAACCCCCCAAAGAATAAAACAAAGTTTTCCAGTGGGCACGGTAAAAATATGTGTTCTAGGCAAATTCCAACTACTCCGTTTTGGAAAATGGAGGAGTTAACTAAACAGAGTATACTAGCTCCGGCCATCAAAAGAGCGGAAAAAAAAATGTAAGGGACCTGGGAGAGTTTTGTTGAGGATCTCACTTTTAAGGATCACAACAGTGCCACGATCGCAGTGCAAAAAAATGATAGGATGGATAATGAAACTTTCAAAAGAGAGAGCCAAGCCCCTGATGTCCTTTTTAAATCACTTGTTTCTCTAGGCTGGAATACTGCGTCATTAACATTCCCCTTTTAAAACAGGTGAAATCGCAGATCTAGAGGTGTACAGAGATCCTTTACTGCAGATAAGTTCTGTCAAGCACCTTAAAATATGGGAACGTTGGAAGCATTGACTTGTCCTCGTTGGAAGAGGGGGGGGAGATATAATAATTACACTTTGGAAAAACTTGGAAGGAATGGTCCCAAATCTGCCACAAAACACTCCCTACGAAAAAAAAAGACTGGGCGGGCGATGCAAAATGCCCCCAATAAAAAAATAGGGGGGCATGGTTCACTAAGAGAAAACACCGTTTTGGTCCGGGGCCCCCCAAAATGTTCAACGCCTCCCACAAGCATTAGGGGAATTGCCAATAAACCCCCGGGTGCCCTTTAAGAGAGAGCTGGACAGATACCTAAAAATCAGGCCGGATCAGCCGGGGTGTGGCTCGTACTTGGACTGCGTGCGGCCAGCATAACAGCCTAGTTGATCGGCCCGATCCATTCGGGAGGCCTGGTCGGACCCGGGGCCCGGGTCGTTGATCCCCGGAATAACCTCCAGGGGAAACCCCGTGGGGGCCCCGTGCCCCAGCCTGGGGCCCCGTGCACCCAGCCCCGGGGGCCCCGTGCAACCCCGCCCGGGGCCCAGTGTACCCCCCTGGGGGCCCCGTGCACCCAGCCTGGGGCCCCCTGCACCCACCCGGGCCAAGTACACTGGCCAAATTGACTGACAACACTTTTTTTTTCTGGCCAAAAAGGGCTGTCACCTGGCCAGGATCATGTCAACACTTTCTTCAGTTTTTTCTTGCACCTTTGCTTCAATTTTCATCAAAAAAAATGGTCTTACCTCCTGGGAAACCCCTTTTTGCTTTGGGGGGTGGGTGTGAGGGCGTGGGTGGTGGGCGGGGGGTGGGCGTGACTAGGGGGGCCGGGGATTCCTCCCCTTTTATTAGTTCATTTGGGGGAATTTTTCGACGGCCGGAGCGCGTACCTACCCAACGGGAAAACACCAGCCTTTAAAGGGGGCTATCCCTGCTTCCTTTTAAAGGTCGAGTATCCTGTAAAAAGAGTCGTCCAGTGGTCAGTACAGCTCCCGCAGTATCCTTTTTTCCCCGGAAATTCATTTAAAGTGGGCCGGGTTCAAGTATGCTACAAACCCGGTGGTCATAAGGGGCGAAAATCTGGGGATGTGTTGTGAACGATTGTGAGACGGGGGAGGGGTACATGGGCCTTCTTGCTCGGAACTTTATCACTAGGGAAGTAACCCTTAAGTGAAATTTAAATTTTTGAAGTGCCTGTATCTGCAAACCCCAATTTCCCTTGTTCCTCTTAGATCATATAGGTCTTTTTATACATCTGTCCGTACTAGCCAGCTGTTCCGTCTATTTAGATAGATACAAGGGAAACGAACGAGACCCTCAGAACTGCTGGAAATATCTCAGTAAAACTAGAAAGGTTTGGGGGAGTCTTTAAGCTGACGGTAGCAAGATTGCAGACACAACAACACACACACACACACACACACCTGTTGTAAGGTTTCCTAGCAGTCAGGGAAAGGAGCAGGTGGTGTATACCTCCCACGCCAATCAGTCCACCCAAATTACCTCCATCACTTGGGATAACCTACCGTCAGGGCCCTCAGCCTTGGTAGTCTTTACCAACTCCAAAAGGGGGACTGATTACTCGTTTGTGTATATATTCTACTGTCTTTTAACTAAATCTTTTTTACTGTAAAACCACTGGATGGGGAGACGCTTAATAACGATACCCTTTTCTGCACACTTGTCTAATTATGAACATAACTAGAGGGGACTATATCAGACGATGTTAGTTTTACAATAAAAATGTGCAAAAATAATCCTGGTGTAACTATAAAAAGAATGTTCAGTGTTTGAAAGATAAAAATCCTTGTATCTCGGGTTGTTCTCTTCTCTTTTCCACATTTTCTTTCTTCCATGTTCCCCATACGTACGGGGCATCAACATAAAACTCAACAACAACCTTGAAATACACTTAAAAAACTCTTTTCCAATAATCGATATTAAGTTTTGTTTATGGCTGGTTGACAAAAGGGGTTTTAAATACCAGCATTGTTGAACATTGTGAGGTATTTTTTGGTGGTGATGGGGGTGTGGTGTGGGGGTGGTGTGTGTGGTGGTGGTGGTGTTTTGATGGTGGTGGGTGGTGGGGGTGGTGGTGGGTGGTGGTGGTGTTGGGGGGGGGATGGTGGGGGTGGTTGGGGTGGTAGTGGTGGTGGTGATGGGGGGTGGTGTGGGGATGGGGGTGGTGGTGGTGGGGGGTGGTTGATTGGTGGTGGTTGGTTGGGTTTATGGTGATGGTGGTGTTGATGGTGATGGGTGGTGGGTGGTGGTGGGTGTGGGTGTGGTGGTGGTGATGGGGTGGTGGTGGTGGTGGTGGGGGTGGATGTGGGGGTGGGTGGTGGTGTGGTGGTTTGGGGGTGGTGGTGATGGTGTGGTGGTTTTGGTGGTGGTGGTGGTGGTGGGGGTGGTGGTGGGTGGTGGGGTGGTGGTGGAGGTGTGGTGGTGGTGGGGTGTGATGGTGGTGGTAGTGGTGGTGGTGGTTAGTTGGTGGTGTTGGGTGGTGGTAGTGTGGTTATAATGAGGGTTTTAATTTGGATTATTTTTCAATGTTAGTAAAAAAAAAATTAAAAAAATTGGGTTTATGTTGTGATGTGTTGTTAAAATAATGTAGTGGGGATGATGAGTGAGTGTGGAGGGAGGGGGGAGGGGGGGGGGGGGTTGGGGGGGAGGGGGGGGGGGAGAATGGAGGGGGGTAGGGAGGGGGGAGGGGGGGCATGGAGGGGGGGATGGGGGGAGGGGGGGGAGAATGGAGGGGGGTAGGGGGTTTAAAAAATGGTGGTGAAAAAATTTTTAAGGGTTTTTTGATTTTTGGTAAAAAAGCAACCCTTAAGGGGGGGGGGGAAAAAAGGCGGGGGGAAAAACAAAACAAAAGGATAGGGAGGATAAAAAGGGGGGGGGAAGGGGGGAGGGGGGGAGGGAGGGGGGGAGGGGGGGGGGGAGGGAGGAGGGAGGGGGAAGGGGGGGGGGGGAATGAGGGAGGGAAAAAGGGGGAAAAGGGGGGGAGGGAGGGAGGGAAAAGGGGGAGCCCAAATGGGGGGGGTAAAGGTTTAGCCCAATGCTATTTTTGGGAAAAACCCTTTTTAATCAAGGGATGGGTTTTCTCTTTTTTTTAAAAACAACTAGTAAAAGGGAGAAGGGGAGAGGAAGGGAGAAAGGAAAAAAAAGGGAAAAAGAACAAGGGAAAAGAAAAGGGTTTTAATAAAAAACATGGTGTTAAAAGAAACAGGTTTGAACAAGGTCTAAAAAAACCTGGGTTTTTAAAAAAACCCCTTTTTAATAAGAAACCCCTGGTCTCTAAAAAAATTTAATAAAACCCCTGGTTTAAAAGAAAAACGTGTTCAAAAAAACTGGGGGCCAAAAAGAAAAATTTTCAATAAAACAATGGTGTTCAATAAGAAACACTGGTGCTCAATAAGAACACATGGGTTCAATAAGAACACTGGTGCTCAATAAGAACACATGGTGTTTAAAAAGAAACCCCTGGTGCTCAAAAAGAACCCCTGGTGTCAATAAAAACACATGGTTCAATAAGAACACATGGTGCAATAAGAACCGGGCCAATAAGAAACCCTGGTGCTCAATAAAACAATGGTGCTCAATAAAAAACACATGGTGCTCAATAAGAACATGGGGTTTAAAAAGAACACATGGGTCAATAAGAACCCCTGGGGCTCAATAAGAACACATGGTGCCATAAGAAAACATGGTGTCAATAAAAAACACTGGTGCTCAAAAAGAACATGGTGTCAATAAGAAAAACTGGTGTTTAAAAAAGAAACATGGTGCTCAATAAGAAAACATGGTGTTTATAAAAACACATGGTGCTCAAAAAAACACATGGTGCTCAAAAAAACACATGGGTTTTTAAAAAAACACATGGTGCTCAAAAAACCAAAAGGTGTCAAAAAGAAAAACTGGTGCAAAAGAAAAAACCCTGTGTAAAAGAACCATGTGTCCAGAAAAAATTTGGTGCCATTACCGAACCGTGTTGCCAAAAACCGTTTAATTTTTCATATTTGGGGGCCTGGAAATTTTCAAAAAACCCCCGGGGTACCCCACTGGCCGGGCAGTAGTATTGATGCCGGGTAGGAAGGCTGCGGGGTTGTCCCCTTTTTTTCTTATTTTTCCTAATATGAATCCCACATTTTTCATGGGTAAAAAAACAAAAGGGCTAATAAAAAACTTTTTCCTAAGAAAAATTTAAAAAGAAAACCCGGTGTCTGCCCGGTGTTAAAAAATGGTCTAAGAAACCCTAAAAAAATGGTTCTAAAAAATGGGAAAAAAAAAGGGTTATTCCGGGGAAACACGGGGCCCCCCGGGTTCAAAAGAAAAAGGGGGCCTCCGGTGAATAGGAAAAACCTGGGTTTTAATAAAACAATTTTAATAAGAAAAAAATTTTTTCAAAAAAGAACCTTTTCCTAAAAAATTCTCTTGAAAAACATTTAAAAAATTTAAAAAAGAAAGGGCTAAAAAACAAGGGTTTCTCCCCCTGGGCAATAAACACAGGGGCTTAAAACAATTGTCTAAAACCTGGGTTTTAAAAAAAAACATTGCTCTGCCCGGTTTTCCTAAAAAACATTGTTAAAAAATGGTGTTTAAATCCAGGTGTAAAAAAACTTTTTTCAATCACAGGGTTTCAAAGAAGCCCCTGGGAAAAAAAAACAATTTTTTTAATGAACAGTTTTTAAAACAAAATGGTTTTAAAAAAAATTGTAATAAAAACCATGGGTAAAAGAACTTTTGGGGGAAAAAGAAAATGGGGAATAAAAATTTGCTATAAAAATTTGCAAAAAGAAAATTTTAAAAAAAAAATTTTATTTAATAAAATTTTTAATAAAAAAATTTTAATAAAAAAAATAAAAGGGTTTTTTTTAAGCAATGGGCCCAAGAACAATGGTTAAAAAGCCTGGTGAAAAAGAACGTGGGGTTTAAAAAACAAGGGGTTAGAAAAATGAAAAACACTTGCCAGAACACAGGGGGGCCAAAAAAACTGGGGCTTTTGAAAACCTTGTAAAAAATGGGGAAAAACAATGGTCTAAAAAAATTTCAAAACAAGGGAAAAAAAACTGGTGTCAAAAAGGAATTTGGTTTGGCCAAAAATAACCGAGTTAACTAAAACACGGAAAAAATTTTGCAATAAACTAAAAAAAAAATTCTAGATGGACCTAAGGTGGGAGTAGGGCCCCTCCCAAGGAGTAGGGCCCCAGTTTTTTTTTTCTTTGTTCCTTTGTTTTTTTCAGGAGCTGTTCGGGAAGTGGTTTGGTGTTATGTTTCCCCTTGTTGGGGGTGTTTTTGTCTTTGCTTTTGGGGTCTCTGGGGGTTTTGGGGTGGGGGGCCCTCCAACCCCGCCCCTATAATTATCAAACTAACTCAATCTATTAAAATAAAAATTTTTCAGAAAACACAAAAACCTCGACCACATTTTTAATAAAAAATGAAGCCTAAAAACAAAGGGAGCCCGACATACAATTAGGGCTTTTTAAAATCAATTGACGAAAACCTGTAAAAAACGAAACATTGACGTCCGAGCTAAATTTTTTTAAATTTTTGACCCCTTTTCCAAAATTTTAATACACACAAATCTTCCGGGCACAGGAAATTTTGGGGGGAATTTTTTAAAGATTTTTTTTTTTAAAGAAATAAAAGAAAAAAAAAGAAAGGAAGGGGAAGGAGGGAGAAAGAAAAAAACTTGGGAAGGTTTTTATTAAAAACTTCCTGAATTATAAATTTATATAAATTAAAAATAAAAATTTTTATAAATTTTTTAAAATTTTTTGGTTTTAAAATTTAAATTTTTCGTTCCCTTGTTCAATTTTGGTTTTTTAGTCCTGGTTGCAAATGGGTTTGCAAAATTTCTTTGGAGGCCAAGGGACACCACCTTGGGAAGGGCTGTGTCCCCTTGTCCAAAAAAGGTTACTTGGGGGCTCTTTTAAAATTTATCGGGGAGGAGGTGGTTTATGGTCTGTAGGTTCTTTGGTTGCAAAAAAATTTTCTGAGTCTCCCTTGGCCAGGTATCAGTTTCCCCCCCCTTGCAAGTTTGAACTTGGGTTAGATAGGGGTCCGCCCCAGGGTAGAAAACCCCTTTTTTTGGCTGGTCTGCTGTTTTGGTGCCAGTTTTTGCTGTTCCCTTTGGTTTTGGTTTGCTATCTTGTTGTGGTTTGTTTGGGGCTTTGGTTGGTGGTTCTCTGTTCTGGTTGTTGTTACCCAGCCTCCTTTTTTCATTTAAAATTCCTGTTTTCCTTTCCTTTTTTTGATGGTTCTGCAAACCCCCCAAAACCCCAAACCCCTTGGTTGAGGAATGGTAGCCTAGGTGCAGTAGGGGGGGAACCTCTGTTTGCTTTGGTTAAAATCTGGAGCGAGGAGGACTTAGCCCTGGGAGGCGGGGGAGGGGGCTTGGAATGACCCCCGCAACCCTGGGGTCCAAAAATTTAAAAACCAGTCGTCCTTTGTGCAGGGAGAGGGGGAGGAGAGAGGGGAAAAAAAGGGAGTTTCCCCCGGGAGGAGAGGGGGAAAGGGACTGGGGTTCTTGTTTCCTGGTTAAAATTTTTATCCTGTTTGGCCAAAAGGCCAAAAAACCCTTTTTGTCCTTGTTTGCCATTTGGGTTCCTTTGGTTCCCGGGTTTTTCTTTTTTTTGGTTCCAGGGGTTTTTCTTCCTTTTTCCCGGGCAGTCCTCCCTTTTCCAGGGTTTCTTAACTTTTTGTTACACCTCCCCATTTTTCTATCTCTTTTCCCCGATTACCTTCCCCCCTTTTCTTTTCCTTTTCCTTTCTTTCCTCCCTTTTCCCTTTCTCTGCCCCTTTTCCCGGTTTTCAGGGCCTTTTTTGGGAAGGGTTTGTTAATTTTGCCCCTGTTTGGTTTTTTCCAATTTATTTTCCTTTGGTTCCCTGGGGACGCACCCCCGGGGGAGGTTTTCTACCTCCTTTTTTTTGGGGGGGTTTTTTAAAAGGGGGGCCTGTTTTTTGTTTTTTGAATGGTTTTGATTTTTTGGTTTTTATTTTTGTCCTCCGTTGCCCGGTTTTAGCCCCCTTTTCAGGTCTCTTCCCCTTGGTTTTAACTTACCTCCTTGGGGCCCTTTATTTATTTTTTATTTATTTTTTTCCCCCTTGGGTTTTCTCTATTTTTTTCCTGGGTTTTATTCCTGTTATTTCCTTTTTTTTCCTGGAAGGTGAAAAAACTTCTAAATGTTTTAAACAATAAAATTCCGGGACCAACAAATTTTCCAATTACCTTTAAATTTTAAAAAAAACTTTTCTTTTTCTTTTCCCCCCCCCCCTCTCTCTCTCTCTCTCTCTCTCTCTCTCTCTCCTCTCTCTCTCTCTCCCTCTCTCTCTCTCGTCCTTAAACAGGTTCAAGTCCTGCTGTGGGAGTTTGTGAATAATTTCGCCTGTTTGCGAATGAAATATATATATATTATAGGTAGTAGACTGGCAGACAGCAACCGCCCAGGGAGGTACTACCGTCCTGCCAAGTGAATGTAAAACGGAAGCCTGTAATTGTTTTACATGATGGTAGGATTGCTGGTGTCCATTTTTCTGTCTCATAAATATGCAAGGTTTCAGGTACGTCTTGCTACTTCTACTTACACTTAGGTCACACTACACATACATGTACAAGCATATATATATATATATATATACACACACCCTCTGGGTTTTCTTCTATTTTCTTTCTAGTTCTTATTCTTGTTTATTTCCTCTTATCTCCATGGGGAAGTGGAACAGAATTCTTCCTCCGTAAGCCATGCGTGTTGTAAGAGGCGACTAAATGCCAGGAGCAAGGGACTGGTAACCTCTTCTCCTGTATATATTACTAAATGTAAAAGGAGAAACTTTCGTTTTTCCTTTTGGGCCACCCCGCCTTGGTGGGATACGGCCGGTGTGTTGAAAGAAATAAAGAATATATATATATATATATATTATATATATATATATATATATATATATAATATATATATATATATATTAGGTTGGTAGACAGCAACCACCCAGGGAAGTACTAACCGTCCTGCCAGATGACTGTGAAACAGAAACCTGTAACTGTTTTGCATAATGGTAGGATTGCTGGTTTCTTTTTCTGTCTCATAAACACGCTAGATAACAGGGGATTCTTGCTACTCCTACTTACACTTTGGTCACATTTCACAGACACGCACATGCATATATATATACATACATCTAGGTTTTTCTCCTTTTTCTAAATAGCTCTTGTTCTTCTTTATTTCTTCTATTGTCCATGGGAAGTGGAAAAGAATCTTTCCTCCGTAAGCCATGCGTGTCGTATGAGGCGACTAAAATGTCGGGAGCAGTGGGCTAGTAACCCCTTCTCCTGTAGACATTTACTAAAAAAGAGAAGAAGAAAAACTTTATAAAACTGGGATGCTTGAATGTGCGTGGATGTAGTGCGGATGACAAGAAACAGATGATTGCTGATGTTATGAATGAAAAGAAGTTGGATGTCCTGGCCCTAAGCGAAACAAACTGAAGGGGGTAGGAGAGTTTCAGTGGGGGGAAATAAATGGGATTAAATCTGGAGTATCTGAGAGAGTTAGAGCAAAGGAAGGGGTAGCAGTAATGTTGAATGATCAGTTATGGAAGGAGAAAAGAGAATATGAATGTGTAAATTCAAGAATTATGTGGATTAAAGTAAAGGTTGGATGCGAGAAGTGGGTCATAATAAGCGTGTATGCACCTGGAGAGGAGAGGAATGCAGAGGAGAGAGAGAGATTTTGGGGAGATGTTAAGTGAATGTATAGAGCCTTTGAACCAAGTGAGAGAGTAATTGTGGTAGGGGACCTGAATGCTAAAGTAGGAGAAACTTTTAGAGAGGGTGTGGTAGGTAAGATTGGGGTGCCAGGTGTAAATGATAATGGGAGCCCTTTGATGGACTTTGTATAGAAAGGGGTTTAGTTATAGGTAATACATATTTTAAGAAAAGGAGGATAAATAAGCATACAAGATATGATGTAGGGCAAAATGACAGTAGTTTGTTGGATTATGTATTGGTAGATAAAAGACTGTTGAGTAGACTTCAGGATGTACATGTTTATAGAGGGGCCACAGATATATCAGATCACTTTCTAGTTGTAGCTACACTGAGAGTAAAAGGTAGATGGGATACAAGGAGAATAGAAGCATCAGGGAAGAGAGAGGTGAAGGTTTATAAACTAAAAGAAGAGGCAGTTAGGGTAAGATATAAACAGCTATTGGAGGATAGATGGGCTAATGAGAGCATAGGCAATGGGGGTCGAAGAGGTATGGGGTAGGTTTAAAAATGTAGTGTTAGAGTGTTCAGCAGAAGTTTGTGGTTACAGGAAAGTGGGTGCGGAAGGCAAGAGGAGCGATTGGTGGAATGATGATGTGAAGAGAGTAGTAAAGGAGAAAAAGTTAGCATATGAGAAGTTTTTACAAAGTAGAAGTGATGCAAGGAGGGAAGAGTATATGGAGAAAAAGAGAGAGGTTAAGAGAGTGGTGAAGCAATGTAAAAAGAGAGCAAATGAGAGAGTGGGTGAGATGTTATCAACAAATTTTGTTGAAAATAAGAAAAAGTTTTGGATGAGATTAACAAGTTAAGAAAGCCTAGAGAACAAATGGATTTGTCAGTTAAAAACGGGAGGGGGAGAGTTTATTAAATGGAGAGTTAGAGGTATTGGGAAGATGGAGGGAATATTTGAGGAATTGTTAAATGTTGATGAAGATAGAGAAGCTGTGATTTCGTGTATAGGGAAAGGGAGGAATAACATCTTGTAGGAGTGAGGAAGAGCCGGTTGTGAGTGTGGGGGAAGTTCGTGAGGCAGTAGGTAAATGAAAGGGGGGTAAGGCAGCCGGGATTGATGGGATAAAGACAGAAATGTTAAAAGCAGGTGGGGATATAGTTTTGGAGTGGTTGGTGCAATTATTTAATAAATGTATGGAAGAGGGTAAGGTACCTAGGGATTGGCAGAGAGCATGCATAGTTCCTTTGTATAAAGGCAAAGGGGATAAAAGAAAATGCAAAAATTATAGGGGAATAAGTCTGTTGAGTATACCTGGTAAAGTGTATGGTAGAGTTATTATTGAAAGAATTAAGAGTAAGATGAAGAATAGGAGAGCAGATGAACAAGGAGACTTTAGGAAAGGTAGGGGGTGTGTGGACCAGGTGTTTACAGTGAAACATATAAGTGAATAGTATTTAGATAAGGGTAAAGAGGTCTTTGTGGCATTTATGGATTTGGAAAAGGCATATGACAGGGTGAATAGGGGCAATGTGGCAGATTTGCAGGTGTATGGTGTAGGAGGTAGGTTACTGAAAGCAGTGAAGAGTTTTTACGAGGATAGTGATTCTCAAGTTAGAGTATGTAGGAAAGAGGGAAATTATTTCCCAGTAAAAGTAGGCCTTAGACAAGGATGTGTGATGTCACCGTGGTTGTTTAATATATTTATAGATGGGGTTGTAAGAGAAGTAAATGCGAGGGTCTTGGCAAGAGGCGTGGAGTTAAAAGATAAAGAATCACACACAAAGTGGGAGTTGTCACAGCTGCTCTTTGCTGATGACACTGTGCTCTTGGGAGATTCTGAAGAGAAGTTGCAGAGATTGGTGGATGAATTTGGTAGGGTGTGCAAAAGAAGAAAATTAAAGGTGGAATACAGGAAAGAAGTAAGGTTATGAGGATAACAAAAAGATTAGGTGATGAAAGATTGGATATCAGATTGGAGGGAGAGAGTATGGAGGAGGTGAATGTATTCAGATATTTGGGAGTGGACGTGTCAGCGGATGGGTTCTATGAAAGATGAGGTGAATCATAGAATTGATGAGGGGAAAAGGGTGAGTGGTGCACTTAGGAGTCTGTGGAGACAAAGAACTTTGTCCTTGGAGGCAAAGAGGGGAATGTATGAGAGTATAGTTTTACCAACGCTCTTATATGGGTGTGAAGCAATGGGTGATGAATGTTGCAGCGAGGAGTAGGCTGGAGGCAGTGGAGATGTCATGTCTGAGGGCAATGTGTGCTGTGAATATAATGCAGAGAATTCGTAGTTTGGAAGTTAGGAGGAGGTGCGGGATTACCAAAACTGTTGTCCAGAGGGCTGAGGAAGGTTGTTGAGTGGGTTCGGACATGTAGAGAGAATGGAGCGAAACAGAATGACTTCAAGATGTATCAGTCTGTAGTGGAAGGAAGGGGGGATAGGGGGCGGCCTAGGAAAGGTTGGAAAGGGGGGAGGTTTTTTGTGCGAGGGGGGTTGGACTTCCAGCAGCATGCGTTGAGCGTGTTTGATAGGAGTGAATGGAGACAAATGGTTTTTAAATACTTTACGTGCTGTTGGAGTGTGAGCAAAGCAACATTTATGAAGGGTTCAGGGGAAAACCCGGGAGGCCGGACTTGAGTCCTGGAGATGGGAAGTACAGTGCCTGCACTCTGAAGGAGGGGTGTTAAAAGTTGCAGTTTAAAAACTGTAGTGTAAGCACCCTTTTGCAAGACAGTGATGGAGTGAATGGTGGTGAAAGTTTTTTTTTCGGGGCCCCCCTGCCTTGGTGGGGAAACGGCCAGTGTATAATATATATATATATAATATATATATATATATTTATAAAAATAATAATATATAATAATATAATATATATTTATATATATATATAAAGAGAAAGTACTGCATAGGCCTACTGGCCCGTGCGAGGCAGGTGCAAGTCTCCTACTGGCTTAAGCCAACGACCCAACCTAGTACTTAGTGGAGTGGAGTGACTTTCATTAGTTTCTATTTTCTTGAAATACCAGACGTATACTGTGAATCTCATATAACCTGCAGTTACCAGCGGTCGCAATATACATAACGAGAAGCAAATATTACTACAGAAAAAGCGTCCTTCCTATAAAAATTCCACCAGTCAACTATAATGATAATATAGCATTTATTGTGGTGGAGACAGAAAAAATCTAGAAAAGCTAGATACAGTGATTGATAAACAAGGGTTGAGGTCGACCATTCGTCATTGTAGGAGCTGCCAGCAATCACTGGTTCTTCAACACGCAAGTTATACTTTTTGTATTAATCAAATCACATATTACTCGGGTAGATAACTTCCAGTAGATCCTTCATGTGTTAGCCCAAATCACCGACCAGTATGTTTTAAATAAGTGACCCACTGATCAGAATCAGAAGGTTCCGAACCCCTCGACTGGTCCGAACCCTCGACCGATTCAAAACGGATTTGTTGGACAATAAAGCAGACTGTAAACGGATGGGGTTGTAGGGCCCTTATAAACACAAACAAAAAATAAAAAACAGGGGCGTACTCCGGGAAGCTGTCCCTAACATACAAGTACAGTTAGAAATAGAAAAACAAATACTAGAGCTTCACTCTAAGGAGGTTATTAATAGAGTATTCAAGAGGTTGCTAGTAGAATTACAGTTTAAATTCCACCATTCAAATCATTATGAAGCTCTGTGTAGTCTGCAGTCAATCAAACAAACGGGCTTCCCTATGGATAAATTGTCATTTTTGTGGAAATTGGGGGTCACGCTCCTTGTGCAAATATCCAAGAACTAGCTACAAGAATATTAAAACAGGGAAGTGTTTTTGGGTATGTCCAAATGAGATAAATCGTGGACTATTTTCACATTGGTATTAAAAAGGATAACATCAAACTGCTTTCATAGACAACCTGGAAGCTTTCACAACAGATGGGAACATAAAAAGTCTGGGCTTGGATGGTACTGCCCTTGATGCTGGCATGGTAGACAGAAACTGTAAGGCTGGAGGTGATGTCCTGGTTGTCAGTAAATATGGGACTGATAGTGCTGTCCTGGTAGACAGTAATGGTGAAGCTGGAGATTTTGTCCAGGTAGTCGGGAATTGTACGCAGGATGGAATGCATATAAATGACCTCATGGGAGACAGGAGCCGTTGTGGGGAATCAAGTGTAGTCAAAGATAAGATAAAACCAATATTGCAAACTAGAAATACCACAGGAAATAGCAAACAAGAGGACTCCACTAGCAATAGTGAGGATATATTACCAAAAACAACTGGTGGGAGCTCCTTTGTTGGTGCTAGGGAGGATAGGAATAAGACAGGTAAACATGCACCAACAGGGAATACAGTCACAGAAACCCAAGGCAAACATGCACCAACAGGGAATACAGTCACAGAAACTCAAGGCAAACGGAAACCAAGCCTTTGCACATACTATGCACTTGGTATCTGCAGGATGGGAAATCTGGAAAAACAGATGGGACGTGCAACTATGACCACCCTAGAAAATGCCGTGCCCATATGACAACAGGAAAATGCAAACTCCCTTCCTGTAAGCTTTTTCACCCTGAAATGTGTCCCTCTTCAGTACAGAAAAGACTGTGCTATAACTTAAATTGCCAGACACACCATCTAAAGGGGACAAAAAGATACAAAACATCCAGGCCATGGGAAAACCTGGGTAGCCACAGCCACTCAAGAGGGAGAGGTTTTTTAGTGCCAGGAAGAAAAAAAAACTGGCAGGAAATGGCAGAAATCGTACACCAAATCCAATCATTCCTGGAGTGGAACCACAGTCGATGGCCTCCACTCCAAACCAACAGATACAGATACTAATGCCGGAACCCCCCCCCCCCAGTACCAACAATACCACCAGTCCGATGACAATCTTCTTTGCAAATATACAGGGTCTAAAGCCAGCAACAAACAACAAAATATCTTTCATCCATGGACTGCTTGCAGAGGCAAAGGCAATGTTCGCAGCTTTCACTGAGACCCACATAAAGGATCACTTGGACAACGAAATATGGATCCTAGGTTACAACCTATACAGATGCGACAGAGTGAACATGCAAAAGGGGGGGGGGGGTTGGCCTGTACATTGCAGAGTCACTTGTGTGCACAGAACTGCTGAATGCCTCAAATGATGTAGTGGAAGTTTTAGCAGTAAAGGTCGAGAACCAAAACCTAGTCATTGTGGTAGTCTACAAGCCTCCGGATGCAACATCCCAGCAATTCCAGGAACAGCTGTTAAAAATTAACCACTGTCTGGAAAATCTGCCAGCTCCTGCACCCAACATCTTGCTCCTGGGGGATTTCAACTTAAGGCACCTAAAATGGAGGAATATAGCAAATAATATTGTTGCAGTAATAACACCAGGAGGCAGCTCTGATGAAAACTCACACTCACACGAGCTTTTAAATCTCTGCACAAAATTCAATTTAAACCAGCAAATAATAGAGCCTACTAGACTGGAGAATACACTAGACCTCATCTTCACTAACAATGATCTGATACGAAATGTCACCATATCAAAAACAACATAATTGAGGTTCAGACATGTATGCGCGGAGCCCCAGACCGACATAATGAGATTAGTCACGAGGGAGCATTCACCAAATTAAACTTCAATAACAAAAACATAAAGTGGGACCAAGTAAACCAAATCCTAACTGATATAAGCTGGGAAGATATACTAAGCAACACAGACCCCAACTTATGCCTAGAACAGATTAACTCGGTGGCGCTCGATGTATGCACAAGGCTTATTCCTCTAAGAAAAAGGAGGAGTAGATGTAAAATAGAAAGGGACAGGCGCTCCATTTACAGGCGACGGAAAAGAATAACAGAGCAGCTAAAAGAGGTCAATATATCTGAAAGGCGTAGGGAGACACTGGTCAGAGAAATAGCAGCATCGAACTTAAGCTAAAGGAATCTTACAGGAGTCAGGAATCGCGGGAAAAGAACTAAAAGCCATAAATGAAATCGAAAAAAACCCCAAAATATTTTTTTCTCCTATGCCAAATCAAAGTCGAGAACAACGTCCAGTTTTGGGGCCCCTACTTAAACAAGATGGGTCCTACACAGATGACAGCAAGGAAATGAGTGAGCTACTAAAGTCCCAATATGACTCGTTTTTAGCAAGCGCTAACCAGACTGAGAGTCGAAGATCAAAATGATTTTTTATGAAGAGCCACAGAATTTGGTTAACAAAAAGCCTATCTGATGTTATCCTGACGCCAAATGACTTCGAACAGGCGATAAATGACATGCCCATGCACTCTGCCCCAGGGCCAGACTCATGGAACTCCGTGTTCATCAAGAACTGCAAGAAGCCCCTATCACGAGCTTTTACCATCCTATGGAGAGGGAGCATGGACACGGGGGTCGTCCCACAGTTACTAAAAACAACAGACATAGCCCCACTCCACAAAGGGGGCAGTAAAGCAACAGCAAAGAACTACAGACCGATAGCACTAACATCCCATATCATGAAAATCTTTGAAAGGGTCCTAAGAAGCAAGATCACCACCCATCTAGAAACCCATCAGTTACACAACCCAGGGCAACATGGGTTTAGAACAGGTCGCTCCTGTCTGTCTCAACTATTGGATCACTACGACAAGGTCCTAGATGCACTAGAAGACAAACAGAATGCAGATGTAATATATACAGACTTTGCAAAAGCCTTCGACAAGTGTGACCATGGCGTAATAGCGCACAAAATGCGTCCTAAAGGAATAACGGGAAAAGTCGGTCGATGATCTATAATTTCCTCACTAACAGAACACAGAGAGTAGTAGTCAACAGAGTAAAGTCCGAGGCAGCTACGGTGAAAAGCTCTGTTCCACAAGGCACAGTACTTGCTCCCATCTTGTTCCTCATCATCATATCTGACATAGACAAGGATGTCAGCCACAGCACCGTGTCTTCCTTTGCAGATGACACCCGAATCTGCATGACAGTGTCTTCCATTGCAGACACTGCAAGGCTCCAGGCGGACATCAACCAAATCTTTCAGTGGGCTGCAGAAAACAATATGAAGTTTAACGATGAGAAATTTCAATTACTCAGATATGGCAAACACTAGGAAATTAAATCTTCATCAGAGTACAAAACAAATTCTGGCCACAAAATAGAGCGAAACACCAACGTCAAAAACCTGAGAGTGATCATGTTGGAGGATCTCACCTTCAAGAACCATAACATTGTATCAATCGCATCTGCTAGAAAAATGACAGGATGGATAATGAGAACCTTCAAAACTAGGGATGCCAAGCCCATGATGACACTCTTCAGGTCACTTGTTCTATCTAGGCTGGAATATTGCTGCACACTAACAGCACCCTTCAAGGCAGGTGAAATTGCTGACCTAGAAAATGTACAGAGAACCTTCACGGAGCGCATAACAGAGATAAGTGATCAAGGTCCCAGGACCGAAACGTTTTCTAATTAATATGTTATAGTGTTTGCTTACGTGTCTTTCTAAACCATAACGGAGATAAAACACCTCAATTACTGGGAGCGCTTGAGGTTCCTGAACCTGTATTCTGTCTAAACCATAACGGAGATAAAACACCTCAATTACTGGGAGCGCTTGAGGTTCCTGAACCTGTATTCCCTGGAACGCAGGCGGGAGAGATACACGATTATATACACCTGGAAAATCCTAGAGGGACTAGTACCAAACTTGCACACGAAAATCACTCACTACGAAAGCAAAAGACTTGGCAGACGATGCAACATCCCCCCAATGAAAAGCAGGGGTGTCACTAGCACGTTAAGAGACCATACAATAAGTGTCAGGGGCCCGAGACTGTTCAACTGCCTCCCAGCATACATAAGGGGGATTACCAACAGACCCCTGGCAGTCTTCAAGCTGGCACTGGACAAGCACCCAAAGTCGGTTCCTGACCAGCCGGGCTGTGTCTCGTACGTTGGTTTGCGTGCAGCCAACAGTAACAGCCTGGTTGATCAGGCTCTGATCCACCAGGAGGTCTGGTCACAGACCGGGCCGCGGGAGCGTTGACCCCCGGAACTCTCTCCAGGTAAACTCCAGGTAAACTCCAGTCAGGTCAGGTCACATCCACTTACGGAAGGAGCACGGCATCAGACCTATTAGCACATGCTAGCCAGGTCCAACTCAACAACACTTTCAGCATTACTCACGTCATCACTGTCTTGCCCCAGGGAAAGGACATCCTTTAGGAAAAAAAACCCTGTCAAAAAACCTATGGAGTTTTTGCAAGGTAAGGAAAGTAAGACACGAGGGGGGGTGTGCATTTTCGGGATTGCGGGCCCTTCGACACAGCCCAAAAAGCGTTTGGGAAAATTTAGGGTCGCGACTACAGGAAAGGGTGCAATGGTCGGGGTTTGACGGGGGAAAAAACGAGTCATGGTTACGTGACGAGGTGTCAGAGGGGGCCCCTGTAAGAGCGGGGTCCCCAGGGGTCGTTTAGGCCCTGTGCTTTTTGGGGGTTATGTGAAGACATGGGAAGGGATAAAATCAGAAGTGCCCTTTGTTTGCAGATGATGTGGTTAATGATTATTTTATCAAAGAAAAAGCGCTAACCACAAGGGGGTCATACAGTGTAAAATTTAATGAGAAGAATTAAATCGGTCGAGGATCAGGCGGCCCCAAAGAGACCTGGACAGGCTAAAGCCTGGCCCGCAAGGCCCCTTAATTTTAACCCCCCCAAAGGCAAAGTCAGAAGATTGGGAAGGACAAAAAAGCCCGCAGACAGGTATAGTTAGGTAGCAAAAGACTGAAACCTATTTAAAAGAAAAAGATTTGGGGTGGTTTTAATCCGAGCACCTGAGGCGCACTCAATCAGATAAGCTGCAGCATATGGGGTAGCAAACCTAGAAATTGATTTTAAAGGTTTTAGACGTCACCTTTTTCGTCAGACCCATATTGGATATGCACACCATTTTGGGAACCCCTTGGTCAACACGTCAAGAAATTAGAGAAATGCAAGGTTTTTAAAAAGATAGTTCCAGAATAAGGGGTTTTCCCACGAAGAAAAGGGTTAAAGGGAAAAACGGTGACGACACTGGAGGACAGGAGGGTCAGGGGAGACGTATTAACGACATATAAAATACTGCGAGGAACTGACAAGGTAGATAAAGACAGGATGTTCCAGAGATGGGACACAGAAACAAGAGGTCACAATTGGAAGTTGAATACTCAGATGAGTCAAAGGGATGTTAGGAAGTATTTCTTCAGTCATAGAGTTGTCAGGCAGTGGAATAGCCTAGAAAGTGACGTAGTGGAGGCAGGAACCATACATAGTTTTAAGACGAGGTTTGATAAAGCTCATGGAGCAGGGAGAGAGAGGACCTAGTAGCAATCAGCGAAGAGGCGGGGCCAGGAGCTATGAACTGACCCCAGGAACCACAGATAGGTGAGTACACACTACACCCCCCATACCTTCTCACACACACACACACACACAAAAAAAAAAAAAAAAAAAAAAAAAAACCCACACACAACCCAAGTGTCTATCGACAAGTGTCTTTGAAAACTGGTAACTAACTGTATTCCGTACCTCCAGGACTCAAGTCGAGCTAACCGGTCTCCCTGAATCGCTTCATAAATGTTACCTTGCCACACTGCAACAGTACGTCAGGTCTCAACAACCACTTTCCTTCACTCATTGATACGCTCAAACAGGTTCTGTAAACCCCTCGCATACAACAACATCATTTTGCCTTCTCCACGTTTCCCTGAACCCCCTACCAACCCTCCTTCCCTCCCCTACCCCTCCTTCCTCCCCCCCTACCCCGAACTTCCCTCCCCGTACCCCTCCTTCCCTCCCCCGTACCCCTCCTTCCCTCCCCTACCCCTCCTTCCCTCCCCCTACCCCGACTTCCCTCCCCCTACCCCTCCTTCCCTCCCCCTACCCCTCCTTCCCTCCCCGTACCCCTCCTTCCCTCCCCCTACCCCTCCTTCCTCCCCCTACCCCTCCTTCCCTCCCCGTACCCCTCCTTCCCTCCCCTACCCCTCCTTCCCTCCCCCTACCCCTCCTTCCCTCCCCCTACCCCTCCTTCCCTCCACTACAGATTAATACACCTTCAAACCATCCTATTTTTCTCCATCCTCTCTCAATATCCAAACCATCTTAACATTGGTAGGTAAGACACATAGGCAACAGTTGGGCAACTTTATTCCGAAACGTTTCGCCTACACAGTAGGCTTCTTCAGTCGAATATAGAAATGTTGAATTAGACACATGTGCAACTCTTGGGTATCTTTATTGAGGAAACGTTTCGCCACACAGTGGCTTCATCAGTCCATACAAAGGAGAAAATTGAAGAACAGGAGGAGAATGAGGTAATCAGTCCCTCAGCCTTGAGTCGATGTGGTCAGTCCATCTTCATACGGGAGGTTCCTTACACAGTAAATCATTTTAGTCATTCTTCTCTGTATGTTCTCTAATGAGTCTATATCCATCCTGTAGTAAGGGGACCAAAACTGAGCAGCATAATCTAAATGAGGCCTCACTAGTGATGTATAGAGCTGTAAAATAACTTTTGGACACTTGTTACTTATACTTCTTGAGATAAATCCAAGTAATCTGTTGGCCTTGTTGCGCACACTAAGGCACTGCTGTCTTGGCTTTAGATTTCTGCTCACCATGACTCCCAAGTCCTTTTCACATTCTGTATGATCAAGCTCTACTTCACCTAGATTATAGCTTCGAGGGTTATTTTCATTACCAAGGGCTAGTACCCTTACACTTATCCACATTGAACTTCATCTGCCATTTTTCAGACCAAGACATTAATTTGTCCAAATCGTCCTGGAGTTCATTGATATCCTCCTCAGAGTGAATTATACGGCCTATCTTTGTATCATCAGCAAACTTATGTCACTCGTAACCCCTTCATCAAGGTCATTAATGTAAATTATGAACAAGAGAGGGCCTAAAACTGATCCTTGTGGAACGCCACTAGTGACTAATCCCCATTCAGATTTCACTCCATTAATGGTAACTCTCTGCTTTCTATTGGTAAGCCATGCCTCTATCCATGCTAGAACTTTACCTCCTATACCATGAGCTGCCACTTTTCTTAAGAGTCTCATGTATTTATCTAACCTATTTTTAAAAATACACAACGTTTTAGCCTCTATAACTGTACTCGGGAGTTTGTTCCACTCATCCACAACTCTATTACCAAACCAGTGCTTTCCTATATCCTTCCTGAATCTGACTTTTTCCAACTTAAAACCATTGCTGCGAGTCCTGTCTTGGCTAGATATTTTCAGCACGTTATTTACATCCCCTTTATTTATTCCTGGTGCCAAATCTGCACACAGAAATCATTGCCTACGAAATCAGAAGTTCGACAGATGGCGCAACACAACCCCACTGAAAAGCAAAGTGCCGTGAGTACACAGATAACACTAAGTGCAAGGGGCCCAAGACTATTCAACAGTCTCCCATCATAAAAAGACTCCTAGCTGTAACAGCCAGCAGCAACAGCCTGGTTGATCATGCCTTGATCCACCGGGAGACCTGGTTTGGGAGCGGGTCGTGGGGTCGGGGAGGGAGGCTGACCCTCATAAAAATCCTTCAGTTATCCTTCAAGTATCCTTTGTATTCCCCACCATCACCCCCCCTCACCAGGCACCCCTCACACGTCACCAGGTAAATCAGGCGACTCACTGTTTGGCTTCACCTGCTGTGTGTGTGTGTGTGTGTGTGTGTGTGTGTGTGTGTGTGTGTGTGTGTGTGTGTGTGTGTGTGTGTGTGTGTGTGTGTGTGAAGCCTGTATAGTGGGTCATGTTGGTGCTTGAATGGCTGCCAGGTAGAGAGGCAGACAGGTAGAGAGACAAGACAGGCAGACAGACAAGACAGACAGGCAGACAGACAAGACAGACAGGCAGACAGACAAGACAGACAGGCAGACAGACAAGACAGACAGGCAGACAGACACACAGGAAGGCAGATAGAGACAGACAGGTTTTTCAATCCAATGGAGTGAAAAATCCTGCCAGTGGATAATGATCTAAAATATTTCAAGTGTTGAATTTGTTTTTATTTTAGTTGTGTATTGTAATACTTGTGTAAGTAATGTAATACTTGTGTAAGTAATGTAATACTTGTGTAAGTATTGTAATACTTGTGTAAGTAATGTAATACTTGTGTAAGTAATGTAATACTTGTGTAAGTATTGTAATACTTGTGTAAGTAATGTAATACTTGTGTAAGTAATGTAATACTTGTGTAAGTATTGTAATACTTGTGTAAGTAATGTAATACTTGTGTAAGTATTGTAATACTTGTGTAAGTAATGTAATACTTGTGTAAGTATTGTAATACTTGTGTAAGTAATGTAATACTTGTGTAAGTAATGTAATACTTGTGTAAGTATTGTAATACTTGTGTAAGTAATGTAATACTTGTGTAAGTATTGTAATACTTGTGTAAGTAATGTAATACTTGTGTAAGTATTGTAATACTTGTGTAAGTAATGTAATACTTGTGTAAGTATTGTAATACTTGTGTAAGTAATGTAATACTTGTGTAAGTAATGTAATACTTGTGTAAGTATTGTAATACTTGTGTAAGTAATGTAATACTTGTGTAAGTATTGTAATACTTGTGTAAGTAATGTAATACTTGTGTAAGTATTGTAATACTTGTGTAAGTAATGTAATACTTGTGTAAGTAATTGTAATACTTGTGTAAGTATTGTAATACTTGTGTAAGTAATGTAATACTTGTGTAAGTATTGTAATACTTGTGTAAGTAATGTAATACTTGTGTAAGTATTGTAATACTTGTGTAAGTAATGTAATACTTGTGTAAGTATTGTAATACTTGTGTAAGTAATGTAATACTTGTGTAAGTAATGTAATACTTGTGTAAGTATTGTAATACTTGTGTAAGTAATGTAATACTTGTGTAAGTATTGTAATACTTATGTAAGTATTGTAATACTTGTGTAAGTATTGTAATACTTATGTAAGTATTGTAATACTTGTGTAAGTATTGTAATACTTGTGTAAGTATTGTAATACTTGTGTAAGTATTGTAATACTTGTGTAAGTATTGTAATACTTGTGTAAGTATTGTAATACTTATGTAAGTATTGTAATACTTGTGTAAGTATTGTAATACTTGTGTAAGTATTGTAATACTTGTGTAAGTAATGTAATACTTGTGTAAGTAATGTAATACTTGTGTAAGTAATGTAATACTTGTGTAAGTATTGTAATACTTGTGTAAGTAATGTAATACTTGTGTAAGTATTGTAATACTTGTGTAAGTATTGTAATACTTGTGTAAGTATTGTAATACTTGTGTAAGTATTGTAATACTTGTGTAAGTATTGTAATACTTGTGTAAGTATTGTAATACTTATGTAAGTATTGTAATACTTGTGTAAGTATTGTAATACTTGTGTAAGTAATGTAATACTTGTGTAAGTAATGTAATACTTGTGTAAGTATTGTAATACTTGTGTAAGTATTGTAATACTTGTGTAAGTATTGTAATACTTGTGTAAGTATTGTAATACTTGTGTAAGTATTGTAATACTTGTGTAAGTATTGTAATACTTGTGTAAGTAATGTAATACTTGTGTAAGTATTGTAATACTTATGTAAGTAATGTAATACATGTAATATAATACCTGTGTGTGCAGATGTTTTTTAATACCTGTGTGTGTGTGTGTGTGTTGTGTGTGTATTGATACACCTGTGTGTGTGTGTATTGTTACACCTGTGTGTGTGTGTGTATTGTTACACCTGTGTGTGTGTGTATTGTTACACCTGTGTGTGTGTGTGTATTGATACACCTGTGTGTGTGTGTATTGTTACACCTGTGTTTATGTGTATTGATACACCTGTGTGTGTGTGTATTGTTACACCTGTGTGTGTGTGTGTATTGATACACCTGTGTTTATGTGTATTGTTACACCTGTGTGTGTGTGTGTGTATTGATACACCTGTGTGTGTGTGTGTATTGATACACCTGTGTTTGTGTGTGTGTGTATTGATACACCTGTGTGTGTGTGTGTGTGTATTGATACACCTGTGTGTGTGTGTGTGTATTGATACACCTGTGTGTGTGTGTGTATTGATATACCTGTGTTTGTGTGTGTGTGTGTGTGTATTGTTACACCTGTGTGTGTGTGTGTGTGTGTGTGTACTGATACACCTGTGTTTGTGTGTGTGTATTGATACACCTGTGTGTGTGTGTGGTATTGATACACCTGTGTGTGTGTGTGTATTGATATTACCTGTGTTTGTGTGTGTGTATTGATACACCTGTATTTAGTGTGTGTTATTGATACACCTGTGTTTGTGTGTGCATTGATACACCTTTGTGTGTGTGTGTGTTGATACACCTGTGTTTGTGTGTGTGTATTGATACACCTGTGTGTGTGTGTGTATTGATACACCTGTGTTTGTGTGTGTGTATTGATACACCTGTTTTTGTGTGTGTGTATTGATACACCTGTGTTTGTGTGTGTGCATTGATACACCTGTGTTTGTGTGTGTGTATTGATACACCTGTGTGTGCGTGTGTGTGTATTGATACACCTGTGTTTGTGTGTGTGTATTGATACACCTGTGTTTGTGTGTGTATTGATACACCTGTGTTTTGTTGTGTATTGATACACCTGTGTTTGTGTGTGTATTGATACACCTGTGTTTTGTGTGTATTGATACACCTGTGTTTGTGTGTGTATTGATACACCTGTGTGTGTGTGTGTATTGATACACCTGTGTTTGTGTGTGTATTGATACACCTGTGTTTGTGTGTGTATTGATACACCTGTGTTTGTGTGTGTATTGATACACCTGTGTTTGTGTGTGTATTGATACACCTGTTTTGTGTGTATTGATACACCTGTGTTTGTGTGTGTATTGATACACCTGTGTTTGTGTGTGTATTGATACACCTGTGTTTGTGTGTGTATTGATACACCTGTGTGTGTATATTATTATAGCTTTGTGTGTATTTTTACATGTGTAGTTGAATCACTTTCTGATGAGGACACTACAAGGCTACACGATGACCTGAATAAGTTGATGTTGTGTTAGGGGTAGTAGATACACTTCAATGCAGACAAGCGTAAGGTTCTAATCTTAGGCAAATCTCTTACTCAAAGTTAATACAGTATCGATCTAGGAGTTCTGGTTAGCAGAAATTTAAAGCCAAGACAAGAGTGCATATGGCATCTTGAGACTGGCTTTCAGGTTTCTTGTGGTGAGTGACAGTTCTGCTCGGGAACCTGAGTTTGTATGGAAACCATATGGTGAATGTTCCCAAGGGCGCTGACCTCTAGCTAGAAGTTATGGGTGTGTGTGTGTGTGTGTGTGTGTGTGTGTGTGTGTGTGTGTGTGTGTGTGTGTGTGTGTGTGTGTGTGTGTGTGTAAGCCTCTATAAGTTCAGGGAGAGTAGCTAAGTGGAGGCCTTGGTCGGAGCTCTGAGGATTCGGTGGCCAGACTGTCAGAAGAGAGAGCCTCAGCTCTCTCTCTAGTGTGAGGTCTTAGGACCAGTGGCTAGGAGCCTGACTGGTCTTCTAGCAGTCATCTAATAGGTTATTAATATCTATATTTACTGTTATCAGCTAATTTTGTTCCTATTTCAATTATCTTGTATCTTCCCAGTTATCTTAGTATCAGATACCTTTCTCTTTAACCAATTATACTGTTGTAATAAGTATCAATAAACTGTATAACAGAAGGGAACATATTATTCACACTTTCCCCGTCTGTATGACAATGATTTGTGTATGTCTAATTAAATGAGTTAAGTGCCCAAGTGTGTAGCGAGGTAATAGTGTTCACACTGACTGAACTTACTTACACTTACCATATTGAGGAAAGGAACACTTAATGTACACTTCAGTACGCAAGTGCACTTTTCCAGAGTTCGTCGGCATCACCAGACCATTTACAACCTCACCATAACAGCAGTAAGAAGTTCTCTCTTCTCGCTCGTGGTATATGCTTAAGTGGTCGCAATAAAGCTAACGGAATTCTTAGCCGGGTATCAAAAAGTACTAAGAATAACAGTCATCGGGGTTAGTCTTTATGTATCCATGATAAAGTTAGATTATGGTGTTCAGTTCTGGATATAAATGAACTGGAAAATATACAGAAAAAGACGACTAAGTTGATCAAATGGATCAGGAATCTTTCCTATGAAGACATACTGAAGACGTTGTATTTACACTCTGAAAAGACGTAGAATTAGAGGGAAATATAACCGAAGTGTACAAATGGAAGACAGGAATAAATAAAGGTGATACAAATAACGTGCTGGAATTATCTAACAAAGACATGACTGTTAAATTAGACACATGTGCAACTCTTGGGTATCTTTATTGAGGAAACGTTTCGCCACACAGTGGCTTCATCATTCCATACCTAGGAGAAACTTGAAGAACAGGAGAAGAATGAGGTAATCAGTCCCTCAACCTTGAGTCGATGTGTTCAGTCCATCAATCTTGAATAGAATATTTATTCAAGATTGATGGACTGAACACATCGACTCAAGATTGAGGGACTGATTACCTCATTCTTCTCCTGTTCTTCAAGTTTCTCCTACGTATGGACTGATGAAGCCACTGTGTGGCGAAACGTTTCCTCAATAAAGATACCCAAGAGTTGCACATGTGTCTAATTTATCAACATGTCGGTTCTCTGAACCATTCATCTACAAAGACATAACTAGCAACAATAGATTCAGGCTAGATAACTTTAGATTTAGAAAAAAATATGAGTAGTTTCAGCAATACTGTCGAGTTGTAGACGAGTGGAACTGCCGACGTAGCGTCAATGATACGATGTCTGGATAGTCTGCAATGTAGGTTGGACGGCCTAGTGTTGGACTTGCCTAGTATGGAGCAGTAGGCCTGCTGCAGTGTTCCTTCATTCTTATATTATGCAAAAGTGCTTATTTACGTTATCTCAGTGAGTTAAAAGCCAACTTATGCCTATTTCTGCAACAAACTAGGAACCTAAATTCCTTCCGCCTAGTTGAAGCCTACTAGACGATCAGAAGAAACTGTCATCTTAAATCTAAGTTCTGAACCTGATCTGACAACAGTGCCACACTTCCTGCCACTCTGACAACAGTGCCACACTTCCTGCCACTCTGACAACAGTGCCACACTTCACTTACCATGCCCCACTCTGCACTTACAACAGTGCCACACTTCCTGCCACTCTGACAACAGTGCCACACTTCCTGCCACTCTGACAACAGTGCCACACTTCCTGCCACTCTGACAACAGTGCCACACTTCCTGCCACTCTGACAACAGTGCTACACTTCCTGCTACCCTAGATTCTCCGCCTTTCTCAACCGCTCTAAACCCGTGTGTCCAGTTTAGCTTAACCTACAGACTGACTGACCTTCATCACAAATCAAACTGACCAAAATACCACAGATGGGATCTCTGCCTGACCAAAATACCCTCAGAGTGGTGACCAACCCTCAAGTCACCCTGCACAAAGTGACCCAAATTTGCATGAGAAGCGTCCGCTATAAAGTGGAATTTTGGCGCAGATGACTGACAATTAAGTGTCGTTACTCCAAGATAATGGTAGGTAATTAGTCCCTGGAGATTTAAAGTATAATTGTTACTGCTACCTGAGTCCAGGTTACTGCTACCTGAGTACAGGTTACTGCTACCTGAGTACAGGTTACTGCTGGTCAGTACAAGTTACTGCTGAGTCCAGGTTACTGCTACCTGAGTACAGGTTACTGCTACCTGAGTACAGGTTACTGCTGGTCAGTACAAGTTACTGCTACCTGAGTACAGGTTACTGCTGGTGAGTACAGGTTACTGATACCTGAGCACAGGTTACTGCTGGTGAGTACAAGTTACTGCTACCTGAGTCCAGGTTACTGCTACCTGAGTATAGGTTACTGTTGGTAAGTACAAGTTACTGCTGGTGAGTACAGGTTACTGCTGGTGAGTACAAGTTACTGCTGGTGAGTACAGGTTACTGCTGGTGAGTACAGGTTACTGCTGGTGAGTACAGGTTACTGCTGGTGAGTACAAGTTATTGCTGGTGAGTACAGGTTACTGCTGGTGAGTACAGGTTACTGCTGGTGAGTACAGGTTACTGCTGGTGAGTACAAGTTATTGCTGGTGAGTACAGGTTACTGCTGGTGAGTACAGGTTACTGCTGGTGAGTACAGGTTACTGCTGGTGAGTACAGGTTATTGCTGGTGAGTACAGGTTACTGCTGGTGAGTACAGGTTACTGCTTGTGAGTACAGGTTACTGTTGGTGAGTACAGGTTACTGCTGGTGAGTACAGGTTATTGCTGGTGAGTACAGGTTACTGCTGGTGAGTACAGGTTACTGCTGGTGAGTACAAGTTACTGCTGGTGAGTACAGGTTACTGCTGGTGAGTACAGGTTACTGCTGGTGAGTACAGGTTACTGCTGGTGAGTACAGGTTACTGCTGGTGAGTACAGGTTACTGCAGGTGAGTACAGGTTACTGCTGGTGAGTACAGGTTACTGCTTGTGAGTACAAGTTACTGCTGGTGAGTACAGGTTACTGTGGTGAGTACAGTTACTGCTGGTGAGTACAGGTTACTGCTGGTGAGTACAGGTTACTGCTGGTGAGTACAGGTTACTGCTGGTGAGTACAGGTTACTGCTGGTGAGTACAGGTTACTGCTGGTGAGTACAGTTACTGCTGGTGAGTACAGGTTACTGCTGGTGAGTACAGGTTACTGCTGGTGAGTACAGGTTACTGCTGTGAGTACAGTTACTGCTGGAGTACAGGTTACTGCTGGTGAGTACAGGTTACTGCTTGTGAGTACAAGTTACTGCTGGTGAGTACAGGTTACTGCTGGTGAGTACAGGTTATTGCTGGTGAGTACAGGTTACTGCTGGTGAGTACAGGTTACTGCTGGTGAGTACAGGTTACTGCTGGTAGTACAGTTACTGCTGGTGAGTACAGGTTACTGCTGGTGAGTACAAGTTACTGCTGGTGAGTACAGGTTACTGCTGGTGAGTACAGGTTACTGCTGGTGAGTACAGGTTACTGCTTGTGAGTACAGGTTACTGCTTGTGAGTACACGTTACTGCTGGTGAGTACACGTTACTGCTGGTGAGTACAGGTTACTGCTGATGAGTACAGGTTACTGCTGGTGAGTACAGGTTACTGCTGGTGAGTACAGGTTACTGCTGGTGAGTACAGGTTACTGCTGGTGAGTACAGGTTACTGCTGGTGAGTACAGGTTATTGCTGGTGAGTACAAGTTATTGCTGGTGAGTACAGGTTACTGCTGGTGAGTACAGGTTACTGCTGGTGAGTACAAGTTATGCTGGTGAGTACAGGTTACTGCTGGTGAGTACAGGTTACTGCTGTGAGTACACGTTACTGCTGGTGAGTACAGGTTATTGCTGGTGAGTACAGGTTACTGCTGTGAGTACAGGTTACTGCTGGTGAGTACAGGTTACTGCTGGTGAGTACAGGTTATCTGCTGGTGAGTACAGTGTTATGCTGGTGAGTACAGGTTACTGCTGGTGAGTACAGGTTACTGCTGGTGAGTACAGGTTACTGCTGGTGAGTACAGGTTACTGCTGGTGAGTACAGGTTACTGCTGGTGAGTTACAGGTTACTGCTGGTGAGTACAGGTTGTGATACGTGCTGGTGAGTACAGGTTACTGCTGTGAGTACAGGTTACTGCTGGTGAGTACAGGTTATCTGCTGGTGAGTACAGTTACTGCTGGTGAGTACAGGTTACTGCTGGTGAGTACAGGTTATGCTGGTGAGTACGTTACTGCTGGTGAGTACAGGTTACTGCTGGTGAGTACAGGTTACTGCTGGTGAGTACAGGTTACTGCTGGTGAGTACAGGTTACTGCTGGTGAGTACAGGTTACTGCTGGTGAGTACAGGTTACTGCTGGTGAGTACAGTTACTGCTGGTGAGTACAGGTTACTGCTGGTGAGTACAGTTACTGCTGGTGAGTACAGTTACTGCTGGTGAGTACAAGTTACTGCTGGTGAGTACAGGTTACTGCTGGTGAGTACAGGTTACTGCTTGTGAGTACAAGTTACTGCTGGTGAGTACAGGTTACTGCTGGTGAGTACAAGTTACTGCTGGTGAGTACAGGTTACTGCTGGTGAGTACAGGTTACTGCTGGTGAGTACAGTTACTGCTGTGAGTACAGGTTACTGCTGGTGAGTACAGGTTACTGCTGGTGAGTACAAGTTACTGCTGGTGAGTACAGGTTACTGCTGGTGAGTACAGGTTACTGCTGGTGAGTACAGTTACTGCTGGTGAGTACAGGTTACTGCTGGATGACGTACAGTAAGTTACTGCTGGTGAGTACAGGTTACTGCTGGTGAGTACAGGTTACTGCTGGTGAGTCAAGTTACTGCTGTGATTACAGTACTGCTGAACAGTTACTGCTGTAGTACAAGTTACTGCTGAGTCAGGTATGCTTGATACAGTTACTGCTTGAGTACAGTTACTGCTGTAGTACAGTTACTGCTATGAGTACAGTTACTGCTGTGAGTACAGGTTACTGCTGAGACAGGTTTGCTGTGAGTACAGTTACGCTGTGAGTCAGTTACTGCTGTGAGTAAGGTTATGTGGTAGTACAGTTATGCTGGTGAGTACAGGTTACTGCTGGTGATACATACGGTTACTTGCGTGGTACAGTTATTGCTGGTGAGTACAAGTTACTGTGGTGAGTACAGTTACTGCTGGTGAGTACAGGTTACTGTGGTAGTACAGGTTATGCTGTGAGTACAGGTTACTGCTGTGAGTACAGTTACTGCTGTGAGTACAGTTACTGTGGAGTACAGTCGCTGGGAGTACAGTTATGCTGGGAGTACGGTATGCTGGTGAGTACAGTTACTGCTGGTGAGTACAGTTACTGCTGGTAGTACAGGTTACTGCTGTGAGTACAGGTTACTGCTGGTGAGTAAGTTACTGCTGGTGATACAGGTACTGCTGGTGAGTACAAGTTACGCGGTGAGTACAGTTACTGCTGGTGAGTACAGTTACTGCTGTAGTACATTACTGCTGTGAGTACAGTTACGCTGTGAGTACAGTATGCTGGTGAGTACGGTTACTGCTGTGAGTACAGGTTACTGCTGTGATACAGTTACTGCTGTGAGTACAGGTTACTGCTGTGAGTACAGGTTACTGCTGTGAGTACGTACGTGTAAACTGCTGTGGTACAAGTTACTGCTGGTGAGTACAGTTACTGCTGTGAGTACAGGTTACTGCTGGTGAGTACAGGTTACTGCTGGTGAGTACAGGTTACTGCTGGTGAGTACAGGTTACTGCTGGTGAGTACAGGTTACTGCTGGTGAGTACAGGTTACTGCTGGTAAATTCCTTTTATTTATCAACCCTCTCTCCATGTTCTCCTCCTTCGTCTCCTTACTTCTCCCTTCCATTCCTCTATTCTTTTCTCTCCTTCCCTCATCTCCCTCCCTTTCTCCCCCTCCTCACTCCCTCCTTTCCTACACCTTGCCTCTTCCTCCCTCTTTTCCCCCCTAGATGGAGATGCAGGTGTGACAGTATTAATTACAGGTAGCAGACCTTCTCCAGGTGAGTAATGTTACCTTATCTACCTCACCTGTCACCTGCTGAGGGGACGCCAGGCAGAGGGGAGGAGTGAGGGGACGGAGGTGAGGGGTGGTAGGTGGGGGAGGAGGGGTCCATACTCTCGACCGGTCGTTCACTTATAGATGATGATGATAATGATGATAATGATGATAATGATGATTGGTAGACAGTGATGATGGTAATGTTGAGGGAGGAAGGGAGGCAGGGAGGGGAGGGGAGGAGAAGGGAGGGGAGGGAGGAGATATATTACTGGTGAAGGAACACCAGTTACGAACTGGGAAGAGGAAGAAGAGGGGTGAAGAGGAAAGAGGTAAAGTGGGAAAACTGGACAAAATGATAGAAGGGAGAGAAAGATGAAGACGGGGGGGGGGGGTAATGAGGGAGACATCAGCAGTCTCCAACATCAAGTTCTCCTACACTACACCAACACCAGGTTCTCCTACACTACACCAACACCAGGTTCTCCTACACTACACCAACATCAAGTTCTCCTACACTACACCAACACCAGGTTCTCCTACACTACACCAACACCAGGTTCTCCTACACTACACCAACACCAGGTTCTCCTACACTACACCAACACCAGGTTCTCCTACACTACACCAACACCAGGTTCTCCTACACTACACCAACACCAGGTTCTCCTACACTACACCAACACCAGTTCTCCTACACTACACCAACACCATGTTCTCCTACACTACACCAACACCAGGTTCTCCTACACTACACCAACACCAGGTTCTCCTACACTACACCAACATCAAGTTCTCCTACACTACACCAACACCAGGTTCTTCTACACTACACCAACACCAGTTCTCCTACACTACACCAACACCAGGTTCTCCTACACTACACCAACACCAGGTTCTCCTACACTACACCAACACCAGTTCTCCTACACTACACCAACACCAGTTCTCCTACACTACACCAACACCAGGTTCTCCTACACTACACCAACACCAGGTTCTCCTACACTACACCAACACCATGTTCTCCTACACTACACCAACACCAGGTTCTCCTACACTACACCAACACCAGGTTCTCCTACACTACACCAACACCAGTTCTCCTACACTACACCAACACCAGGTTCTCCTACACTACACCAACACCAGGTTCTCCTACACTACACCAACACCAGGTTCTCCTACACTACACCAACACCAGGTTCTCCTACACTACACCAACACCAGGTTCTCCTACACTACACCAACACCAGGTTCTCCTACACTACACCAACACCAGGTTCTCCTACACTACACCAACACCATGTTCTCCTACACTACACCAACACCAGGTTCTCCTACACTACACCAACACCAGGTTCTCCTACACTACACCAACACCAGGTTCTCCTACACTACACCAACACCAGGTTCTCCTACACTACACCAACACCAGGTTCTCCTACACTACACCAACACCAGGTTCTCCTACACTACACCAACACCAGGTTCTCCTACACTACACCAACACCAGGTTCTCCTACACTACACCAACACCAGGTTCTCCTACACTACACCAACACCAGGTTCTCCTACACTACACCAACACCAGGTTCTCCTACACTACACCAACACCAGGTTCTCCTACACTACACCAACACCAGGTTCTCCTACACTACACCAACACCAGGTTCTCCTACACTACACCAACACCAGGTTCTCCTACACTACACCAACACCAGGTTCTCTCTCCTCGTCCTACACTACACCACCCATGTTCTCCTACACTACACCAACACCAGGTTTCTACACTACACCAACACCATTGTTCTCTCTACACTCACCAACACCAGGTTTTCCTACACTACACCAACACCAGGTACTCCTACACTACACCAACACCAGGTATCTCCTACACTACAGCCAACACGTTACTCCTACACAGTCACACCAAAGCAGGTCCACTACAACTACACCAATACCAGTTCTCAACTACACTACACCAACCACCAGGTTTCTCCTACACTAACAACCAACACCATGTTTCTCCTAACTACTACATACACCAGTCTCCACATACTTACCAACACAGGTTCCTCTCCCTCAGTCCTTAACATTCTCATCTACATTAAATATTCACTTACATTCTTACATATTAATTTCGTTTAATTTTATCATCGTACTTATCAACACACAATAGATATTAGTCATACAGCTCTACCAGGCGCCATTAGTGCACAAGTACGATAGTGTCTCCAGCATGTTGTGAGTGCAACTAAAACACTATGAAAAGAAACTGCGTGATCTCTATCTGCTCTTCATATCAGCAGTCCCTCTCTCTACCTCATGCTCAAGACTTCAACTCTCTTCGTCAGTTCTCCATCCCTTAAGAATGGACCACTTGCATCAATACTAGCACATGTCATACAGTCAGACGCCAACACCACAGCTCGACCCACACACTCTTAATTTTGTATATCTACATTCATTGTAAAATCCGACACGAACCATACCTTATCTAGTTTCCTATAAAGTCAGTACTTGAGAGTGATCTAGCTGCCGCAATATACAGACTAGGGTTGCCTGATGTGCAAACTCAGTCATGTATACTAAATATGTATGCATACTCTGTGGTGTTTGTTATCATTAGCCATTCGTCACTATGTGATATCTTCAAACATAATGTTATTGCAGAATCATAATCTAGCCTAAACCACACATGTGGCTAGTGTGCTGTAAAGAGTGTGTAGAAATGTGATTGCAATGTCCCTTTAGTGGTTACTATCCGTGACACTTCACTGTCCTTTCTCTCATCCTCTCCTCCTTGCACCCTATCATCTCTTCCTCTTCACTCTTTCTCTTCTCTTTATCCTGTCTCTCCTCCCTGTCTCCTCTCCTCCTCCCACAGTTATAATTTCCTCTCCACAGCTTTATAAATCACATGTGATCGATGTCGATACCCTAAATCTCCCCACACCCACCATCGCAGCCCACCACTCTTATAATTTGTTATACTCGCCTACAATTCCATTGTCAAAACTGTATTCCTGACACGACATCTAAAACATCACCTATATATCTATGTTTCCTATATAAAAAGGTTCATTTTATCTGCTGAAGAGGACCTAGCTGCCGGTCGAAATATACAGACTAATTGCAAGTGACAAACTCCACGTGAGTTACTACTTATGTATGCATACTCATGCTGGTGCCTTTGTGTATACATAGACACGCACTATGTGTACTCATCCATTTGTAGTTGCAGGGACCGAGTCATAGCTCCTGGCCCCGCTTCCTCGCTGTGTGTGTATGTGTGTGTGTGTGTGTGTACTTGGTTGCATATCTCCCCTTTAGCTTGGTTCTTCCTGCCTCCTTCCCTTCCCTTTCCCTCATCCAGGTCTCCCCTTGCACCCTATTCATCTTCTTCCCCTTTTCTATCACTCTTTCTCTTCTCCTTTATCCTAGTCTCTCCCTCCCTGGTCTCCTCCATCACCTCCCTCCCCCACCAGTTATCCAATCTTCCTCCTCCACAAACTGCCTTCATAAAATGGCCAAGACTGTGGTGCTGACTGTCACCCCCGTTACCCTTCTCTCTCTCTCTCTCTCTCTCTCTCTCTCTCTCTCTCTCTCTCTCTCTCTCTCCTCTCTCTCTCTCTCTCTCTCTCTCTCTCTCTCTCTCTCTCTCTCCCCCTTAAGCATTTATACACACATCAGCAGCCTGTGTGCTGAGGTATAGTTCTTGGCCCTGGCGGTCTCGTACAATGAATAATAATCATGAAGCAAGCTTGTATTTCTGCACTTCAGAGGTGCTTTGATGCTCCTAAAAGAGTTCTTGATCCTATGAATTGGAGCTGCTCTCCCTCGGATCGATTTTAATTGATGTCTAAGGGTTTAACGCAAGTACCAGCAGCAGCTACAACAACAACAGCAAGAGCAGCAGCAACAACAGCAACAGCAGCAAAAACAACAGCAGCAGCAGCAACAACAACAACAACAGCACCACCAACAGCAACAACAGCAGCAACAACAACAGCAACAGCAGCAGCAACAACAGCAGCAACAGCAGAAGCAACAACAGCAACAACAGCAGCAACAACAGCAACAGCAAAAACAGCAACAGCAGCAACAGCAGCAGCAACAACAACAGCAACAACAGCAACAGCAGCAGCACCAACAGCAACAACAGCAGCAACCAACAGCACAACAACAACAGCAGCAGCAGCAAAACACAACAACAGCAACAACAGCAACAGCAGCAGCAACAACAAACAGCAACAACAGCAAACAGCAGCAGCACCAACCAGCAGAACAGCAGCAGCAACAGCAACAACGCAGCAACAACAGCAAAAACAGCAGCGCAACAGCAGCAACAACAACAGCAACAACAGCATAGCAAGCCAGCAAAACACAGCAGCGCAACAACCAGCAGCAGCACAACAGCAACAACAGCAGCAACAACAGCAAAAAGAGCACAAGCAGAACAACAACAGCAAGCAACAACAGACAACAACAGCAAAACAACAGCAGCAGCAACACAACAGCAGCAACAACAACAGCAACAACAGCAACAAAAAACCAGCAACAACAGCAAAACAGACAGCAACAAGAACACAACAACAGCAGCAGCACAAACAAACAGCAGCAGCAACACACAGCAACAACAGCAACAGCAGCACAACAACACAACAACAGCAACAACAGCAGCCAGCAACAACAGCAACAGCAAACAACAACAGCAGCAGCAACAACAGACAACAGCAACAGCAACACAACACAGCACAGCAACAACAGCAACAGCAACAACAGCAACAACAACAGCAACAGCCAGCAGCAACAACACAGCAACACAAACAGCAGCAACAACAGCAGCAGCAAACAACAGCAAACAGCAACAACAACAGCAACAACAACACAGCAGCAGCAGCAGCAGCAACACAGCACAACAGCAGCAACAGCAACAACAGCAAGACATACAACACAGCAACAGCAGCAGCAACACAACAGTAACAGCAACAACAACAGCAACAGCAGCAGCAACAGCAACAACAGCAGCAACAACAGCAACAACAGCAACAGCAACAGCAGCACAACACAACAGCAGCAGCAACAACAGCAACAACACAGCAGCACAACAACAGCAAAACAGACAACAACAGCACAACAACAAACAGCAACAACAAGCAACACACAGCAACAACACAACAACAGCAACACAGCAGCAACAACAGCAACAACAACAGCAAGCAGCCACCACAAACAAGCAACAACAGCACAGCAGCAGCAAACAGCAGCAACAACAGCAAAAAAACAGCAACAGCAGCAGCAACAACACAACAGCAGCACAAACACAGCAACACAGCAGCAACAACAGCAACAACAGCAACAGCACAGCAAGCAACAGCAACAACAGCAACAGCACAGCAACAACAGCAACACAGCAGCAAGCAACAGCAGCACAACAGCAAGCAGCACAACAACAGCAACAACAACAGCAGCAGCAACAACAACAGCAACAGCAGCACAAACAACAGCAACAAAACAGCAAGCAGCACAACAACAGCAACAACAGCAGCAACAAGCAGCAGCAACACAACACAGCAACAACAACAGCAACAACAGACAGCACACAAACAGCAACAACAGCAACAGCAGCAGCAACAACACAAACAAAAAGCAACACAGCAGCACACAGCAAACAACAGCAACACAGCAGCAACAACAGCAACAGCAGCAGCAACAACAGCAGCAACAACAGCAACACAGCACAACAACAGACAACAAACAACAGCAACAACCAAACAGCAACACAACAGCACAAACGCAACACGCAGCAACAACAACACCAACAACAGCATAACAACAGCAACAACACAACACAGCAGCACAACAACGCAACAGCACAACAACAACACAACAGCACAACAACAGCACAACAAACACAACACACATACAACAACACAACCACAGCAACAACAGCTAACACACACACACATAACGCACAACACCACACATTACACAGCTACCACCAACCAACAACAACACTACTACAGCACACCAACTACACAACACCACAACTCCACATCAACAACACAACAACAGCAACAGCAGCCCAGCAACAACACAACACAATAACAAAGCAGCCACAAACCAACACAGCAGCAGCACAACAACACAGCACACCAACCAACCACAGAGCGCACAACATCACATTACACAGCAGCTAACAACACAAAACAACAGAACAGCACAAACAACTAACACACATTACTACACTACGCTAACAACTAACCACTAAACCACACCACATTACTACCAGCACAACACATACTACACTACAACACATTACTACATACCAGCACCATACACAACTACACACACATTACACAGCAACCCAACAGCAGCAGCAAAACACACAACACAGCAACACACAAAACCGTAACAAAACACT
>NC_069422.1:50923752-50928752 GCF_026875155.1 Cherax quadricarinatus
TATTTCCATTAATGTCTTATATTTTAAAGTATGAAAAGAAGAGAGGGAGAGAGAGAGAGAGAGGGGAGGAAGAGAGAGAGAAAGGGGGAAGAGAGAGAGAAAAAGAGAGAGAGGGGGGGGGGGGGGGGGGGGGGGGAGGAGAGAGAGAGTGAAACAAGAGAACTTCACATGCAACAAAATAACATCACATTCCAACCCCACCGGGGGAGCTCTGAACCTGATTTTTTACCAAACTCTTCGACAATCTCACCCCAATTTGACCCAGCCCCCCCACAGGGGGGCCCATTTTTTACCCTGCCTCTATAATCATTGGCATTATTCTAAGCCTTAAATTTTCTTTTTTTTTTTTTCCCCCTCTCAAAATTTCCCCGGAAAAATTAATCTTAAAAATCACAATAAATATTTTCCCTGAATTTACGACTTTTTTGGGGTTGTGAGAATGTTGGGAAAACATGACCACCTACCAGTTTTTGTAGCCTAGTCTTGAAAACCTAGCCTGGCAGCCTAGCCGTTGTACCCCTAGCCGGGCACCCTAGCCTTAAAACCTGCCGGGCAGCCTAGCCTTGTAACCTAGCCTGGCCCCTACCCTGAAACCCTAGCCTGGATTGTCCCTAGGGTGGTTTTAGCCTAGCCTGGCTAGTTAGTTTGGTTGTACCTACCAGTATCGGGTTGGTTAGTACCAGATAGCTAGTTTGGTTAGTACCCTTTTTGGGTTAGACCTAGCCTGGCTAGTACTTAGCCTGGCTGAGCCCCCCAAGCCTGGCTTTTAGCCGGCTATAGCCTACCACTCACTTTGGCAACATAGTTTTCCCCATATTAAAGTGGGCTGGGAAACGTTCCGTTTGTTTCTCTGCATTTTTTCAAGTCCCGTCACCATTTCGCATGGTTCCACCAGGCGGTTCTTTTCCACTTAGGCCAGAGTGTGAAGCTCCGCCCCTCACCCCAAAGACAATTAATTAATCCCCTTATATCCAAGAGGACAAAAGGGGTGAAAATTGCTCGCCGGGCAAATCCCCTTGCAAATTCCTGGGGGATGGAAGGTTCCCGGCCAATCTAGGAGCGTCTAGGGCAAAAATGCATGAGTGCGGGTGCGTGAGGGTGGAGGGCTCAATCGAGCAGATCAAGCGTAGGGTAGGTTGGGGGTGGGGTAGCGTGGGATTGTCGCGTTATGGGGGCACCCCATGCGGGCTTACCATGCATAAAATGTTGTCCCATTAGGACTAGACGGATGGCCTTTTGGGTACCGCGTTGGGCAAATCTCACCTTTTTCAACACTTCACATTCAAACCTTCCCTTCCCTCCTCCCCCCCTCCCCCCCCCCTTCCCCTATCCCCCTCCTTCCCCTCATAGCAAACACTCTGCTCTATCCATTTTTGATATATCAAAAAATAAAAAACCCAAATCTAACCCCCAACTACGTGCCCCCCCACACCCTCCCCTCACTTTTTTTTCCCTCTCCCCCCCTCTTTTTCCCCCCCCCCAACACGTTGTTCTCGTCTTTTTTATAAAAAAGGGGAAGGGAATCTTTTGAGGCCGTCGGGGGAAGGGGGAGCAAGGGGAAGGGGAGTTGGGGGATGTGGAGCAAGGGGATGGATTAAAGGGGGAAGGGTGAAAGGGGAATCCTTAAGGGAGGGGAATGGAAGTTTGGAAACTTTTCAGTAGAAAAAGTCAACCTGTGAAACATTTTAACAGGGTAAAACGGTGTTTGGGAAACACACGTCTTTGTACTGTTTAAGGGTTTTGTACCACCTGATGGTGGAGCAAATGGAGTGGAATTTCCCCCATGAGGGGGGAAGTTCCCCATCATGGCGGGGGGGGGGGTGTTGCCAGAGTTTCCCAGGGGCCAGGTTTGCATACGGTGAAAACACCTCAGGCGAAGTTTTTGAGTGGGTGGGCGTTGAAGCCTGACATTGTTGTTAGACGAACCTCATGTTCGATCTTGACTCCCCCCACTTTCCCCCCTAATCCCCATTCTCCCCCCCCCTCCTTTCATCCACCTTTCTCTCTCCCTTTTTCCCATTCTCCCCTCCCTCTCCACAACAAATAACATTCCATCAACACAAATTAAAAATTTGCTTTTGACAATAGGTTCTTGTCAAAGTATGTCTTGGGAAAGGGGGGAGAGAGAAGAAAGAGAAAAGGGGAGAAGAGAGGAAAAGAAGAAGAAAAGAGAGAGAAAAAGAGAAGGAGAGAAAAAGAAAGAAGAAAGGGTTAAGTCTTCATTTCCCACATTTCAAGTCCACAAATCAAAAACCCGTACCGTTGTGTTTTCCTTTTAAAACAATTCAAAAAACCAGACTCTAAAGGAGACCTGGTCTAGGACCGGGCCGCAGGGCGTTGACCCTCCAGATAGTACACTATGGCCTCCATTTAAAAAGAAAACAGACATGTGCTGTCAAACACTCGTAGACTGGTAGCTAGTCAAAACACTCAGACTGGTAACTATCAAACACCAGAATTGGGAAATTTAACACTCAGATGTAACTATCAAACAAGAAATGGTTTAGTCAAAACTCAGACTGGTAATAGTAAAAATCAGACTGGTAACTAGTCAAACACCAACGGTAACTATCAAACATCGACTGGTAACTATCAAAAAACCCAACTGGGGAAATATCAAACATCAGACTGGTAACATCAAAAACTCAGATGGTAATATCAAAACACTCAGACTGGGAACTTCAAACACTCAACTGGGAACAGTCAAACATCAGAGAAACAGACAGGCAGGACGACCAGTCACAGAACTCTTTCTCGCAGCGCACCAGGTTTATTTCCGGCCCGGTAACCCTGGTTACCGTCAGTGTCTTAGGGATCCGTCAGTGCTTAAAGGGATACCTATTTGGGTATACCATGATGTCTTGAGGTTACCCTCAGTGTCTTGAGTTACCCCGGGGGCCCCCCCCCGGGTCTTGAGGGAACCATGTCTTAAGGGTTTCCCTCGTTCTTGAGGTATACCGTCAGTGCCTTTAGGTAACCATGATGTTTGAGGTATGCCGTCAGGGTCTTGAGGTATACCCGAGTGTCTTGAGGTATACCGCTGTCTTGAGGTATCCATGCTTGAGGGATACCGTCAGGTCTTGAGGCATTCCCAAATTTTAGGGTTACCCTCCGTGTTTGAGGTAACCTAGTGTCTTGAGGGATCCGTCAGTGTCTTTGGGGGGGACCAATGTCTTTAGGTATACCGAGGTCTTAGGAAACCCCTGTTTGAGGGATACCCTGTGTCTTGAAACCAGGTGCTTAGGTATCCCTCAGGTCTTGAGGTAACCCAAATGTCTTTTAGGGGTTTTCCCCTGTCCCTTTAGGTATCATGGTGTCTTAAAGGGAAAACCCAGGTCTTGGGGATACCTCTGTCTTGAGGTATACCTAGTTCTTGGGGTTTCCGTCAGTGCTTGAGGGATACCCATGGTTCTTGAGGTATTCGCATGTTTAGGGATACCGTCAGGCTTGAGGTTACCTAGTGTCTTGAGGTATACCGTAGGGGCTTGAGGGGATACCCTCAGTGTCTTGAGGGATACCAAAATGTCTTGAGGTATACCCCTCAAGTCTTGAGGGTTTTTTTCAATGTCTTGAGGTTAAACCCCTCAGTGTCTTTAGGGATACCGTCAGTTCTTTAGGTAACGAAATGTCTTGAGGTTACCTATGTCTTGAGGTATACCGTAAAGTCTTGGGATACCCTCAAGGTCTTGAGGGATACCGTCAGTGTCTTTAGTATACCGACAAAAACTTGAGGTATCCGTCAGTGTTTAGGGATACCGTCAGTGTCTTGAGTATCCGCATGTTTGAGGGATCCTCGTTTTCTTTAGGGTTTTTTTGTCAGTTTCTTGAGGTTAACCCCATGTCTTAGGTAACCCCTCAGGGTCTTTAGGGATACCGTCATGTCTTGAGTATCCCTCTGTCTTTAGGATACGTCATGCTTTAGGTTACCTAGTGTCTTGAGTATCCCCCTAAAGGGCTGGGATTCCCCTCGTGTCTTAGGGTTCCCCTCTTGTCTTGAGGTACCCCCCGTGTCTTGGAGTAAACGTCGCAGGCTTTAGTATATCGTCATGCTTGAGGGATACCTTTAGTCGTGTCTTTAGTATCCCGTCAGTGTCTTGAGGTATACCGTCAGTGTCTTGAGGTATACCGTCAGTGTCTTGAGGTATCCCGTCAGTGTCTTGAGGTATATCGTCAGTGTCTTGAGGTATACCGTCAGTGTCTTGAGGTATACCGTCAGTGTCTTGAGGTATACCGTCAGTGTCTTGAGGTATACCGTCAGTATCTTGAGGTATACCGTCAGTGTCTTGAGGTATACCGTCAGTGTCTTGAGGTATACCGTCAGTGTCTTGAGGTATACCGTCAGTGTCTTGAGGTATACCGTCAGTGTCTTGAGGTATATCGTCTGCTCACTTAGTGTCATCTTTGTCTGATACATAAAGAAAAAATCCACAATAAAAGAAACATCTGTCTTTCACTGCTTCCTGACTGTTGTTGTTATTGTTCCATTGTCTCTGCTCCTTTAACATTCGTTCAGTGTACGATAAATTTAGCTATGTCACTTCTAACTTGCAATATGCGCGATCGAAATTTTCTAAAAACTGTCGATATATATAAGGAACGTTTATAAAAGAGCGAAGGGATACGAGCTTAATATTTTAGGTTTTTTCATAATGTATAGTTCACCTTAATTACATTTAATTGAAAGTGAACGACATAAATAATGACAAGTCTATCTTTACTGCATAAAATTTAAATAATTATAGCAATTACCACCTTCGAAATCTTCAATATTAGAATTTCTATAATTCCCCCCCCCCGTCTGAATTTCTATTGCTAGTTTATATTTTGTTGTGAGGATGATAAGTGTCAATAAAGTTATTATATTACCTGGAGGCTGAGGCTCCTGACACCTGTAATTAATACAAGTAAAGCAAGACTTGAACACCAGTTGAAGTTCCCTCTTGTGTGTCTGACAGTTACACGGCAGGAGGTGGTGGTGGTGGTGGAGGTGGAGGTGGTGG
>NC_069422.1:50931252-50953752 GCF_026875155.1 Cherax quadricarinatus
AGTGAAAAGTAGGGGCACCATTAGCACACTAAGAGAAAACACAGTAAGTGTCCGGGGACCAAGACTGTTGAACAGCCTCCCACCAGCCATAAGGGGAATTACCAACAGACCCCTGGTTGTCTTCAAGAGGAAGCTGGACAGATACCTCAAGTCAGTGCCAATTCAACCGGACTGTGGTTCGTACGTTGGACTACGTGCGGCCAGCAGTAACAGCCTCGTTGATCGGGAGGCCTGGTCGTGGACCTGGCCGCGGGGATGTTGATCCCCGGAATAACCTCCAGGTAGCAGGATGAAGGTACCTACCTACCTACCTCTCTTGAAGGGTAGAGCAGGTAGACCTGTAAGAATATCCAGAAGGGGACTAGAGTACAGTCTGCATCACTACCCACGAGTAAATAGGTAAGACATTTACGCAACAGTTGCGTATCTTTATTGCGAAAATGTTTCAAGTTGCTCAGCAGGCTTCTTCAGTCGAATATAGAGGTGATTTAAATACTGAGGAGGTAACTCAGGTGATCAGTCCCTCAGCCTTGAAGAAGTAATTTTGAGCGGAGTAAAGATACTTTCCTTAGAGTAGTGTGTTTGAGACAAGAGTGGGACAAAGAATGGTACATGAGAAGTGTACGTGTTTATGCAGGTAAGAGAAGTTAAGAAGACAGTGTGAAGTATGTAATGTATACCTGTACAGTTTGTTTATTTAGTGTTTAATTGTTAATACAGTATGTTATGTTGTATCATGGTAGCAAGCAGCAGCGTAGCCAGTATTTCAATCCGGGGAGTGGCTTAAGCCACGATTTCAAATCAGTGGGCTTAAAAATTATAAGATTCTGGAAAAAAAATCCAAGAAATCTCCTTTAAGGACACGATTTTTCAATTATTTCAAATTTCTTAAACTATCGTTTCTTTATGACCAATAATAATAGTGAAACTTGGCCATTAATTGAAGAAATATAAAGTACTTGCCTCTACGGGTATTAGCTCCCCTAGATCCCCCCATCATGGCTGCGCCATTGGCAGTGACTGACGGGTCACTGCCAATCAGTTGGGATATAATAACCAGGACCTTCCTTATAATAACCCACATTATTTTCTCTATATTTACTATTTTTCTAACATATCATGACAAGTTTCAATAATCTTTAAACCTGAGTGACCGGAGCAGCGGCCAGCGCTGCCTGACACAACCTGCCTAACAAGGAAAGACTGGGATTGATTCTGGTAATCTGCACTCTTTTGTTGACAGTATCGCAACACAGCACAACGCAACACACCACCACACACACACACACACACACACACACACACACACACACACACACACACACATAGAACTGCTTGTTTGTGACAGATGTAGGTACAGCAGCTGTGGGTACACATCGTCCTCCGGATCACCACAATCACACATCAAAACACCAATACACACAACCAAACACCACCTCAACACAACACACCACCAAATACCAACACACAACCACCACCAAAACACACCACCACAAACCACCACTCTACCACACACTACAACCACAGCCCCCCCCCCCCGGAGGTGTTTGCCAAATAAACAAAAGATTCAGACAGACATTACAAACAGAGAACAATTAAACTCGCACAAAGTTTTTGTTTTGTTTTCGTCCGAGAGAGAGAGAGTCTGTGACACGTGTTTATTTGTTCCTTGCGCTGTTTGTGTTCTTTTATTGTACTTGCCTGTTCCTAATGTTTGTATAATGTATTAAAAATCTGTAGTCACCTTTCTAAACACTCACTTATATGTCGGAAAACAAGAACAAAAATCAGTGTTTGTTATTCTTCTTTTCGGTGTATTTGCGTGTTGATTGTTGACGTTGTACATGCTTGCATATATACACGGTGTTCATAAGAATATCAATACATAAGGTGTACAAGAATACGTATAGATGGAGTGTATAAGAATATGTATGTATAAACTGAGAGGCACGCTGGGACGTGACAGATGAAGATGTAATACTTACACTTCTGAACACAGTGCAGAAATACCTGGCTTAGAGAGAGAGAGAGAGAGGAGAGAGAGAGAGAGAGAGAGAGAGAGGAGAGAGAGAGAGAGAGAGGAGAGAGAGAGAGACAGAGAGAACAGAGAGACAGAGAGACAGAGAGACAGAGAGAGAGAGAGAGACAGAGAGAGAGAGACAGAGAGAGAGAGACAGAGAGAGAGAGACAGAGAGAGAGAGGTAAAGGTATATTAAAGAGCATGCCGAGTGAAAACAGCACGAACCCTCAATTTCACACTCCATAAGGGTCTCCTTGATTCTCTCTCTCTCGCTCTCTCTCTCTCTCTCTCTCTCTCTCTCTCTCTCTCTCTCTCACACAACAGAACGACAGCAGCTGAGGGAGAGGACACAGAAGCGAAAGGGGCTAGGAAGAGAGACAAGGACAGAAATCAGCAGAGAACAATCAGAGCAGGGCAGAGCAACAAGCGCAAGCACACACATAACCACTCCTAGAATCCCACAACCAAACACGCTATCCCAACACAAACCACAATCCACACTTACAGCCCCCCCCCCACACTACGCTGTAGAATCCCACAGCACACCGCCAGGTCCCTCACCCTCACAGATTCCCCAGAACAGTGTTGGACAGGAAACTGAAGGTATGGTACACCAACACTGGTGGAATAACGAATAAGTGGGAGGAGTGGCATGAAAAAGTCAAAGAAGCATCACCGGACATCATAGCTCTCACAGAAACCAAGCTCACAGGAATGATAACAGATGCCATCTTTTCATCAGGATATCAGATCCTGAGGAAAGACAGAGGGAACAGAAGCGGTGGAGTGGCACTGCTCATCAAAAACCGATGGTATTTTGATGAGCTGAAGAGAGGATACAGAGGAGAAGCAAGAGACTACAATAGGAACATTTCTGTCTGGAGGTCCTAAGGTGATAATTGCAGTGATGTATAACCCACCACAGAACAGTAGGAGGCCAAGGCAAAAGTATGATGAGAGTAATATAGCGATGGTTGATACACTAGCTGAGATGACCAGAAGGGCTCATATGAGCTGGGCAAAGCTTCTGATTATGGGTAACTTCAACCACAAGGAAATCGACTGGAAGAACCTGGAGCCACATGGGGGGCCCAGAAACGTGGAGGGCTAAGATGATGGAGGTGGTACTGGAAAACCTCATGTACCAGCATGTAAGACACTACCAGAGAGAGAGAGAGGAGAGAATAAACCAGCAAGACTGGACCTAGTATTCACCTTGAGTAAGTGCAGACATTGAGGACATCACATATGAGAGACCCCTCGGGGCCAGTGTTCATGTGGTTCTGAGCTTCGGATACACAGTAGAGTTACAAGTGGAGAGGGAAGCAGGAAGGGCAGGACAAATGAAGCTGAACTACAAGAGAGGGGACTACACAGGCATGAAGAATTTCCTACATGGGGTTCAGTGGGACAGAGAACTGACAGGAAAGTCAGTAAATGAGATGATAGGATATGTGACAACAATATGCAAGGAAGCTGAGGAGAGGTTCGTACCCAAGGGTAACAGAAATAACAAGAAAGTCAGGATGAGCTCTTGGTTCACCCAAAGGTGTAGAGGCCAAAACCAAATGTGCTAGAGAATGGAAGAAGTATAGAAGGCAAAGAACCCAGGAGAATAAGGAGAGAAGTCGTAGAACCAGAAATGAATGTGCACAGGTAGGAAGGAGGCCCAACGACAACACGAAAATGAAATAGCAGCGAAAGCCAAATCTGACCCGAAGCTGTTGTACAGCCACATCAGGAGGAAAACAACAGTCAAGGACCAGGTAATCAGGCTGAGGAAGGAAGGAGGAGAGAGAACGAGAAACGACTACGAAGTATGTGAGCAACTCAAAATGAAATTCAAAGTGTTCACAGAGGAGACAGAAGGGACTCCAGAGAGACAGAGAGGTGGGGTACACCATCAAGTGCTGCACACAATACATACCACCGAAAAGGCTGCTAAGTGAGCTAGATACCTCAAAGGTGATGGGGTCGGATAACATCTCTCCATGGGTCCTGAGAGAGGAAGCAGAGGAGCTATTAGTACCCTAACAACAATATTCAACACAACTACTGAAACAGGGCAACTACCTGAGGTATGTCAGGCAGCAAATGTAGTCCCAATTTTTTAAAAAAGGAGACAGATACGAAGCATTAAACTACAGACCAGTGTCACTCACATGTATGGTATGCAAAGTCATGACGAAGATTATCAGAAGAGTGGTGGAACACCTAGAAAGGAATGAGCTTATCAACGACAGCCAGCACGGTTTCAGGGATGGGAAATCTTGTGCCACAAACCTACTGGAGTTCTATGACAGGGTGACAGCAGTAAGAAAAGAGAGAGATGGATGGGTAGATTGCATTTTCTTGCACTGTAAGAAGGCGTTTGACACACTTCCACATGAGACATTAGTGCAAAAGCTGGAGGATCAGGCAGGGATAATTGGGAAAGCACTACAATGGATCAGGGAATACCTGTCAGGAAGACAACAGCAAGTCATGGTACGTAGCGAGGTATCAGAGTGGGCGCCTGTGACGAGTGGGGTTGCACAGGGGTCAGTCCTAGGACCGGTGCTGTTTCTGGTATTTGTAAACAACATAACGGAAGGAACACTCCGAAGTGTCCCTGTTTGCAGATGATGTGAAGTTGATGAGAAGAATCCAATCGGACTAGGACCAAGCAGAGCTACAAAGAGATCTGGACAGGCTGCAGGCCTGGTCCAGCAACTGGCTCCTGGAGTTCAACACCACCAAGTGCAAAGCCATGAAGATTGAGTACAGTCTAGGGGGACAAAGACTACAAACCTCACTCAAGGAAAAAGATCTTGGAGTGAGTATAACACCAGGCACATCACCTGAGGCGCACATTAACCAAATAACTGCTGCAGCATATGGGCGCCTGGCAAACCTAGGAACAGCATTTCGACAACTTAATAAGGAATCGTTCAGGACCCTGTACACTGTGTACGTTAGGCCCATATTGGAGTATGCGGCACCAGTTTGGAACCCACACCTAGCCAAGCACGTAAGGAAACAAGAGAATGTGCAGAGGTTTACAACAAGACTAGTCCCAGAGCTAAGGGGTATGTCCTACGAGGAGAGGTTAAGGGAACTCAACCTGATGACACTAGAGGATAGGAGGGATAGGGGGGACATGATAACAACTTATAAAATACTGAGAGGAATTGACAAGGTGGACAGGGCTCGAATGTTTCAGAGATGGGATACAGGAACAAGGGGACACAATTGGAAGCTGAAAACCCAGATGAGTCATAGGGATGTTAGGAAGTATTTCTTTAGCATTGGAGTTGTCAGGAAGTGAAATAATCTGGAGAGTGAAGTAGTGGAAGCAATATCAATATATACCTTTAAGAAGAGGTATGATAAAGCTCACGGAGCAGGGAGAGAGTGAATTAGTATCGAACAGTGAAGAGGCGGGGCCAGGAGCTATGACTCGATCCCAGCAACCACATAGAGGTAAGTACACACACATACATACATACATACATACATACATACACACACACACACACACACACACACACACATACACACACACACACACACACAATGCGGCCAGATAACATCTCCCCATGGGTATTGAGAGAGGGAGCAGAGGCGCTATGTGTACCCCTAACAACAATATTCAATACATCTATCGAAACAGGGAGATTGCCTGAGGCATGGAAGACAGCAAATGTAGTCCCAATCTTTAAAAAAGGAGACAGACATGAAGCATTAAACTACAGACCAGTGTCACTGGCATGTATAGTATGCAAAATCATGGAGAAGATTATCAGGAGAAGAGTGGTGGAACACCTAGAAAGGAATGATCTCATCAACAGCAGCCAACATGGTTTCAGGGACGGGAAATCCTGTGTCACAAACCTACTGGAGTTCTATGACATGGTGACAGCAGTAAGACAAGAGAGGGGTGGGTGGATTGCATTTTCTTGGACTGCAAGAAGGCGTTTGACACAGTTCCACACAAGAGATTGGTGCAAAAACTGGAGGACCAAGCAGGGATAAACAGGGAAGGCACTACATGGATCAGGGAATACTTGTCAGGAAGACAGCAGCGAGTCATGGTACGTGGCGAGGTGTCAGAGTGGGCACCTGTGACCAGTGGGGTCCCGCAGGGGTCAGTCCTAGGACCAGTGCTGTTTCTGGTATTTGTGAACGACATGACGGAAGGAATAGACTCTGAGGTGTCCCTGTTTGCAGATGACGTGAAGTTGATGAGAAGAATTCACTCGATCGAAGACCAGGCAGAACTACAAAGGGATCTGGACAGGTTTGCAGACCTGGTCCAGCAATTGGCTCCTGGAGTTCAATCCCACCAAGTGCAAAGTCATGAAGATTGGGGAAGGGCAAAGAAGGCCGCAGACGGAGTACAGTCTAGGGGGTCAGAGACTACAAACCTCACTCAAGGAAAAGATCTTGGGGTGAGTATAACACCAGGCACATCTCCTGAAGCGCACATCAACCAAATAACTGCTGCAGCATATGGGCGACTAGCAAACCTCAGAACAGCATTCCGACATCTTAATAAGGAATCATTCAGGACCCTGTACACCGTGTACGTTAGGCCCATATTGGAGTATGCGGCACCAGTTTGGAACCCACACCTAGCCAAGCACGTGAAGAAACTAGAGAAAGTGCAAAGGTTTGCAACAAGACTAGTCCCAGAGCTAAGAGGTATGTCCTACGAGGAGAGGTTAAGGGAAATCAACCTGACGACACTGGAGGACAGGAGAGATAGGGGGGACATGATAACGGACATACAAAATACTGAGAGGAATTGACAAGGTGGACAAAGACAGGATGTTCCAGAGATTGGACACAGTAACAAGGGGACACAGTTGGAAGCTGAAGACACAGATGAATCACAGGGATGTTAGGAAGTATTTCTTCAGCCACAGAGTAGTCAGTAAGTGGAATAGTTTGGGAAGCGATGTAGTGGAGGCAGGATCCATACATAGCTTTAAGCAGAGGTATGATAAAGCTCACGGCTCAGGGAGAGTGACCTAGTAGCGATCAGTGAAGAGGCGGGGCCAGGAGCTCGGACTCGACCCCCGCAACCTCAACTAGGTGAGTACAACTAGGTGAGTACACACACACACACACACACACACACACACAGTGCAAAGGTTTGCGACAAGGTTAGTTCCAAAGCTAAGGGGAATGTCTTATGAAGAAAGGTTAAGGGAAATCGGCCTGACGACACTAGAGGACAGAAGGGTCAGGGGAGACATGATAACGACGTATAAAATACTGCGCGGAATAGACAGGGTGGACAAAGACAGGATGTTCCAGGGAGGGGACACAGAAACAAGAGGTCACAATTGGAAGTTGAAGACACAGATGAGTCAGAGAGATATTAGGAAGTATTTCTTCAGTCACAGAGTTGTCAGGCAGTGGAATAGCCTAGAAAGTGATGTAGTGGAGGCAGGAACCATACATAGTTTTAAGACGAGGTTTGATAAAGCTCATGGAGGGGGGAGAGAGAAGACCCATTAGCAACCGGTGAAGAGGCGGGGCCAAGAGCTAAGACTCGACCCCTGCAACCGCAAATAGGCGAGTACAAATAGGTGAGTACACACACACCCATTTTCATTTCATTATCTGGTATAACACTAACTTTTTTCACTAAGGTGTTTGAGGAGGTTACCTGGAGGTTATTCCGGGGATCAACGCCCCCGCGGCCCGGTCCATGACCAGGCCTCCCGATGGATCAGGGCCTGATCAACTAGGCTGTTACTGCTGGCCGCACGCAGTCCAACGTACGAGCCACAGCCCGGCTGATCCGGCACTGACTTTAGGTATCTGTCCAGCTCTCTCTTGAAGGCAGCCAGGGGTTTATTGGCAATTCCCCTAATGCTTGATGGGAGGCTGTTGAACAGTTTTGGGCCCCGGACACTTATGGTGTTTTCTCTTAGTGTACCAATGGCGCCCCTACTTTTTATTGGGGGCATTTTGCATCGCCTGCCCAGTCTTTTACTTTCGTAGGGAGTGATTTCTGTGTGAGATCATGGTAATGAATTTGATAGTGTATATGGACTTCAATAAGGCTTTCGATAGAGTTCCACATCAGAGGCTATTGAGGAAACTTAAGGCACACGGAACAAGAGAAATTTTTTCCTGGGTAGAGGCATGGTTGACAAATTAGGCAGCAGAGAGTTTGTATAAATGGGGAGAAATCAGAGTGGGGGCACGTCACAAGCGGTGTTCCGTTTGGGCTCGTTGGTGTTCACAATTTGCATAAACGACATAGATAAGGGAATAAATAGTGACATAAGCAAATTTGCTGATGACACCAAAATAGGCTGTCCAATTCAATCTAATGAGGACATTAGAGCACTCCAGGATGATTTGAATAGACTGATGCAATGGTCGGAGAAGTGGCAGTTGCAGTTTAATATAGACAAATGCAAAGTTCTAAATGTTGGACAGGACAATAACCATGCCACATATAAACTAAATAATGTAGATCTTAATATTACGGATTGCGAAAAAAATTTAGAAGTTCTGGTTAGCAGTAATCTGAAACCAAGACAACAGTGCATAAGTGTTCGCAATAAAGCTAACAGAAACCTTGGCTTCATATTAAGAAGCATAAATAATAGGAGACCTCAGGTTTTTCTTCAACTCTATACATCCTTGGTTTGGCCTCATTTAGATTATACTGCACAGTTCTGGTCACGTACAAAGGAGGATGACAAAGTTGATCCCGTGTATCAGAAATGTTCCCTATGAGGGTAGGCTGAGGACCCTGAATCTGCACTCTCTAGAAAGGCGAGGAATTAGGGGGGATATGATTGAGGCGATTAAATGGAAAACAGGAATAAATAAAGGGGATGTAAATAGTGTGCTGAAAATTTCCATCCAAGACAGGACTCGCAGCAATGGTTTCAAGTTGGAAAAATTCAGATTCAGGAAGGATATAAGAAAGCACTAGGTTATAAGAAACTAGGTTTCCCTCATTCCCGGGTTTGTTTTACAGCTGGTTTACTTGTTTTACAGCTGGTTTACTTGTGTCTTACAGCTGGTTTACTTGTTGTACAGCTGGTTTACTTGTTTTACAGCTGGTTTACTTGTCTTACAGCTGGTTTACTTGTTTTACAGCTGGTTTACCTGTTTTACAGCTGGTTTACTTGTTTTACAGCTGGTTTACTTGTGTCTTACAGCTGGTTTACTTGTTTTACAGCTGGTTTACTTGTTTTACAGCTGGTTTACTTGTTTTACAGCTGGTTTACTTGTGTCTTACAGCTGGTTTACCTGTTTTACAGCTGGTTTACTTGTTTTACAGCTGGTTTACTTGTTTTACAGCTGGTTTACTTGTTTTATAGCTGGTTTACTTGTTTTATAGCTGGTTTACTTGTTTTACAGCTGGGTTACTTGTTTTATAGCTGGTTTACTTGTTTTACAGCTGGTTTACTTGTTTTACAGCTTGGTTACTTGTTTTACAGCTGGTTTACCTGTTTTACAGCTGGTTTACTTGTTTTACAGCTGGTTTACTTGTTTTACAGCTGGGTTACTTGTTTTACAGCTGGGTTACTTGTTTTACAGCTGGTTTACCTGTTTTACAGCTGGTTTACCTGTTTTACAGCTGGTTTACTTGTTTTACAGCTGGTTTACCTGTTTTACAGCTGGTTTACTTGTTTTATAGCTGGGTTACTTGTTTTACAGCTGGTTTACTTGTTTTACAGCTGGTTTACTTGTTTTACAGCTGGTTTACTTGTTTTATAGCTGGGTTACTTGTTTTACAGCTGGTTTACCTGTTTTACAGCTGGTTTACTTGTTTTATAGCTGGGTTACTTGTTTTACAGCTGGTTTACTTGTTTTACAGCTGGTTTACTTGTTTTACAGCTGGTTTACCTGTTTTACAGCTGGTTTACTTGTTTTACAGCTGGTTTACTTGTTTTACAGCTGGTTTACCTGTTTTACAGCTGGTTTACTTGTTTTACAGCTGGTTTACTTGTTTTACAGCTGGTTTACCTGTTTTACAGCTGGTTTACTTGTTTTACAGCTGGGTTACTTGTTTTATAGCTGGGTTACTTGTTTTACAGCTGGTTTACTTGTTTTATAGCTGGTTTACTTGTTTTACAGCTGGTTTACTTGTTTTACAGCTGGTTTACTTGTTTTATAGCTGGTTTACTTGTTTTACAGCTGGTTTACTTGTTTTACAGCTGGTTTACTTGTTTTATAGCTGGGTTACTTGTTTTACAGCTGGGTTACTTGTTTTACAGCTGGGTTACTTGTTTTACAGCTGGTTTACTTGTTTTATAGCTGGTTTACTTGTTTTACAGCTGGTTTACTTGTTTTACAGCTGGTTTACTTGTTTTACAGCTGGTTTACTTGTTTTACAGCTGGTTTACTTGTTTTATAGCTGGTTTACTTGTTTTACAGCTGGTTTACTTGTTTTACAGCTGGTTTACTTGTTTTACAGCTGGTTTACTTGTTTTACAGCTGGTTTACCTGTTTTACAGCTGGTTTACTTGTTTTACAGCTGGTTTACTTGTTTTACAGCTGGTTTACTTGTTTTACAGCTGGTTTACTTGTTTTACAGCTGGGTTACTTGTTTTACAGCTGGTTTACTTGTTTTACAGCTGGTTTACTTGTTTTATAGCTGGTTTACTTGTTTTACAGCTGGTTTACTTGTTTTACAGCTGGTTTACTTGTTTTACAGCTGGTTTACTTGTTTTACAGCTGGGTTACTTGTTTTACAGCTGGTTTACTTGTTTTACAGCTGGTTTACTTGTTTTACAGCTGGTTTACTTGTTTTACAGCTGGGTTACTTGTTTTTACAGCTGGTTTACTTGTTTTACAGCTGGGTTACTTGTTTTACAGCTGGTTTACTTGTTTTACAGCTGGTTTACTTGTTTTACAGCTGGGTTACTTGTTTTACAGCTGGTTTACTTGTTTTACAGCTGGGTTACTTGTTTTACAGCTGGTTTACTTGTTTTACAGCTGGGTTACTTGTTTTACAGCTGGGTTACTTGTTTTACAGCTGGTTTACTTGTTTTACAGCTGGTTTACTTGTTTTATAGCTGGTTTACCTGTTTTACAGCTGGTTTACTTGTTTTACAGCTGGGTTACTTGTTTTACAGCTGGTTTACTTGTTTTACAGCTGGTTTACTTGTTTTACAGCTGGTTTACTTGTTTTACAGCTGGGTTACTTGTTTTACAGCTGGTTTACTTGTTTTACAGCTGGGTTACTTGTTTTACAGCTGGTTTACTTGTTTTACAGCTGGTTTACTTGTTTTACAGCTGGGTTACTTGTTTTACAGCTGGGTTACTTGTTTTACAGCTGGGTTACTTGTTTTACAGCTGGTTTACTTGTTTTACAGCTGGTTTACTTGTTTTACAGCTGGGTTACTTGTTTTACAGCTGGTTTACTTGTTTTACAGCTGGGTTACTTGTTTTACAGCTGGGTTACTTGTTTTACAGCTGGGTTACTTGTTTTACAGCTGGTTTACTTGTTTTACAGCTGGTTTACTTGTTTTACAGCTGGGTTACTTGTTTTACAGCTGGTTTACTTGTTTTACAGCAGGGTTACTTGTTTTACAGCTGGTTTACTTGTTTTACAGCTGGGTTACTTGTTTTACAGCTGGTTTACCTGTTTTACAGCTGGGTTACATGTTTTACAGCTGGTTTACTTGTTTTACAGCTGGGTTACTTGTTTTACAGCTGGGTTACTTGTTTTACAGCTGGGTTACTTGTTTTACAGCTGGTTTACTTGTTTTACAGCTGGTTTACTTGTTTTACAGCTGGTTTACTTGTTTTACAGCTGGTTTACTTGTTTTACAGCTGGTTCGCACTGTTTTAATCTACATTTTTTTCAGTTTACTTCTGTTTACTTTCTGTTTTTCTTAGTAGTTTTCTCAACAGATTTTCTCATCGTTCTTCTTATTTTGTTATTTCTATATTTCTCGTTTTATTCTCCAATGTTAATTTTGTTTACATTTTTTAATGTACAAGAACTGTTATCCTGCCTTATCTCTCTTCCTCCTCTTCTCTCTCCTTTGTCTCCTCCTCCTTTCCTTTGTCTCCTCTTCCTCTCCTTTGTCTCCTCCTCCTTTCTTTTGTCTCTTCTTCCTCTCCTTTGTCTCCTCCTCCTTTCCTTTGTCTCCTCTTCCTCTCCTTTGTCTCCTCCTCCTTTCTTTTGTCTCCTCTTCCTCTCCTTTGTCTCCTCCTCCTTTCTTTTGTCTCCTCCTTACCCTTATCTCCTCTTCCTGGGCTACAAGGAATCTACATGGAGACGTCCTAGAACACCTGGTTTTTCTGGCCTGACTGACCAGGTTATTGGTGTCCGCCCACACACTCCCTCACAGCCTGGTTTATCAGGAACAGACTTAAGGAATTTATCAAGTTCGTCTTGAAGACAACCAGGAGTTTGTTGGTGATTTATCTTATGTATGAAGGAAAGGTATTGAAGTCGTGATTTCAGTGTGCAGGTTTGGGACATGTTGAAGTGTGAGCAAGGGTACATTTATGAAGGCATTTGGGTAACCAGTTAGCAGGACTCCAGTCCTGGAAATGTGAAATACCTGCACTTTGAAAGAGTGTGAATGTTGCAGTTCTAAGGGTCATCTGAACTATGATATCAGCACGCTTCTGTCCCAGTTGTAAATTATGAGGTACCTCTCTCGCCTATGATCCATTGAGTACAGTTCAAGGCACTTAAATCATTTCCAGTAGTTCGGGTGCTTGACTGAAGGTCCTCTGTGAAGGTTCTCTAGAGAAGGTTCTCTAGTGAAGGTTCTCTGGACGTTTTTCCAGTTCTGCAATTTCTCTTGCCTTGAAGGAGCCGTTAGTATACAGCAATATTTCAGCCTAGAGAGAACCAGTGACTCGTCACTATACAAGGTGAGAGAACAGGTGACTCTCCCTTCTCTATGGTGAGAGAACAGGTGACTCTCCCTTCTCTATGGTGAGAGAACAAGTGACTCTCCCTTCTCTATGGTGAGAGAACAAGTGACTCTCCCTTCCCTATGGTGAGAGAACAAGTGACTCTCCCTTCCCTATGGTGAGAGAACAAGTGACTCTCCCTTCCCTATGGTGAGAGAACAAGTGACTCTCCCTTCCCTATGGTGAAAGAACCAGTGACTCTCCCTTCCCTATGGTGAGAGAACAAGTGACTCTCCCTTCCCTATGGTGAGAGAACAAGTGACTCTCCCTTCCCTATGGTGAAAGAACCAGTGACTCTCCCTTCCCTATGGTGAGAGAACAAGTGACTCTCCCTTCCCTATGGTGAGAGAACAAGTGACTCTCCCTTCCCTATGGTGAGAGAACAAGTGACTCTCCCTTCTCTATGGTGAAAGAACCAGTGACTCTCCCTTCCCTATGGTGAGAGAACAAGTGACTCTCCCTTCCCTATGGTGAGAGAACAAGTGACTCTCCCTTCCCTATGGTGAGAGAACAAGTGACTCTCCCTTCCCTATGGTGAGAGAACAAGTGACTCTCCCTTCCCTATGGTGAGAGAACAAGTGACTCTCCCTTCCCTATGGTGAAAGAACCAGTGACTCTCCCTTCCCTATGGTGAGAGAACAAGTGACTCTCCCTTCCCTATGGTGAGAGAACAAGTGACTCTCCCTTCCCTATGGTGAAAGAACCAGTGACTCTCCCTTCCCTATGGTGAGAGAACAAGTGACTCTCCCTTCCCTATGGTGAGAGAACAAGTGACTCTCCCTTCCCTATGGTGAAAGAACCAGTGACTTTCCCTTCCCTATGGAGAGAGAACAAGTGACTCTCCCTTCCCTATGGTGAAAGAACCAGTGACTCTCCCTTCCCTATGGTGAGAGAACAAGTGACTCTCCCTTCCCTATAGTGAAAGAACCAGTGACTCTCCCTTCCCTATGGTGAGAGAACAAGTGACTCTCCCTTCCCTATGGTGAGAGAACAAGTGACTCTCCCTTCCCTATGGTGAGAGAACAAGTGACTCTCCCTTCCCTATGGTGAAAGAACCAGTGACTCTCCCTTCCCTATGGTGAGAGAACAAGTGACTCTCCCTTCCCTATGGTGAAAGAACCAGTGACTCTCCCTTCCCTATGGTGAGAGAACAAGTGACTCTCCCTTCCCTATGGTGAGAGAACAAGTGACTCTCCCTTCCCTATGGTGAGATAACAAGTGACTCTCCCTTCTCTATGGTGAAAGAACCAGTGACTCTCCCTTCCCTATGGTGAGAGAACAAGTGACTCTCCCTTCCCTATGGTGAGAGAACAAGTGACTCTCCCTTCCCTATGGTGAAAGAACCAGTGACTCTCCCTTCCCTATGGTGAGAGAACAAGTGACTCTCCCTTCCCTATGGTGAGAGAACAAGTGACTCTCCCTTCCCTATGGTAAAAGAACCAGTGACTCTCCCTTCCCTATGGTGAGAGAACAAGTGACTCTCCCTTCCCTATGGTGAAAGAACCAGTGACTCTCCCTTCCCTATGGTGAGAGAACAAGTGACTCTCCCTTCCCTATGGTGAAAGAACTAGTGACTCTCCCTTCCCTATGGTGAGAGAACAAGTGACTCTCCCTTCCCTATGGTGAAAGAACCAGTGACTTTCCCTTCCCTATGGTGAGAGAACAAGTGACTCTCCCTTCCCTATGGTGAAAGAACCAGTGACTCTCCCTTCCCTATGGTGAGAGAACAAGTGACTCTCTCTTCCCTATGGTGAAAGAACCAGTGACTTTCCCTTCCCTATGGTGAGAGAACAAGTAACTCTCCCTTCCCTATGGTGAGACAACAAGTAACTCTCCCTTCCCTATGGTGAAAGAACCAGTGACTCTCCCTTCCCTATGGTGAGAGAACCAGTGACTCTCCCTTCTCTATGGTGAAAGAACCAGTGACTCTCCCTTCCCTATGGTGAGAGAACAAGTAACTCTCCCTTCCCTATGGTGAGACAACAAGTAACTCTCCCTTCCCTATGGTGAAAGAACCAGTGACTCTCCCTTCCCTATGGTGAAAGAACCAGTGACTCTCCCTTCTCTATGGTGAAAGAACCAGTGACTCTCCCTTCCCTATGGTGAAAGAACCAGTGACTCTCCCTTCTCTATGGTGAAAGAACCAGTGACTCTCCCTTCCCTATGGTGAGAGAACAAGTGACTCCCTTCTCTATGGTGAAAGAACCAGTGAACTCCCTTCCCTATGGTGAGAGAACAAGTGACTCTCCCTTCTCTATGGTGAAAGAACTACTGACTCTCCCTTCCCTATGGTGAGAGAACAAGTGACTCTCCCTTCCCTATGGTGAGGGAACAAGTGACTCTCCCTTCCCTATGGTGAGAGAATAAGTAACTCTCCCTTCTCTATGGTGAAAGAACCAGTGACTCTCCCTTCCTTGTGGTGAGAGAATAAGTGACTCTCCCTTCCCTAAGGTGAGAATAAGTGACTCTCCCTTCCCTATGGTGAGAGAATAAGTGACTCTCCCTTCCCTATGGTGAGAGAATAAGTGACTCTCCCTTCCCTATGGTGAGAGAATAAGTGACTCTCCCTTCCCTATGGTGAGACAACAAGTAACTCTACACACCAGGTGACACAAGTAACTCTCCACGCCCTGAGGAAGGGGAAAGAAAACTACGCTTCACACTGTGGGAAAATTTCTTCTAGGATGGAGTTTAGAAAGTGTTGATAATTAAGTCGCGGGTGAGTCGTGTCCCACCACCACCAGTGATGAACCCACCAGACCACGGTCCAGTCTACGCACCAGGTCACGGTCCAGACCACGATCCAGGCTACGGTCCAGACCAGCTTGTCATAGTATCCCCCAAGCGTGGAGGCAAGTTCCAAGTATTGCCATCAGGTAAAACGCTGTGTCTGTCAGTCTGACAGGGCCTGTCACTCACCCAGTCACTCAAACAGCCAGTTAGTGTGCCGGAAAGCCAGCCAGACAGTCAGAAATAGAGTGAACAATAAAGTTAGTCAGTGAGTCAGTCAGAGACAGGAAGGGCTGAGATTACTAAACTAATGCCCTTATGTCTCTCACAAGACAGGCAATATAACTCGAAGACCAACTAAGCTCTTGATCCAAGTAACCTGAGCCACCTTCTTTCTCACAGTAATGCCCTAAGAGGATATATACAGGTGAGGTGATGTACAGGTGTGAAGACAGGCATAGTGGAAGGTGCCCTCCACCTGGTGTGTGGTGGGGCATCTGGTGTGTGGGTGCATCTGGTGTGTGGGGGCACTTGGTGTGGGGGCACTTACCTGGAGGTTACATGGAGGTTATTCCGGGGATCAACGCCCCCGCGGCCCGGTCCATGACCAGGCCTCCCGATGGATCAGGGCCTGATCAACTAGGCTGTTACTGCTGGCCGCACGCAGTCCAACGTACGAGCCACAGCCCGGCTGATCCGGCACTGACTTTAGGTATCTGTCCAGCTCTCTCTTGAAGGCAGCCAGGGGTTTATTGGCAATTCCCCTAATGCTTGAGGGGAGGCTGTTAAACAGTTTTGGGCCCCGGACACTTAGTGTACCAATGGCGCCCCTACTTTTTATTGGGGGCATTTTGCATCGCCTGCCCAGTCTTTTACTTTCGTAGGGAGTGATTTCTGTGTGCAGATTTGGGACCATTCCTTCCAAGATTTTCCAAGTGTAGATTATGATATATCTCTCCCTCCTGCGTTCCAACGAGTACAAGTCAAGTGCTTCCAAGCGTTCCCAGTAGTTAAGGTGCTTGACAGAACTTATACGTGCAGTAAAGGATCTCTATACACTCTCTAGATCTGCGATTTCACCTGCTTTGAATGGAGATGTTAATGTACAGCAGTATTCCAGCCTAGAGAGAACAAGTGATTTGAAAAGGATCATCATGGGCTTGGCATCTCTCGTTTTGAAAGTTCTCATTATGCATCCTATCATTTTCTTTGCACGTGCGATCGTGGCACTGTTGTGATCCTTGAAAGTGAGATCCTCAGACATTACTACTCCCAGGTCCCTTACATTAGTTTTCCGCTCTATTGTATGGCCGGAGTCAGTAGTATACTCTGTTCTAGTTATTATCTCCTCCAGTTTTCCATAACGGAGTAGTTGGAATTTGTCCTCATTGAACATCATATTGTTTACCGTTGCCCATTGGAAAACTTTGTTTATATCTTCTTGGAGATTAACCGCGTCCTCAGCAGATGACAGCCTTATGCAGATCCTAGTATCATCCGCAAAGGATGATACGGTGCTGTGGCGTATATCTTTGTTTATGTCTGATATGAGGATAAGGAATAAGATGGGGGCGAGTACTGTGCCTTGTGGAACAGAGCTCTTCACTATGGCAGCCTCCGAATTAACTCTGTTGACCACTACTCTTTGTGTTCGATTTGTTAGGAAGTTGAAGTTCCATCTCCCCACTTTCCCAGTTATTCCTTTAGCACGTATTTTATGGGCTATTACGCCATGATCGCATTTGTCAAATGCTTTTGCAAAGTCTGTGTATATTACATCTGCATTCTGATTTTCTTCCAGTGCATCCAAGGCCATGTCATAGTGATCCAGTAGTTGTGAGAGGCAGGAGGGACCTGCCCTGAACCCATGTTGCCCTGGATTGTGCAGATTTTGGGAATCCAGGTGATTTGCAATCCTGCTTCTTAGCACTCTTTCAAAGATTTTTATGATGTGGGACGTCAGAGCTATTGGTCTATAGTTCTTAGCTAATGCTTTGCTGCCACCTTTATGGAGTGGGGCTATATCCGTTGTTTTAAGTGACTGTGGAATTTCACCCATGTCCAAGCTCCTCCTCCATAGTGTACTTAGGGCACGCAAGAGGGGTTTCTTGCAGTTCTTAATGAAAACAGAGTTCCACGAGTCTGGGCCCGGGGCTGAGTGCATAGGCATGTTGTCAATGGCTTTTTCGAAATCTATCGGAGTTAGGGTAATGTCGGAAATCTGGCATACATTTATGGAGTTTTGAGGCTCATTCATGAAGAAATCATTTGGGCCGTCGATCCTCAGACCGATTAGTGGTTCACTAAACACAGAGTCGTACTGGGATTTCAATATTTCACTCATTTCCTTGTTGTCATCTGTGTAAGTCCCATCCTGTCTGAGTAAGGGCCCGATACTAGATGTGGTATTTGCCTTGTTTTTGGCATATGAAAAGAAATATTTTGAATTTCTTTCAATTTCACTAATAGCTTTAAGCTCCTCCTGCCTCTCCTGGTTCCTGTAAGAGTCATTTAGCTTAAGTTGTGTAGGTTAAGGTGTGTAGGGGCACTTGGTGTGGGGGCACTTGGTGTGGGGGCACTTGGTGTGTGGGACACTTGGTGTGGGGGCACTTGGTGTGTGGGGGCACTTGGTGTGTGGGGCACTTGGTGTGGGAGCACTTGGTGTGGGGGCACTTGGTGTGGGGCACTTAGTGTGGGGGCACTTGGTGTGGGGGCACTTGGTGTGTGGGGCACTTGGTGTGGGGGCACTTGGTGTGGGGGCACTTGGTGTGGGGGGGCACTTGGTGTGGGGGCACTTGGTGTGGGGGGCACTTGGTGTTGGGAGCACTTGTTGTGTAGGGGCACTTGGTGTGGGGGCACTTGGTGTGGGGGCACTTGGTGTGGGGGCACTTGGTGTGGGAGCACTTGGTGTGTGGGACACTTGGTGTGGGGGCACTTGGTGTGTGGGGACACTTGGTGTGTGGGGCACTTGGTGTGGGGGCACTTGGTGTGGGGGCACTTGGTGTGGGGGCATTTGGTGTGGGGGCACTTGGTGTGGGGGCACTTGGTGTGGGGGGCACTTGGTGTGGGGGGCACTTGGTGTGGGGGGCACTTGGTGTGGGGGCATCTTGGTTGGTGGGGGGCACTTGGTGTATGGGGGCACTTGGTGTGTGGGGGCACTTGGTGTATGGGGGCACTTGGTGTGTGGGGGCACTTGGTGTGGGGGCACTTGGTGTGGGGGCACTTGGTGTGTGGGGGCATTTGGTGTGGGGGCACTTGGTGTGGGGGCACTTGGTGTGTGGGGGCATTTGGTGTGGGGGCACTTGGTGTGTGGGGGCATTTGGTGTGGGGGCACTTGGTGTGGGGGCACTTGGTGTGGGGGCACTTGGTGTGGGGCACTTGGTGTGGGGGCACTTGGTGTGGGGGGGTACTTGGTGTGGGGGCACTTGGTGTGGGGGGCACTTGGTGTGGGGGCACTTGGTGTGGGGGCACTTGGTGTGTGAGGGCATTTGGTGTGGGGGCACTTGGTGTTGTGGGGGCACTTGGTGTGGGGCACTTGGTGTGCGGGGGCATTTGGTGTGGGGGCACTTGGTGTGTGGGCACTTGGTGTGTGTGGGGGCATTTGGTGTGGAGGCACTTGGTGTGTGGGAGCATTTGGTGTGGGGGCACTTGGTGTGTGGGGGCATTGGTGTGGGGCACTTGGTGTGGGGGCACTGTGGGGCATTGGTGTGGGGGCACTTGGTGTGTGGGGGCACTTGGTGTGGGGCACTTGGATGTGGGGCATTGGGTGGGGGCACTTGGTGTGTGGGGGCCGATTTGGTGTGGGGACACTTGGTGTGGGGGACACTTGGTGTGGGGGCACTTGGTGTGGGGGGGCTGCATGACACCTGAAGGAGAGAGAGCAGGTGAGGGAAGAGTTAGGGAAGAGATTTATCATCACTTGTCGACCCTTTGTTATATGTTAAGTGCTTCCCTAACACGCGAGGGAAGAGGAGAGGGGTGATGGAAAGAGACTTAGGAAAGCGGGGAATGGGAGGGGGAAGGAAGGGGGAGATGAGGGGATAAGTTTATCTAGGTGTATGGATAATATTCAGAGATAAGGGGAATGTACATGAAGTACTTGCCTAAAATACATGGAAGTACATGGTAGCTCGACTCTGTAGCCTCTCCAGTGATGGTACCAGCTTGGTCACTGTAGCCTCTCCAGTGATGGTACCAGCTTGGTCACTGTAGCCTCTCCAGTGATGGTACCAGCTTGGTCACTGTAGCCTCTCCAGTGATGGGACCAGCTTGGTCACTGTAGCCTCTCCAGTGATGGTACCAGCTTGGTCACTGTAGCCTCTCCAGTGATGGTACCAGCTTGGTCACTGTAGCCTCTCCAGTGATGGTACCAGCTTGGTCACTGTAGCCTCTCCAGTGGATGGTACCAGCTTGGCCACTGTAGCCTCTCCAGTGATGGTACCAGCTTGGTCACTGTAGCCTCTCCAGTGATGGTACCAGCTTGGTCACTGTAGCCTCTCCAGTGATGGTACCAGCTTGGTCACTGTAGCCTCTCCAGTGATGGGACCAGCTTGGTCACTGTAGCCTCTCCAGTGATGGTACCAGCTTGGTCACTGTAGCCTCTCCAGTGATGGTACCAGCTTGGTCACTGTAGCCTCTCCAGTGATGGTACCAGCTTGGTCACTGTAGCCTCTCCAGTGATGGTACCAGCTTGGCCACTGTAGCCTCTCCAGTGATGGTACCAGCTTGGTCACTGTAGCCTCTCCAGTGATGGGACCAGCTTGGTCACTGTAGCCTCTCCAGTGATGGTACCAGCTTGGTCACTGTAGCCTCTCCAGTGATGGTACCAGCTTGGTCACTGTAGCCTCTCCAGTGATGGTACCAGCTTGGCCACTGTAGCCTCTCCAGTGATGGTACCAGCTTGGTCACTGTAGCCTCTCCAGTGATGGTACCAGCTTGGCCACTGTAGCCTCTCCAGTGATGGTACCAGCTTGGTCACTGTAGCCTCTCCAGTGATGGTACCAGCTTGGTCACTGTAGCCTCTCCAGTGATGGTACCAGCTTGGTCACTGTAGCCTCTCCAGTGATGGTACCAGCTTGGTCACTGTAGCCTCTCCAGTGATGGTACCAGCTTGGTCACTGTAGCCTCTCCAGTGATGGTACCAGCTTGGTCACTGTAGCCTCTCCAGTGATGGTACCAGCTTGGTCACTGTAGCCTCTCCAGTGATGGTACCAGCTTGGTCACTGTAGCCTCTCCAGTGATGGTACCAGCTTGGTCACTGTAGCCTCTCCAGTGATGGTACCAGCTTGGTCACTGTAGCCTCTCCAGTGATGGTACCAGCTTGGTCACTAGCCTCTCCAGTGATGGTACCAGCTTGGTCACTGTAGCCTCTCCAGTGATGGTACCAGCTTGGTCACTGTAGCCTCTCCAGTGATAGTACCAGCTTGGTCACTGTAGCCTCTCCAGTGATGGTACCAGCTTGGTCACTGTAGCCTCTCTAGTGATGGGACCAGCTTGGTCACTGTAGCCTCTCCAGTGATTGGACCAGCTTGGTCACTGTAGCCTCTCCAGTGATGGGACCAGCTTGGTCACTGTAGCCTCTCCAGTGATGGGACCAGCTTGGTCACTGTAGCCTCTCCAGTGATTGGACCAGCTTGGTCACTGTAGCCTCTCCAGTGATGGGACCAGCTTGGTCACTGTAGCCTCTCCAGTGATGGGACCAGCTTGGTCACTGTAGCCTCTCCAGTGATGGGACCAGCTTGGTCACTGTAGCCTCTCCAGTGATGGTACCAGCTTGGTCACTGTAGCCTCTCCAGTAATGGTACCAGCTTGGTCACTGTAGCCTCTCTAGTGATGGGACCAGCTTGGTCATTGTAGCCTCTCCAGTGATTGGACCAGCTTGGTCACTGTAGCCTCTCCAGTGATGGGACCAGCTTGGTCACTGTAGCCTCTCCAGTGATTGGACCAGCTTGGTCACTGTAGCCTCTCCAGTGATGGGACCAGCTTGGTCACTGTAGCCTCTCCAGTGATTGGACCAGCTTGGCCACTGTAGCCTCTCCAGTGATGGGACCAGCTTGGTCACTGTAGCCTCTCCAGTGATGGGATCAGCTTGTTCACTGTAGCCTCTCCAGTGATGGGACCAGCTTGGTCACTGTAGCCTCTCCAGTGATGGGACTAGCTTGGTCACTGTAGCCTCTCCAGTGATGGGATCAGCTTGTTCACTGTAGCCTCTCCAGTGATGGGACCAGCTTGGTCACTGTAGCCTCTCCAGTGATGGGACCAGCTTGGTCACTGTAGCCTCTCCAGTGATGGGACCAGCTTGGTCACTATGTACCTTCTCCAGTATTTTTCTCTATAACAGTTTGAAGATGAAAACTTGACGATATATGAGAGAGAGAGAGAGAGAGAGAGAGAGAGAGAGAGAGAGAGAGGAGAGAGAGAGAGAGAGAGAGAGAGAGAGAGAGAGAGAGAGAGAGAGAGAGAGAGAGAGAGAGGCGGAGAGAGAGAGAGAGAGGCGGAGAGAGAGGGGGGAAGAGAGAGATCCTGAGGGAGGTTGTGTGTTATTCTGGGTGCCGTACTGTCCCCTCTCTTCCTCCACTTCTCCCCTCTCTTTCCCATCTATTATTATTATTCCACCACTTCCTCCTCCTCCTCTACGTTGCCATTCATATCTTTTTACTCCCTATTTTCCTCCTCCTTTTTCTCTTTTCTTTTCATTGTATTTTTTTCTACTCTGTTCTTTCGCAGTGATACAAAGGGATTTGTGGAACAAGAAGAGTCAGGATGGAGGGGTTAGAGTGGAGGAGTGAGGATGGAGGGGTTAGAGTGGAGGAGTGAGGATGGAGGGGTTAGAGTGGAGGAGTGAGGATGGAGGA
>NC_069422.1:50958752-51104233 GCF_026875155.1 Cherax quadricarinatus
CGTAGACTCTTACACTTGTTGAACGAGGAAGATCTGTCTTATGGGAAGATAATACCTTGGGCCAACACATGGTAGGAAAGACACGTTTAGCAATGAAAAACCTTTATTATGCATTTTCACCACCCATCATGGGGTTTTATTATCCCACAGTGGAGTTTAGGTTAAGTTAGGTAAGATTTGTCAGGAAACATGACAAGTGTTTCCTGACGTGGGTGTTTATCACCCACAATGGGGCTTTAAGAGATACTTAACAAAATCTAACTGCCCTCCGTTGTAGTCCGTCACGGTCCGCCGTGGTCGTGTGTTATATATAGTTACAACCAACAAATAAATAATAATGGGATCAACATGTGACAAGTATACAGACAGGTAATTATATTATACAAGCCAGTTGCATTAGTTATTAGTCTTAATTCAATGAATTACAGCCTTTTACAGGGGAAAAGCCTCATTTTCTCGCCTCGAGCCATTTTCATAATTATATATACATATATTTACCAGACTATTTTCTAACCGGTGCAAAACTGCTTATTTGATGTGACGAAAAATTAATTAACCTTTTAAAAATTTATTTTAATTCCTCATTATCTCTCCCTCTCTCTCTCTCATCTTCCTACACTCCCTCTCTTTCCTCTGGTTCTACCATTTCCCTCCGTTCTTTCCTCTTCCTCTCTTAGGGAATTATTGCAAAAGGGATGTGCAAGTAAAGGGAAGAGAGAGAATGCATGAGGATTATGAGGGAGACTGTGGGAAGGTGGAAAGGAGAGGGAGGGAGACTGTGGGAAGGTGGAAGGGAGAGGGAGACTGTGGGAAGGTTGAAGGGAGAGGGAGGGAGGGAGATAGCGAAGGAGGAGAGAGATGTTAGAAGTTATGCCGGAGAAGTATTTGAAATAATCTGAATTTTTTCCACTACAGCCAAGCATAGATGAGGCGAGGGTGAGGAAGAGTGAGAGGAAAGAGGAAAAGAGAAGGTGAGGGAGATAAAGAGATATAGAGTAGCATGGGGAAATCTACCACAATCCACCATAATACAAAGTGGAAAGAGTCGACTGGGTGATAGACCACATTTATAACAGGTAATACCATCACCACTATTACTAGTAATCCACCACTTCATCACCACTGGCTACTATCCACCAGTACATCACCACTGGCTACTATCCACCACTACATCACCACTGGCTACTATCCACCAGTACATCACCACTGGCTACTATCCATCACTACATCACCACTGGCTACTATCCATCACTACATCACCACTGGCTACTATCCACCAGTACATCACCACTGGCTACTATCCACCAGTACATCACCACTGGCTACTATCCACCAGTACATCACCACTGGCTACTATCCACAACTACATCACCACTGGCTACTATCCACCACTACATCACCACTGGCTACTATCCACCAGTACATCACTACTGGCTACTATCCATCACTACATCACCACTGGCTACTATCCACCAGTACATCACCACTGGCTACTATCCACCATACATCACCACTGGCTAACTATCCACAGTACATCACCACTGGCTACTATCCATCACTACATCACCACTGGCTACTATCCACCACTTCATCACCACTGGCTACTATCCACCAGTACATCACCACTGGCTACTATCCATCACTACATCACCACTGGCTACTATCCACCACTTCATCACCACTGGCTACTATCCACCAGTACATCACCACTGGCTACTATCCATCACTACATCACCACTGGCTACTATCCACCACTTCATCACCACTGCTACTATCCACCAGTACATCACCACGGGCTACTATCCATCACTAAAATCACCACTGGCTACTATCCACCAGTACATCACCACTGGCTACTATCCACCAGTACATCACCACTGGCTGCTATCCATCACTACATCACCACTGACTACTATCCACCACTACATCACCACTGGCTACTATCCACCAGTACATCACCACTGGATACTATCCACCACTTCATCCCCACTGGCTACTATCCACCACTACATCACCACTGGCTACTATCCACCATTACATCACCACTGGCTACTGTCCACCAGTACATCACCACTGGCTACTATCCACCACTACATCACCACTGGCTACTATCTACCACTACATCACCACTGGCTACTATCCACCAGTACATCACCACTGGCTATTATCCAGTACATTACCACTGGCTACTATCCACCAGTACATCACCACTGGCTACTATCCACCAGTACATCACCACTGGCTACTATCCACCAGTGCATCACCACTGGCTACTATCCACCACTTCATCCCCATTGGCTACTATCCATCACTACATCACCACTGGCTACTATCCACCAGTACATTACCACTGGCTACTATCCATCACTACATAGCCACTGGCTACTATCCATTACTACATCACCACTGGCTACTATTCATCACTACATCACCACTGGCTACTATCCACCAGTACATCACCACTGGCTACTATCCACCACTACATCACCACTGGCTACTATCCATCACTACATCACCACTGGCTACTATCCACCAGTACATCACCACTGGCTACTATCCATTACTACATCGCCACTGGCTACTATCCACCAGTACATCACCACTGGCTACTATCCACCACTACATCACCACTGGCTACTATCCATCACTACATCACCACTGGCTACTATCCACCAGTACATCACCACTGGCTACTATCCACCAGTACATCACCACTGGCTACTATCCACCAGTACATCACCACTTGCTACTATCCATTACTACATCACCACTGGCTACTATCCACCAGTACATCACCACTGGCTACTATCCACCAGTACATCACCACTGGCTACTATCCACCAGTACATCACTGGCTACTATCCATCACTACATCACCACTGGCTACTATCCACCAGTACATCACCACTGGCTGCTATCCACCACTTCATCCCCACTAGCTACTATCCACCAGTATATCACTGGCTACTATCCACCAGTACATCACCACTGGCTACTATCCACCAGTACATCACCACTGGCTACTATCCACCACTACATCACCACTGGCTACTATCCACCAGTACATCACCACTGGCTACTATCCACCACTACATCACCACTGGCTACTATCCATCACTACATTACCACTGGCTACTATCCACCACTACATCACCACTGGCTACTATCCATCACTACATCACCACTGGCTACTATCCACCAGTACATCACCACTGGCTACTATCCATTACTACATCACCACTGGCTACTATCCACCAGTACATCACCACTGGCTACTATCCATCACTACATCACCACTGGCTACTATCCACCAGTACATCACCACTGGCTACTATCCACCAGTACATCACCACTGGCTACTATCCACCAGTACATCACCACTGGCTACTATCCATCACTACATCACCACTGGCTACTATCCATCACTACATCACCACTGGCTACTATCCACCAGTACATCACTACTGGCTACTATCCATCACTACATCACCACTGGCTACTATCCACCAGTACATCACCACTGGCTACTATCCACCAGTACATCACCACTGGCTACTATCCATCACTACATCACCACTGGCTACTATCCACCAGTACATCACCACTGGCTACTATCCACCAGTACATCACCACTGGCTACTATCCATCACTACATCACCACTGGCTACTATCCACCAGTACATCCCCAAAACTGGCTACTATCCACCAGTACATCACCACGGGCTACAATCCATCACTACATCACCACTGGCTACTATCCACCAGTACATCACCACTGGCTACTATCCACCAGTACATCACCACTGGCTACTATCCATCACTACATCACCACTGGCTACTATCCACCAGTACATCACCACTGGCTACTATCCACCAGTACATCACTGGCTACTATCCACCAGTACATCACCACTGGCTACTATCCACCAGTACATCACCACTGGCTACTATCCACCAGTACATCACCACTGGCTACTATCCATTACTACATCACCACTGGCTACTATCCACCAGTACATCACCACTGGCTACTATCCACCAGTACATCACCACTGGCTACTATCCACCAGTACATCACCACTGGCTACTATCCACACTACATCACCACTGGCTACTATCCACCAGTACATCACCACTGGCTGCTATCCACCAGTACACCACTGGCTACTATCCACCACTACATCACCACTGGCTATTATCCACCACTTCCAATACTAGTGTATTATTACCATGACTGAGCTGACGGAGTATCGAGGCTGTCAGACACAAGTGTAACACTACTGGACAACACTTGGTCAGTCATTCACAAATGTATGCTTGTATTACTCTCTAAATTATTATTATTAATCAAATTAAACTGTAAACCACAAGAGTTACATTAGTCTAAAACGTTGAGTCGGGCGGCTGCGTCCAGTTTCCCTGTAATTTATGACTGCAAATGTTTAATTGATAGCTGTGCCGTGGAGTTTTAATGTCCGCACATTACAAAAAAAAAAAGATGTTTGGGTATAATTGGCCTTTAGAATAAACATAAAAGAAATCATTTCAAAATACTGCCGCCAACGTGAGTTATTATAAGCTAACTTAAGTTAAACTAAGGTAAGTTAAGCTAACTTATTAATTAAAGGATGAACAGCAGTATTTACAGAGTGTAGTTGTCATCTCTCCTTCACTAAGTTATCAACTATGTGGTGAAGGTCAGTTTGTGTGTTACTTACGAGACATTGTTCTTGTTAATAGTGTTGGAACTGACCAGCGAGTCACGTGACGGAATACTGGCCAATCATTGGCTAGGCATATATTTTACCAAATACATTTTGTCTCTCATAAAAAATAATCTTGTTGCTAATATCTCCCCAAAAACAATTTGAACGTGAAATAACTAATTCTTCCCGGCTATGGATAGATTGCTTGTGTTATAGAAATGGAAATAAATCATTTTTTTTTTTTTTACTTTTAGGCAGCCAACAGTGATTTTTTTTCTCGTGTCACACAAAGTGGTCAGCAAAGCCAACACATAATTGACATTATTCAGAGATATAAAGAACTTATAGCAAAAATATCATGACATATCGTTGTTGAAACCTCAAATATTTATTTGAACGAAATGGTTATGCAAGATATCTGAATAAACACTTATAATTCAAGCAAAGAAGAGGATGTGTCAGGCCCCGGCCATGAGGCAAGTGAGTTGATGTTGTGTATTATTGTCGTATATGTGAGGGACTGCTGCTTGTTCCTCTCTATAACAACATGATCACATACACAGGGAGCAACTGAGAGTTGGTGCTGCACTCTTAAACAAACTAACTCAGTGTTGGAAGCTCATGACGTGAGATAATATGACAATGATGAGATGTATTGGTGTTTGTGGCAGCGTCAGTCTCACCTTCCAACACTTGATGGTGTCTAACTAATATTATGACCAGTGTTGTTGACCAACACAACGTTATACATGTAACACCATAACGTTATACATGTAACACCTAACTTAACTTAAACCATAACATTATACAGTAACACCAAACATATACTGTAACACCATAACATTGTACATGTAACACCATAACATTATACATGTAACACCATAACATTATACATGTAACACCATAACATTGTACATGTAACACCATAACATTATACATGTAACACCATAACATTATACATGTAACACCATAACATTGTACATGTAACACCAAAACATTATCATTAACACCAATAGCAATACATGTAACACCAAAACTTATACATGAAACCATAACGTTATACTGTAACACCATAACGTTTAAAAAGTAACCCATAACTTATACTGTAACCCCATAACGTTATACAGTAACACCATAACGTTCATTAAACACCATAACGTTATACATGTAACACCATAACGTTATACATGTAACACCATAACGTTATACATGTAACACCATAACGTTATACATGTAACACCATAACGTTATACATGTAACACCATAACGTTATACATGTAACACCATAACGTTATACATGTAACACCATAACGTTATACATGTAACACCATAACGTTATACATTAACACCATAACGTATACTGTAACACCAAAACTTTTAACATGAACCCATAACATTAACATTAACCCAAACAACATGTAACACCAAACATCATGTAACCCCATAACATTATACATGAACACCATAACATTATAATGAACACCATAACGTTATACTGAACACCAAACGTTATACTGAACCCATAACGTTATCTGTAACACCATAACATTTACATGTAACACCAAAATTATAAAATGTAACACCTAACATTGTACATTAAAAACCAAAACATTAACAGTAAACCAAACATTATCATTAACACCATAACATTGTCATGAAACACCAAAACTTTATACATGAAACCCCATAACATTATACATGTAACACCATAACATGTACTTAACCCCCAAAACATAACATGAACACCATACATTATACATGTAACACCATAACGTTATACATGAAACACCATAACTTTTATACTTTAACACCAAAACCGTTATACATGTAACACCATAACTTATACGAACACCATAACGTTATACATGTAACACCATAACGTTATACATGAACACCAAACTTTTATCTGTAACCCCAAACTTTATACATTTAAAAACCAAACTTTTATACATGTAACCCATAACGTTATACATGTAACACCAAAACCCTTTATACATTAACACCTAACTTTTTACATGTAAAAACCATAACGTTATACAGAACACCAAAACGTTATACATTTAACACCAATTTTATACAGAAAAAACCATAAACTTTTATACCATGAACACCATAATTATACATTAACCCAAACATTATACAGAACACCATAACATCGCCCCACCATAAAAACATTAACACCATAACATAATACATTAACACCATAACATTATACTGAAACACCATAACATTATACATGTAACAAAAAACATTAACATGTAACACCATACTTTATACATTAACACCATAACATTAAACAGTAACCCATAACTTATAATTAACACCATAACATTATACTTAACCCCAAACTTTAACTTAACACCATAACATTATACATGTAACACCATAACATACATGTAACACCATAACATTATACATGTAACACCATAACATTATACATGTAACACCATAACATTATACATGTAACACCATAACATTATACATGTAACACCATAACATTATACATGTAACACCATAACATTATACATGTAACACCATAACATTGTACATGTAACACCATAACATTATACATGTAACACCATAGCATTATACATGTAACACCATAACGTTATACATGTAACACCATAACATTATACATGTAACACCATAACATACATGTAACACCATAACATACATGTAACACCATAACATTAACAAAACACCTAACATTATACATTAACACCATAACTTTAACATGTAAACCAAACTTTATACATTAACACAAACATTGTACATGTAACACCAAACATTATACATGTAACACCTACATTATACAGAAACCCCATAACTTTATACTGAACACCAAACTTTATACGAAAACCCATAACATTATCATGAACAACTAACATTATAATGTAACACCATAACATTGTAATGAAAACCCATAACATTAACATTAACCCATAGCATTATACATGTAACACCAAAACTTTATCAGTAACACCTAACATTAACATTAAACCAAACTTTATCATGAAAACCATAACATTATACATTAACACCATAACATTATACATGTAACCCCATAACATTATACAGAAACCCATAACATTAACTGAACACCATAACATTATACAGTAACCCATAACTTATACATGAACACCATAACTTTAACATGTAACACCATAACTTTATACATGTAACACAAAAACATTATACATGTAACACCATAACATTATACATGTAACACCATAACATTATACATGTAACACCATAACATTATACATGTAACACCATAACATTATACATGTAACACCATAACATTATACAGGTAACACCATAACATTATACATGTAACACCATAACATTATACATGTAACACCATAACTTTATACTTTTAACACCATAACATTATCATGTAACCCATACATTATACATGTAACACCATAACTTTAACTTTAACACCATAACATTATACATGAAAAAAACCAAAACTTATAAAAGAAAACACCATAACATTATACATGTAACCCAAAACATTATACATTAACACCAAACATTTACTTTAACACCTAACATTATACATGAACCCAAAAAACATTATCATTAACACCAAACATATACAGTAACACCATAACATTATACATGAACACCAAACATTATACATGTAACACCATAACTAAAACAGAAACACCTAACATTAACATGAAAACAAAAAACATTATACAGAAACCCAAGCATTAAAATGAAAACACCATAACATTATACATATAACACCATAACTTTTATACATGTAACCCCAAACATTATAACATGTAACACCCATAACATTAACATGAAACCCAAACTTTATACAGTAAACCAAGTTATACTTTTAACACCAAACTTATACATGAACCCATAACCTTAACAGAATGACAAAAATTTTTAAAAATTTGATTGCTGGAAGGTTTGAGGGTATTGATTCTTCAAACAACACTAGACAATACGGAGGAATTTTTTTTTATGTCTCAGTGACACACCCACCCTCCCTCCACTTCCCCCCACCCCCCTCACTCCTTCCTTCCTCCCCTTTCACTCTCTGCCTCACTTTCCCACTTTACTCCCCCACTCCTTCACTCCTCTCTTTCCTTCCTCCTGGGGCTGCGCCACTGTTCCAAGTATTGGGAAGGTGGTTTCATACCGTGAAGAACTGTTTTTTTCATGCCACTACCCCACCACTACCACCCTATATCCTACCATCACCACACCATCCTACCACATAACCCTACCATCACCACTACCATCCTACCATCATAACCACTACCACCACCACCATCACCACAAACCCTCCAACACCCTCAACCCTGCCATCCTACCACCAACACCCTCCCCTCCTACCCCATCACCATACCATAATACCAAAACCCAAACCCCCCCACCACCTACCACCATCCCACTACCACACCACCCTCACATTATCAACAAAAGTTGGGAGCGTGTTATTGATCGTATCCCATTATCGCTTCCTCTCCCCTACCCCTTTCTCCCCCACTCCCCTCCCCTCCATCCTCCCCTCCTCTCTTTCCCCCATTTTTGCTCTAATTTCTGAATTCTTTTCCCTTTTCTTTTATGCAAGTATTTTTTTTCATTTATTTGATTCATTTTTGTTGTTCTTTTTCCCTTTTACTGTTTTTTTTCTCCCTCTTTGTTTCCTTGTTTTTTCTCTCAGTCTTTGTTCCTGTTCTTCTTCATCTTTGTTTCCTTTTTCTTCTCTCAGTCTTTGTTCCTTGTTCTTCTCTCAGTCTTTGTTCCTTGTTCTTCTCTCAGTCTTTGTTCCTTGTTCTTCTCTCAGTCTTTGTTCCTTGTTCTTCTCTCAGTCTTTGTTTCCTTGTTCTTCTCTCATCTTTGTTTTCCCTTTTCTTCTCTCTCTTTGTTCCTTGTTCTTCTCTCATCTTTGTTCTTGTTCTTCCTCACCTTTGTTTCCCTTTTTTTCTTCAGTCTTTTTCCTTGTTCTTCTCTCATCTTTTGTTTCCTTGTTTTTTTTCTCCAGTCTTTGTTTCCTTGTCCCTTTCTCACCTTTTTTCCTTTTTTTTCTCTCATCTTTGTTTCCCTTTTCTTCTCTCATCTTTTTTTCCTTTTTTTTCTCTCAGTCTTTGTTTCCTTTTCCTTTTCTCACCTTTTCCTTTTCTTTTTCTCGTCTTTTTTTTCCTTTTTTTCTCTCAGGCTTTTTTTCCTTTTCCTTCTCTCAGCCTTTGTTCTTGTTCTTCTCTCATCTTTTTTTCCTTTTTTTTTCCCCTCACTTTGTTTCCTTGTCCTTCTCTCAGCCTTTTTTCCTTGTTCTTTCTCAGCTTTTTTCCTTGTCCTTCTCTAGCTTTTTTTCCTTTCCTTTTCTCAGTCTTTTTTCCTTTTTTTCTCCTTCCTTTGTTTCCTTGTCCCTTTTTCCAGCCTTTTTTCCTTTTCTTCTCCATCTTTTTTTCCTTTTTTTTTCTCAGTCTTGTTTCCTTGCCTTCTCTCAGCCTTTTTTCCTTGTTCTCCTCATCTTTGTTTCCTTTTCCCTTCTCTCAGCCCTTTTTCCCTTTTTCTTCTCTCACTTTGTTTTCCCTTTCCTTTTCTCAGCCTTTGTTTTCCCTTTTTTCTTCTCCAGTCTTTGTTCCTTGTTCTTCTCTCACTTTGTTTCCTTTTCCCTTTTCTCAGCTTTTTCCTTTTCCCTTTTCTCAGCCTTTTTTCCTTTTTTTCTCTCTCTTTGTTTCCTTTTCTTCCTCAGTTTTGTTTCCTTGTTTTTTTTCTCAGTCTTTTTTCCTTGTTCTTCTCTCATCCCTTTTTTTCCTTTTTTTTCTCCATCTTTTTTTCCTTGTTTTTCTCTCAGTCTTTGTTTCCTTGTCCTTCTCTCAGTCTTTGTTTCCTTGTTCTTCTCTCAGTCTTTGTTTCCTTGTTCTTCTCTCAGTCTTTGTTTTCCCCTTTTCCTTTTCCTCACCCCTTTTTCCTTGTTCTTCTCTCATCTTTTTTCCTTGCCTTCTCTCAGCCTTTGTTCCTTGTTTTTCTCTCAGTCTTTGTTTCCTTGTTCTTCTCTCAGTCTTTGTTTCCTTGTTTTTCTCTCAGTCTTTGTTTCCTTGTCCTTCTCTCAGCCTTTGTTCCTTGTTTTTCTCTCAGTCTTTGTTTCCTTGTTCTTCTCTCAGTCTTTTTTCCTTGTTTTCTCTCATCTTTGTTTCCTTTCCTTCTCTCACCTTTGTTCCTTTTTTTTTCTCTCATCTTTTTTTCCCCTTTTCCTTCTCTCATCTTTGTTTTCCCTTTTTCTTCTCTCTCTTGTTTCCTTTTTTTCTCGTCTTTTTTCCTTGTCCTTTTCTCAGCCTTTGTTCCTTTTTCTTCTCTCATTTTTGTTTCCTTGTTTTTTCTCTTTAGTCTTTGTTTCCCTTTTTCTTCTCTCACCTTTGTTCCTTGTTTTTCTCTCAGTCTTTTTTTCCTTGTTCTTCTCTCATCTTTTTTTCCTTTTTTTTTCTCTCATCTTTGTTTCCTTTTCCCTTTTTCTCACCCCTTTTTTCCTTGTTCTTTTCTCACCCTTTTTTTCCTTTTTCTTTTCTCAGTCCCTTTTTTTTCCTTGTCCTTCTCTCATCTTTGTTTCCTTGTCCTTCTCCATCTTTTTTTCCTTGTTCTTTTCTCATCTTTTTTTCCTTGCCTTTTCCAGTCTTTTTTTCCTTTCCTTTCTCAGTCTTTTTTTCCTTTTTCTTCTCTCATCTTTGTTTCCTTGTCCTTCTCTCATTTTGTTTTCCCTTTTCTTTTCTCACCTTTGTTCCCTTTTTTTTTCTCTCAGTCTTTGTTTTTCCCTTTTTCTTCTCTCATCTTTTTTTCCCTTGTTTTTTCTCTCGTCTTTGTTTTTCCTTTTTCCTTCTCTCGCCTTTTTTCCTTTCCTTTTCCCCAGTCTTTTTTTCCTTGTCCTTCCTCAGTCTTTTTTCCTTGTTCTTCTCTCAGTCTTTGTTTTTCCTTTCCTTCCTCAGCTTTTTTCCTTTTCCTTCTCTCAGTCTTTGTTTTTCCTTGTTCTTCTCTCGTCTTTTTTCCCTTTTCCTTTTCTCGTCTTTGTTTCCTTTTCCTTCTTCAGTCCCCTTGTTCCTTTTTCTTCTCTCAGTCTTTTTTCCTTGGCCCCTTTTCTCAGTCTTTTTTTTCCTTTCCTTCTCTCATCTTTTTTCCTTTTCCTTCTCTCATCCCTTTTTTCCTTGTCCCTTTTCTCATCTTTTTTTCCTTGTTCTTCTCCATCTTTGTTCTTGTTCTTCTCTCATCTTTGTTTCCTTGTCCTTTTCCCCAGTCTTTTTTTTTTTTTTCCTTCCCATTTTGTTTCCTTGTCCTTCTCTCAGTCTTTTTCCTTTTCCTTCTCTCGCTTTTTTTCCTTGTTCTTCTCTCAGTCTTTTTTTCCTTGTTTTTTTTTCCCCAGCTTTTTTTTCCTTGTCTTCCTCATCTTTGTTTTCCTTTTCCTTCTCTCAGTCTTTTTTTTTTCCTTTTCTTCTCAGTCTTTTTTCCCTTTTTTTTTCTCTCAGTCTTTGTTTCCCTTTCCTTTCCCCCTCAGCCTTTTCCTTGTTTTTTCTCTCATCTTTTTTTCCTTTTCCTTCTCCACCTTTGTTCCTTTTTTTTCCCCCTCAGCTTTTTTTCCTTTTCTTCTCTCAGTTTTGTTTCCTTGTTTTTTTTCCATCTTTTTTTTGTCCTTCTCTCACCTTTGTTCCTTGTTTTTTCTCACTTTTTTTTCCTTTCTTCTCTCAGTCTTTGTTTTCCCTTGTTTTTTTTCTCACTTTGTTTCCTTGCCTTCCTCAGCCTTTGTTCCTTGTTTTTCTCTCAGTCTTTGTTTTTCCTTGTCCCTTTTCCCATCTTTGTTTCCTTTTTCTTTTCTCATCTTTTTTTCCTTTTTTTTCTCTCATCTTTTTTTTTCCCCCTTTTCCTTCTCTCACCCTTTGTTCCTTGTTTTTCTCTCATCTTTGTTTTCCCTTTTTTTTCTCCATCTTTTTTCCTTGTTCTTCTCTCCCTTTGTTCCTTGTTTTTCTCTCAGTCTTTTTTTCCTTGTTTTTCTCTCAGTCTTTTGTTTCCTTGTTTTTCTCTCATCTTTTTTTTTCCTTTCCTTTTCTCAGCCTTTGTTCCTTTGTTCTTCTCTCAGTCTTTTTTTCCTTGTTCTTCTCCAGTCTTTGTTTTCCCTTGTCCTTTTCTCATCTTTTTTTTCCTTGTCCTTCCTCAAGTCTTTTTCCCTTTTTTTTTCCTCAGCTTTTTTCCTTGTCCCTTTTCCAGTCTTTGTTTCCTTTTCCCCTTCTCTCATCTTTGTTTTTCCTTGTTCTTCTCTCAGTCTTTGTTTTGGCCCTCTCAGTCTTTGTTTCCCCCTTTTTCTTCCTCAGCCTTTGTTCTTTTTTTTTCTCTCAGTCTTTGTTTCCTTGTTCTTCTCTCATCTTTTTTTTTCCTTGTTTTTTTTTCTCATCTTTTTTTCCTGTCCTTTTCCCCAGCCTTTTTTCCCTTTTCCTTTTCTCACTTTTTTTTCCCTTTTCCTTCTCTCAGTCTTTGTTTCCTTTTTCTCTCTCAGTCTTTGTTTCCTTGTCCTTTTCCCCAGTCTTTTTTTCCTTGTCCTTCTCTCATCTTTGTTTTTCCCGTTCCTCTCAGTCTTGTTTTCCCTTGTCCTTCTCTCAGTCTTTTTTTCCTTGCCTTTCCTCATCTTTTTTTCCTTGTTTTTTTCCCCAATCCCCTTTTTTTCCTTTCCTTCTCTCAGTCTTTGTTTCCCCTTTTCCTTTTCCCCAGTCTTTTTTTTCCTTTCCTTCCTCAGTCTTTGTTCCTTGTCCTTCTCTCATCTTTGTTTCCTTGTTCTTCCCCATCTTGTTTTCCTTGTTCTTCCTCGTCTTTGTTTCCTTGTCCCCTTTTCTCTCTTTGTTTCCTTGTCCTTTCCCCATCTTTGTTCCTGTCCTTTTCTCAGCTTTGTTCCTTGTCCTTCTCCAGTCTTTTTTTCCCTTTTTCTTCTCCAGCTTTGTTTCCCTTTTTCTTCTCTCAGCTTTGTTTCCTTGTTCTTCTCTCATCTTTTTTTCCTTTTCCTTCCTCAGTCTTTTTTTCCTTGTCCTTCTTCAGCCTTTTTCCTTTTCTTTTCTCAGCTTTGTTTCCTTGTCCTTCTCTCATCTTTGTTTTTCCTTGTCCTTTCTCAGCCTTTTTTTCCTTGTTCTTCCTCAGTTTTGTTTCCTTGTCCTTCCTTTAGTCTTTGTTTACTTTCCTTCTCTCATCTTTTTTACTTTCTTCTCCATCTTTGTTCCTTGTTCTTCTCTCAGTCTTTTTTTCCTTTTCCTTCTCTCAGTCTTTGTTTTTCTTGTCCTTTTTCCCCATCTTTGTTTCCTTGTCCTTCTCTCATCTTGTTTACTTGTCCTTCTCTCTTCCCTTTTTACTTTCCTTCTCTCATCTTTGTTTCCTTGTCCTTTTCTCATTTTGTTTCCTTGTCCTTCTCTCATCTTTGTTTACTTGTCCTTCTCTCAGTCTTTTTTCCTGTCTTCTCTCATCTTGTTTTTTCCTTTCCTTCTCTCAGTCTTTGTTTTCTTGTCCTTCCCCTCATCTTTGTTTCCCTTTTCCTTCTCTCAGTCTTTGTTTTCTTGTCCTTTTCCTCATCTTTTTTTCCTTGTCCTTTTCTCAGTCTTTGTTTACTTGTTTTTTCTCTCATCTTTTTTACTTGTCCTTCTCTCAGTCTTTGTTTCCTTGTCCTTCTCTCAGTCTTTGTTTACTTGTCCTTCTCTCAGTCTTTGTTTCCTTGTCCTTCTCTCAGTCTTTGTTTACTTGTTCTTCTCTCAGTCTTTGTTTACTTGTCCTTCTCTCAGTCTTTGTTTCCTTGTCCTTCTCTCAGTCTTTGTTTACTTGTCCTCTCTCAGTCTTTGTTCCTTGTCTTCTCTCATCTTTTTTCCTTGTCCTTCTCTCATTTTTTTGTTTCCTTGTTTTTCTCTCAGCTTTGTTTCCTTTCTTCCCCATCTTTTTTCCTTGTCCTTTTCCCCAGTCTTTTTTCCTTTCCTTTTCTCATCTTTGTTCCTTTCCTTCTCTCACTTTGTTCCCCTTTTCCTTTTCTCAGTCTTTTTTTCCTTTTCTTCTCTCAGTCTTTTTTCCTTTTTTTCTTCTCTCAGTCTTTTTTTCCTTTCCCTCTCATCTTTTTTTTCCTTTCCTTCTTCAGTCTTTGTTTCCTTGTCCTTCTCTCATCTTTTTTTCCTTGTTCTTCCTCAGTCTTTGTTTCCTTTTCCCCTTTTTCAGTCTTTTGTTTACTTTCCTTCTCCAGTCTTGTTCCTTGGTCCTTCTCTCATCTTTGTTCCTTGTCCTTTCTCATCTTTGTTTCCTTGTTTTCTTTTTCCCCAGTCTTTGTTTCCTTTCTTCTCTCATCTTTGTTTCCTGTCCCCTTTTCTCATCTTTTTTTTACTTGTCCCTTTTCTCAGTCTTTTTTCCTTGTCCTTCTCTCAGCTTTGTTTTCTTGTCCTTTTCTCTCTTTGTTTACTTGTTTTTTCTCTCAGTCTTTTTTTTTCCTTGTTCTTCTCTCTCTTTGTTACTTGTCCTTCTCTCAGTTTTTTTGTTTTCTTGCCTTCTCTCAGTCTTTGTTCCTTGCCTTCTCTCAGTCTTTGTTTACTTGTCCTTCTCTCAGTCTTTGTTTACTTGTCCTTCTCTCAGTCTTTGTTCCTTGTCCTTCTCTCAGTCTTTGTTTACTTGTCCTTCTCTCAGTCTTTGTTTACTTGTTCTTCTCTCAGTCTTTGTTTACTTGTCCCTTTTCCCAGTCTTTTTTTACTTGTTCTTTTCTCATCTTTGTTTACTTTCCTTTTCTCGTCTTTGTTCCTTGTCCTTCTCTCAGCTTTGTTTCTTGTCCTTCTCTCAGTCTTTTTTTTGTTCTTCTCTCATCTTTGTTTCTTGTCCTTTTCCCCATCTTTTTTTCCTTTTTCTTCTCTCAGTCTTTGTTTACTTGTCCTTTCTCTCAGCTTTGTTTCCCTTTTCCCTTTTTCCCCAGTCTTTGTTCCTTGTCCTTCTCTCATCTTTGTTTTTCTGTTTCCCTCCCCTCTTTGTTTACTTGTCCTTCTCTCAGTCTTTGTTCCTTTTCCTTCTCTCAGTCTTTTTTACCTTTTCCTTCTCCAGTCTTTGTTACTTGCCTTCTCTCATCTTTTTTTACTTGTTTCTTCTCTCAGCTTTGTTTTTCTTGTCCTTCCCCCTCGTCTTTTTTACTTTTTCCTTTTTCTCATCTTGTTTCCTTTTTCTTCTCTCAGCTTTTTTTACTTTCCTTTTCTCAGTTTTTTTTACTTGTCCTTCCTCATCTTTGTTCCTTGTCCTTCTCTCAGTCTTTTTTTACTTTGTCCTTCTCTCATTTTGTTTACTTGTCCTTCTCTCGTCTTTGTTTACTTGCCCCTTTTCTCAGTCTTTGTTTCCTTGTTCTTCTCTCATCTTTGTTTTTCTGTTCTTCTCTCAGCCTTTTTTTCCTTGTCCTTCTCTCAGTCTTTTGTTCCTTGTCCTTCTCCATCTTTTTTTACTTGTCCTTCTCTAGCTTTTTTTACTTGTTTTTCTCTCAGTCTTTGTTTCCTTGTCCTTCTCTCAGCTTTGTTTACCCCTTTTTCTTTCTCTCAGTCTTTTTCCGCCTTCTCTCAGTCTTTGTTAACTTGTTCTTCTCTCGCTTTGTTCCTTGTCCTTCTTCATCTTTTTTTACTTGTCCTTCTCTCGTCTTTGTTTTTCTTTTCTCTCTCACTTTGTTTTTCCCTTTTTCTTCTCTCATCCCTTGTTTATTTTCCTTTTTTCTCATCTTTTTTTACTTGTCCTTCTCTCATCTTTGTTCCTTGTCCTTCTCTCATCTTTGTTTTACTTTCCTTTTCTCCTTTTTTTACTTGCCTTCTCTCAGTCTTTTTCCTTTCCTCTCTCAGTCTTTGTTTACTTGTCCTTTTTCTCATTTTTTGTTTACTTGTCCTTCTCTATCTTTGTTCCCTTTTCCTTTTCTCAGTCTTTGTTTACTTGTCCCTTTTCCTCTTTGTTTCCCTTGTCCTTCTCTCATCTTTTTACTTGTCCTTCTCTCAGTCTTTGTTTACTTTTTCTCTCAGTCTTTGTTTCCTTGTTCTTCTCCATCTTTGTTTACTTGTCCTTTTTCCAGTCTTTTTTACTTTCCCTTTTCCCCATCTTTTTTTCCTTGTCCTTCTTTTTCATCTTTGTTTACTTGCCTTCTCTCAGTCTTTTTTTACTTGTCCTTCTCTCAGTCTTTGTTTCCTTTTTTCTTCTCTCATCTTTGTTTACTTGTCCTTTTCTCAGTTCTTTGTTTACTTTTCTTCTCTCGCCTTTGTTTTCCCTTTTCCTTCTCTCTCCCTTTTTTTACTTGTTCTTCTCTCAGTCTTTGTTTACTTGTCCTTCCTCCAGCCTTTTTTTCCTTTTCCTTCTCATCTTTGTTTTCCTTTTCTTCTCTCAGTCTTGTTTTCCTTTTCTTCTCTCAGTCTTTTTTACTTTCTTTTTTCTCAGCCTTTGTTTCTTGTCCTTCTCTCATCTTTGTTTTCTTTTTCTTCTCCAGTCTTTTTTTACTTGTTCTTCTCTCAGCCTTTGTTTCCTTTTCTTCTCTCAGTCTTTGTTTTCTTGTTCTTCTCTCGCCCTTTTTCCTTTCCTTTCTCCCCTCTTGTTTACTTTTCTTCCTCATCTTTGTTTACTTTTTCTTTTCTCAGCCTTTGTTCCTTTCCTTCTCTCACTTTTTTTTACTTGTTCTTCCTCTCTTTTTTTTACTTGTCCTTCTCTCATCTTTGTTTCCTTGTTCTTCTCTCATCTTTGTTTTCCCTTTTTCTTTTTCTCAACTTTGTTTACCTTGTTCTTCCCCCTCCTCTTTTTTTACTTGTCCTTCTCTCAGTCTTGTTTTCCCTTTTTCTTCTCCAGTCTTGTTTACTTGTCCTTCTCCAGTCTTTTTTCCTTGTCCTTTCTCCCCGTCTTTTTTACTTTCCTTCCTCAGTCTTTGTTTACTTGTTCTTCTCTCATCTTTGTTTTCTTGTCCTTTTTTCAGTCTTTTTTTACTTTTTTTCTCTCATCTTTGTTTACTTTCCTTCTCTCAGCCTTTGTTCCTTGTCCTTCTCTCATCTTTTTTTCCTTTTCTTCCTCATCTTTTTTTCCTTGTTCTTCTCTCAGTCTTTTTTTACTTTTCTTTTCTCTCTTTTGTTTACTGTCCTTCTCTCAGTCTTTGTTTCCTTTTTCTTTTCTCATCTTTTTTACTTGTTCTTCTCTCATCTTTGTTTTCTTTTTCTTCCCCTCAGTCTTTGTTTCCTTGCCTTCTCTCGTCTTTTTTTTCCCCTTTCCTTCCTCAGTCTTGTTTCCCTTTCCTTTTCCCCAGTCTTTGTTCCCCTTTTCCTTCCTCAGTCTTTGTTTACTTGTCCTTCTCTCAGTCTTTGTTTCCTTGTCCTTCTCTCAGTCTTTGTTTACTTGTTCTTCTCTCAGTCTTTGTTTACTTGTTCTTCTCTCAGTCTTTGTTTCCTTGTCCTTCTCTCAGTCTTTGTTTCCTTGTCCTTCTCTCAGTCTTGTTTTCCTTTTCCTTCCTCATCTTTGTTTACTTGTCCTTCTCTCATCTTTGTTTCCTTGTCCTTCCTCCCGTCTTTGTTTCCTTTCCTTCCTCTCTTTGTTTACTTGTCCTTCTCTCAGCTTTGTTCCCTTTTCCCTTTTCTCATCTTTTTTTCCTTTCCTTCTCTCATCTTTTTTTCCTTGTCCTTTTTCTCATCTTGTTTCCTTGCCTTCTCTATCTTTGTTTCCTTGTCTTCTCCAGTCTTTTTTTACTTGTCCTTCTCTCAGTCTTGTTCCCTTTTCCCTTTTCTTCCCCCTTTTTTTACTTGTCCTTCTCTCAGTCTTTGTTTCCTTGTCCTTCTCTCAGTCTTTGTTTCCTTGTCCTTCTCTCAGTCTTTGTTTCCTTGTCCTTCTCTCAGTCTTTGTTTTCTTTCCTTCCTAGCCTTGTTCCTTTCCTTCTCTCAGTCTTGTTTCCTTTTTCTTCCTCAGTCTTTTTACTTGTCCTTTTTCCCTTTTGTTTACTTGTTCTTCTCTCAGTCTTTTTTCCTTGTCCTTCTCTCAGTCTTTGTTTCCTTGTTCTTCTCTCAGTCTTTGTTACTTGTTCTTCTCTCAGTCTTTTTTCCTTTTCTTCTCTCAGTCTTTGTTTTTCTTGTTCTTCTCTCGCTTTGTTCCTTTTCCTTCCCAGTCTTTGTTTACTTGTCCTTCTCTCAGTCTTGTTTCCTTTCCTTCTCCTTTCCCCTTTTTTCTTGTCCTTCTCCATCTTTGTTTCCTTTCCTTCTTCACTTTTTTTACTTTCCTTCCCCCTTCAGCCTTTTTCCTTTCCTCTCTCATCTTTTTTCCTTGTTTTTTCTCTCATCTTTGTTTTCTGTCCTTTTCTCATCTTTTTTTACTTGTTCTTCCTCACCTTTTGTTCCTTGTCCCCCCTCATCTTTTTTCCTTTTCTTCTCTCGTCTTTGTTTACTTTTTCTTCTCTCAGTCTTTGTTTCCTTTTTCTCTCTCTTTGTTTCCTTGTCCCTTCTCTCAGTCCTTTGTTTACTTTTCTTCTCTCAGTCTTTGTTTCCTTCCTTTTTCTCAGTTTTGTTACTTTTTCTTCCTCTCTTTGTTTCCTTTCCTTCCTCAGTCTTTGTTTCCTGTCCTTCTCCATCTTTGTTTTTTCCGTTCTTCTCTCAGCCTTTTTTTCCTTGTCCTTTTCTCATCTTTTTTTACTTGTTTTTCCTCATCTTTGTTTCCTTGTTCTTTTTTCAGCCCTTTTTTTACTTGTTTTTTTCTCTCAGTCTTTGTTTCCTTGTTCTTCTCTCAGCTTTTTTTCCTTTTCCTTCTCTCATCTTTGTTTTACTTGTCCTTCTCTCAGTCTTTGTTTATTGTCCTTCTCTCATCTTTGTTACTTGTCCTTCCCCTCAGTCTTTTTTTCTTGTCCTTCTCTCAGCCTTTTTCCTTTTCCTTTTCTCAGTCTTTGTTTCCTTTTTCTTCTCTCAGCTTTGTTTCCTTTTCCTTCTCTCAGTCTTTGTTTACTTGTTCTTTTCTTATCTTTGTTTTCCTGGTTTTTTTTCTCTCAGTCTTTGTTTCCTTTTCCTTCTTCAGTCTTTGTTTACTTTTCTCTCTCAGCTTTGTTTCCTTTCCTTTTCCCATTTCTTTGTTTACTTTTTCTTCTCTCAGTTTTTTTCCTTGTTCTTCTCCGTCTTTTTTTCCTTGTCCTTCTCTCAGTCTTGTTTTCTGTTCTTCTCCAGTCTTTTTTTTCCTTTTTCTTCTCTCAGTCTTTGTTTACTTGTTTTCTCTCACTTTGTTTCCTTTTCCCTTTTCTCATCTTTTTTCCTTGTCCTTCTCTCATTTTGTTTTTCCCTTGTTCTTCTCTTTAGTCTTTGTTTCCTTGTCCTTCTCTCATCTTTGTTTACTTTTTCCTTCTCTCATCCTTTGTTTCCTTGTCCTTCTCTCGTCTTTGTTTCCTTTCCCCTTTTCTCATCTTTTTTTCTTGTTCTTCTCCACTTTTTTCCCTTTTCCTTCTCTCATCTTTGTTTTTCTTGTCCTTCTCTCATCTTTGTTTTTCCCTTTTCCTTCTCCATCTTTGTTTACTTGTCCTCTCTCAGTCTTTGTTCCCCTTTTCCCTTTTCTCATCTTTGTTTTCCTTGTCCTTCTCTCAGTCTTTGTTTACTTGTCCCTTTTCTCAGTCTTTTTTCCTTGCCCCTTTTCTCAGTCTTTGTTTTTCCTTTTCCTTTCTCCGTCTTTGTTTCCTTTTTCTTCTCTCAGTCTTTTTTTCCCCTTGTTTTTCTCTCTCTTTGTTTTTCCCTTTTCCTTCTTCCCGTCTTTGTTTACTTGTTCTTCTCCAGTCTTTTTTTACTTTCCTTCTCCCCCAGTCTTTGTTTTTCCCTTTTCCTTCTCTCATCTTTGTTTTTCTTGTCCTTCCTCAGTCTTTTTTTCCTTGCTTTTCCCCAGTCTTTGTTTCCTTTCCTTCTCTCTCTTTTTTTACTTTTCCTTCTCTCAGTCTTTGTTCCTTTCCTTTTCTCAGTCTTTTTTTCCCCCTTTTCCTTCTCTCATCTTTGTTTCCTTGTTCTTCTCTCAGTCTTTTTTTTCCTTTTTCTTCTCTCAGTCTTTTTTCCTTGTCCTTTTCTCATCTTTTTTACTTGTTTTTTCTCTCTTCTTCTCCTCTTTTTCCCCAGGCTTTTGCTTCTACGTTTTTTCATCTTTTCTCTTTCTTTAAAAACTTTTCCCCCTATTTTTCTTCTTCTGATTCATAATTACTTCTGCTTTGCCTCCCTCCCCTTTTCCCCCCCTCACCCCCTCCCAACTCCTCCTCCATCACTACCCCTCCTCCACCTCCCCTCCACCACCACTTACCCCTACCTCCCCTTCTCCACCTCCTTCCTCCACCACCACTTTCACCACTACCTCCACCTTTTCCACCTCCTCCTCCACCACCACTTTTCACCACTACCCTCCACCTTCCCCCTCCTCCTCCCCACCCCCACTTTCACCACAACCCCCCCCCTTCTCCACCTCCTCCTCCACCACCATTTCCCACTACCTCCCCCTTCTCCCTCCTCCTCCACCCCCACTTCACCCTACCTCCACCTTTCCCCCTCCCCCTCCACCCCCCACTTTTACCACTACCACCCCCATTTTTCCTACCTCCACCTTCTCCACCTCCCCCCACCACCACTTTCACCACTACCTCTACCCCTTTTCCCCCCTCCTCCTCCACCACCACTTTACCACTACCTCCACCTTCCCACCCCTCCCCCACCACCATTCACCCCTCCCCACCCTTTTCCACCTCCTCCTCCACCACCACTTTCACCACTACCCCACCTTCCCACCTCCCCCTCCACCACCCTTTCACCACTACCACCACCACTTTTTACCACTACCTCCACCCTTTTCCCCCCTCCTCCTCCACCCCCACTTTTACCACTACCTCCACCTTTCTCCACCTCCTCCTCCACCAACCCCTTTCACCACTACCACCACCACTTTCACCACTACCTCCACCTTTTCTCCACTCCTCCCCACCACCACTTTCCACCATCCACCAAAAACTTCACCACTCCACCACCACTTTCACCACTACCACCACCACTTTCACCACTACCACCACCACTTTCACCACTACCACCACCACTTTCACCACTACCACCACCACTTTCACCACTACCACCACCACTTTCACCACTACCTCCACCTCTCTTACCATCATAGACCTTTCACATAACTCGTCACATACCGTGTGTGGTCGCCCTTCTACAGACTATTGTGGATATTGTGTTCTATGTCGTTCGACGTGTGTGGATTGTGTGTGTGTAGTGGTGTGTGTTGTGGTGTGTGTGTGTGTTGTGTGTGTGTGGTGTGTGTGTGTGTATGTGTGTGTGTGGTGTGTGTGTGTGTGTATGTGTGTGTGTGTTGTGTGGTGTGTGTATGGTGTGTGTGTGTGTGTTGTGTGTTGTGTGTGTGTGTGTGTGTGTGTGTGTGTGTGTGGTGTGTGTGTGTGTGTGTTGTGTGTGTGTGTGTGTGTGTGTGTGTGTGTATGTGTGTGGTGTGTGTGTGTGTGTTGTGTGTGTGTGTGTGTGTGTGTGTTGTGTGTGTGTGTGTGTGTGTGTGTGTGTGTGTGTGTATGTGTGTGTTGTGTGTGTGTGTGTGTGTGTGTATGGTGTGTGTGTATGTGTGTGTGTTATGTGTGTGTTGTGTGTGTGTGTGTGTGTGTGTTGTGTGTGTTGTGTGTGTGATGTTGTGTGTGTATGTGTGTGTGTGTGGTTGTGTGTGTAGTGTGTGTGTGTGTGTGTGTGTTGTGTGTGTGTATGTGTGTGTTGTGTGGTGTGTTGTGTGTGTGTGTGTGTGTGTGTGTGTGTGTAGTGTTGTGTGTGGTATGTGTGTGTGGTGTGTGTGTGTGTTATGTGTGTGTATGTGTGTGTGTGTGTTGTGTGTGTGTATGTGTGTGTGTGTGATGTGTGTGTGTTGTGTGTGTGTATGTGTGTGTGTTGTTGGTGTGGTTATGTGTGTGTGATGGTGTGTGTTGTGTGTGTGTGTGTTGTGTTGTATGTGTGTGTATGTGTGTGTGTGTGTGTGTGTGTGTGTGTGTGGTGTGTGTGTGTGTGTGTGTGTGTGTGTGTGTGTGTGTGTGTGTGTGTGTGTGCTGTTGCTATTGTTGCTGCTACTGATTGTGTAGTGCAGCCCTGTCATATCATACATACCAAATTACATATGTTGTTTACATAATAATAATAATAATAATAATAATAATAATAATAATAATAATAATAATAATAATATCGTAGCATCAACTTTGTTCAATACCTTAATTATGGAGTAAAACTCTTATTGTATACACACTGAGAAGATTAAACCTGTGAATCTATGAACGAAGACTTAAGTGGTAGACAACATATATCTCAACTCTTCTATTGTTCAAACTTAGCAGACACACAAAACATAGACTGGTACATATAGTGGGCAATACTCTGTGGTCAGTACATGTATAAACCCAACACTGACACACTTCCTGGAGAGCTGCAACACAACTCACAGACATAACCCAAGATACAAATACCTCGTTGACCTCCCGTGTACACACGACTGAACCTCAGTGATAACTCGGTACACAGGAGGTTCCAAAGTTTGGAACTCTCTGCCAGGAGGTTCCAAAAGTTCGCTGTTTGCTATCCACTTCATAACTAGTGTTTTAAGACTGGATTTCTTTCACTTGTGTGCTTCAAGACAATAATATTGTGTGTTCAGACATCTTGAAACCCACTTCTTGAATATAGATCATCTTATACTTCTTGGTTCTGCTGTTTTTTCCACTAGTATATAATATATTATGTGTCAGTTTCCTTCAGTCACACACTGACGCTAATATACCAAGAATAATCATCATACGTAACTTCTTATTGTATCCATTATATCCATGTAATACAATATAATACAATAAAGTTATCTGAAATAAAGTTCAGGTAACTTTATTGTAATATATTACATTATTTTGTACTTGTAAGTTCATAAATTACTTCCAGTCATCCTGTTATAACTAGGCAGTTACATTTTTCGTTAATTTTATCATTTTTTTAAGAAGATATAAACAAAGTTTTCCAGTGGGCAACGGTAAACAATATGATGTTCAATGAGGACAAATTCCAACTACTCCGTTATGGAAAACTGGAGGAGATAATAACTAGAACAGAGTATACTACTGACTCCGGCCATACAATAGAGCGGAAAAATAATGTAAGGGACCTGGGAGTAGTAATGTCTGAGGATCTCACTTTCAAGGATCACAACAGTGCCACGATCGCACGTGCAAAGAAAATGATAGGATGGATAATGAGAACTTTCAAAACGAGAGATGCCAAGCCCATGATGATCCTTTTCAAATCACTTGTTCTCTCTAGGCTGGAATACTGCTGTACATTAACATCTCCATACAAAGCAGGTGAAATCGCAGATCTAGAGAGTGTACAGAGATCCTTTACTGCACGTATAAGTTCTGTCAAGCACCTTAACTACTGGGAACGCTTGGAAGCACTTGACTTGTACTCGTTGGAACGCAGGAGGGAGAGATATATCATAATCTACACTTGGAAAATCTTGGAAGGAATGGTCCCAAATCTGCACACAGAAATCACTCCCTACGAAAGTAAAAGACTGGGCAGGCGATGCGAAATGCCCCCAATAAAAAGTAGGGGCGCCATTGGTACACTAAGAGAAAACACCATAAGTGTCCGGGGCCCAAAACTGTTCAACAGCCTCCCATCAAGCATTAGGGGAATTGCCAATAAACCCCTGGCTGCCTTCAAGAGAGAGCTGGACAGATACCTAAAGTCAGTGCCGGATCAGCCGGGCTGTGGCTCGTACGTTGGACTGCGTGCGGCCAGCAGTAACAGCCTAGTTGATCAGGCCATGATCCATCGGGAGGCCTGGTCATGGACCGGGCCGCGGGGGCGTTGATCCCCGGAATAACCTCCAGGTAACCTCCAGGTAACCATGTGTATATTTTTAAATATACTCTTAAATATAGTCTTAAATATATTATATCAAACTATGAGGATCTTAAATATCAGGCTAAGTTTGTGCCAGACATATTGTGCGTTCTATGTTGTGTGTTCTATGTTGTGTGTTCTATGTTGTGCATTCTATGTTGTGCATTCTATGTTGTGCATTCTATGTTGTGCATTCTATGTTGTGCGTTCTATGTTGTGCATTCTATGTTGTGCGTTCTATGTTGTGTTCTATGTTGTGTGTTCTATGTTGTGTGTTCTATGTTGTGTGTTCTATGTTGTGCATTCTATGTTGTGCATTCTATGTTGTGCATTCTATGTTGTGCATTCTATGTTGTGCATTCTATGTTGTGTGTTCTTTTTGTGTTCATGTTGTGCATTCATGTTGTGTTCTAGTTTGTTCTATGTTGTGTTTCTATTTGTGCTTCTATGTTTTTTTTTTTGTTTCTTGTTTGTGTTCTTTTTGTGTTCTATGTTGGCAATTTTTTGTTGTGTTCTATTTTGGGGTTTATGTTGTGTTCTATGTTGGTTCTATTTTTGGGGTTCTATTTTGTGTTCAATTTTGGGGTTCTATGTTGTGCTTCATTTGTGTTGTTTTCTATTTGTTGTTTTATGTTGTGTTCATGTTTGTGTTCTATGTTTGTGTTTATGTTTTTGTTCTTTTTTTTGGTTCTATGTTTTTCTATGTTTGGTTCTATTTTTGGTTCTATTTTTTTTTTGTTTATTTATGTGTTTCTTTGGGTTTATGTTGTGGTTTATGTTTTTTTTCTTTTTGGTGTGTTTTGTGTGTTCTATTTTTGGGTGTTCTTTTTTATGTGTTCTTGTTTGTGTTCTTTTGGTGTTTATTTTGGTTCTAGTTTGTTTTATGTTGTGTTTTTTTTGTTTTCTTTTTTGTGTTTAAATGTTTGTTTCTTGTTTGTGTTCTATTTTTTGGTTTATGTTTGTGTTTTTTTGTCTTTATGTTGGGGGTTTATTTTTGTTCTAGTTTTTTGTTCTATGTTGTTGTTTTTTATGTGTGTGTTCATGTTTTGTTTTACTTTTTTTGTTTCTATTTTTGAAAAAGGGGGTTCAAAAGTGAAAATTTTGGCGAGGGGGGGGGCCCTAGGGCCAGGGGGAAAGGGGAGGTTTGGAGGGTGAAAGGTGGGGAGGCTGTTGGGGTTTTTTTTGTTTCAGAGGTTTTTTTTTGGGGTTTTTCAGGGTGGGGCCAGGTGCAGGGGTTTAGGGGAGGGGTTTTGTTGGGTTTTTAGGGGAAAAGGGCAGAGGGAGGGGGCGAAGGCCCCCGGGCCCAAGGGGCAGAGGCAGGGGAATGGGCGGGGCTAAAAGGCCCCAGGTGCCCTTTTTGGGGCGTTAGGCAAGGGGGGAAGGAGTTTTGTCATTTTGGAGACATTTTGGGATTTTGGGGGAAAGGAGGGTTTTTTTTGGGCCTTTTTTGTGAAGGGCGGGAAAATTTGGGAGGCAACACAATTTTTTCCAATGGCAACAAACAAAAGGGCCGGGTTCATTTTATGGAAAGGGGTTTAGAGCATGATGGGGGGCCCTTTTTTAAAGGCTTTTATGGTTTTCTTTTTTGTGTTTAAGATATGGGGTTCAAATTTAGGTTTCTATTTTATGTGTTTTATTTATGTTTCAAAATTTATGTGGGCTGTTTTTTCAATAGCTAGTTGGGGTTTTAAAAAGGGGTTTTTTGGGTATTTCTTGATACACCCAGAAAAAAGTGGGAAAACAAACCCCGCGGAGAAGGGGAGGGGGGAAAAGGGGCCCCCAAAAAGAAAAAAGTAGTGGGGAAGGGAGAGGAGAGGGGAAAGGGGGAGGGGAAGAAAAAGAAAAAGGAAAGGGGGGGGGGAGGGAGTGGAAGGGAGAGGAAGAGAGAGGAGAGAGAAGGAGAGAGAGAAACAACATAGAAGTATCCTCGCAGCACCAGACGTACCAGGTGTTTTCACAACACTAGTGTCATTGCAGCTCGTTTTGAAGGCGAACCGGGTTTTAGACACACCTGGGTTTCACACCAGTGTTGTTTTGGTCTGACACGCTCTTCTTAAGGAAATATTTGCAACACATAAACAGCAGTGTTTTAAGAGTGGGATGGGGTTTACTGCATGTTGTCAGTAAGCTGGTTTGGCGGTTTTTGTCAGTGGGGTTAGTTTTGGGTCAGTTTTGTCAGGTGCTGTTTTGCCCAGTGTGTAGTGTTTTTCAGTGTTGCGGCGTGTGGTGTTAGCCCCGTGTTGGTTGGGTACAATCAGTGATGCTACATTTTGTCAGTGTGCTGGTGTTGGTGTGTTGGTTTGGGTACAATCAGTGATGTGACGGGTTTTGTCAGTGTGCTGGTGTTGGTCAGTGTTGGTTGGTGGTAAATCGTGTTTGCTGACAGTTTTGTCAGTGTTCGGGTGTTGGTCAGGGTTGGTTTTCGGGGTACAATCAGTGATTTACAGGTTTTCAGGTGCGGTATTGGTCGTGTTGGTTGACGGTACAATCAGTGATGTTGCCCAGTGTTGTCGGTGCGGGTGTTGGTCAGTTTTGGGGTTGGTGGTACAATCATGATGCTGCAGTGTTGTCAGTGTACGTTTTGGGTCAGTTTTGGTTGGAAGTACAACAGTGATGCTGACAGTGTTGTCGTTGCGGGTTTTGGTCAGTGTTGGTTGGGGGTACAATCTGATTTTGACAGTGTTGTCAGTGTCTGGTGTTGGTCATTGTTGGTTGGGGGTACAATATGTGCCGCAGGTTGTCATGTGCGGGTTTTTGGCAGTTTTGGTTGGTGGTAAAATGTGTGCCGACGTGTTGTCAGGTGCGGTTTTGGTCAGTGTTGGTTGACGGTAAAAACAGTGAGTGACGTGTGTCGTTGTGGTATTGGTCATTTTGGGTTGAGGGTAAATCAGTGATGCGACAGTGTTGTCAGTGTATGCTATTGGTCAGGTTGGTTGGAAGTAAATCGTGTGCGCAGTGTTTCAGTGGCTGGTGTTGGTCTGTTGGTTGGTGGTACAATCATGATGTTGACGTGTTGTCAGTGTGCTGGGTTGGTCATTGTTGGTTGGGGTAAATCAGTGATCCCGACAGTGTTGTCAGTGTGTGGTGTTGGTCAGTTTTGGGGGTGGTAAATCAGTGATGCCGACAGTGTTTCAGTGTGCTGGGGTGGTCGGGTTTTGGTTGGGTTGGTACAATCGGATGCTGACAGTGTTGTCGGTGGGTTTTGGGTCAGTTTTGGTTGGTGGTACAATCGTGATGCTGACAGTGTTGTAGGTGTGGTGGGGTAGGTTGGTTGGTGGTAAAATCAGTGTCCTGACAGTTTTGTCTGTGTGGGTTGGTCAGTGTTGGTTGGGGTAAAATTTAAGTGATGCTGACAGTGTTGTCATTGTGTGTTGTTGGTCAGGTTTTTGGTGGTAAAATCGTGATGCGCAGTGTTGTCAGTGGTGGTGTGGTCAGTTTTGGGTTTGGGGGTACAATCAGTGATATGACGGTTGTCAGTGTGCGGGTGTTGGTCGTGTTGGTTGGGGTAAAAATCGTGATGCTGACGTGTTGTCAGTGTGCGGTGTTGGTCAGTGGGGTTTTGGTGGTACAATCAGTGATGTGCGTGTTTCGTGTGCGGTGTTGGCATTTTGGTTGGTGGTACAATCAGTGATGTGACAGGTTGCAGGTGCTGGTGTTGGTCGGTTGGTTGGTGGTTAAAATCGTGATGCTGACGTGTTGTCAGTGTGTGGTGTTGGTAGTTTTGGGTTGGGGGTACAATCAGTGATGCTGACAGTTTGTGTGGCTGGGTTGGTCATGTTGGTTGGTGGTAAAATCAGTGATGTGACAGTGTTGTCTTTGTGGGGTGTTGGTCAGTTTTGGGTTTTGGTGGTACAATAGTGATGTGACAGTGTTGTCGTGTGCGGTTTTGGGGTCATTTTGGGTTTGGGTGGTAAAACAGTGATGCTGAAGTGTTGTCAGTGTCTGGTTTTGGTCATTTGGTTGGGGTACAATAAGTGTGTGACATTTTGTAGGTGTGGTTTTGGGTCTTTTGGGTTTGGTGGTACAATCGTGATGTGAAGTGTTTCAGTTTTTCTGGTGTTGGTCGTGTTGGTTGGTGGTAAACATGATGCTGACATTTTGTCAGTGTGCTGGTTGTCAGTGTTGGTTGGGGGTAAAATCATGATGCTGACAGTTTTTGCAGTGTGCGGGTTTTTGGCAGTGTTGGTTGGTGGTACAATCAGTGATGCTGACAGTGTTGTCAGTGTGCTGGTGTTGGTCAGTGTTGGTTGGTGGTACAATCAGTGATGCTGACAGTGTTGTCAGTGTGCTGGTGTTGGTCAGTGTTTTTTTTGGGTGGTACAATCAGTGATGTGACGTGTTTCATGTGCTGGTGTTGGTCGGTTGGTTGGTGGTACAATCGTGATGCGACAGTGTTGTCAGTGTGTGGTTTTGGTCAGTGTTGGTTGGGGGGTACAATCAGTGTGCTGACAGTTTTTGTCGTGTGGGTGTTGGTCGTGTTGGTTGGTGGAAAATCATGATGCTGACAGTGTTGTCAGTGGCTGGTTTTGGTCGTGTTGGTTGGTGGTACAATCAGTGATGCTGACAGTGTTGTCAGTGTGCTGGTGTTGGTCAGTGTTGGTTGGTGGTACAATCAGTGATGCTGACAGTGTTGTCAGTGTGCTGGTGTTGGTCAGTTTTGGGTTTGGGGTGGTAAATCAGGATGGACAGTGTTGTCAGTGTGCTGGTGTTGGTCAGTGTTGGTTGGTGGTACAATCAGTGATGCTGACAGTGTTGTCAGTGTGCTGGTGTTGGTCAGTGTTGGTTGGTGGTACAATCAGTGATGCTGACAGTTTTTGTCAGTGTGTGGTGTTGGTCAGTTTGGTTGGTGGTAAATCAGTGATGCTGACAGTGTTTTTCATGTGTGGTGTTGGCCCCGTTTTGGTTTGGTGGTACAAAATATCGAATGTTGTCAGTGTGCTGGTGTTGGTCAGTTTTGGGTTTGGGTGGTCAACAGTGATGCTGACAGTGTTGTCAGTGTGCTGGTGTTGGTCAGTGTTGGTTGGTGGTACAATCAGTGATGCTGACAGTGTTGTCAGTGTGCTGGTGTTGGTCAGTGTTGGTTGGTGGTACAATCAGTGATGTGACGTGTTGTCAGTGTGCTGGTGTTGGTGTGTTTTTGGGGTACAATCAGGATGCTGACAGTTTTTGTCAGTGTGTGGTTTTGGGCTTTTTTTGGGTTGGTGGTACAATCAGTGATGCTGACAGTGTTGTCAGTGTGGGTGTTGGTCATTTTGGGTTGGTTTTTACAATCAGTGATCCTGACAGTGTTTGTCAGTGGCTGGTTTTGGTCAGTGTTTGGTTGGGGGTACAATCAGTGAGCTGACAGTTTTGTCTTTTGGGGGTGTTGGCAGTGTTGGTGGTAAAATCAGTGATGCTGACAGTGTTGTCATGTGCTGTTTTGGGTCAGTTTTGGGTTTGGGGTGGTACAATCAGTGTGTGACAGTGTTGTCAGTGGCTGGTTTTGGGGTCGTGTTGGTGGTACAATCAGTGATGTGACAGTGTTGTCAGGTGCTGGTGTTGGTCATGTTGGTGGAAAACAATCAGTGATGCTGACAGTGTTGTCAGGGGCTGGTTTTGGTCGTGTTGGTGGAAAATCAGTGATGCGACTTTTTGGTCGTGTGCTGGTGTTGGTCATGTTGGGGGTTTTACAATCGTGATGCGACGTTTTGTCGTGGGGGTTTGGTCGTGTTGGTGGTACAATCAGTGATGCTGACAGTGTTGTCAGTGTGCTGGTGTTGGTCAGTGTTGGTGGTACAATCAGTGATGCTGACAGTGTTGTCAGTGTGCTGGTGTTGGTCAGTGTTGGTGGTACAATCAGTGACGGGACAGTGTTTCAGTGGCTGGGTTGGTCGGGGTTGGGGTGGTCAATCAGTGTGTGACAGTGTTGTCAGTGTGCTGGTTTGGGTCAGTTTTGGTGGTAAATCAGTGATGCTGACAGTGTTTCAGTGGTGGTGTTGGTCGTGTTGGGGTACAATCAGGTGCTGACAGTGTTGTCAGTGTTGGTGTTGGTCGTGTTGGGGGTACAATCAGTGATGCTGACGTGTTGTCGGTGCGGGTGTTGGTCAGTTTTGGGTGGTAAATCATGATCTGACAGTGTTGCAGTGTGTGGTGTTGGTCAGTTTTGGGTTGGGTGGTACAATCAGTGTTTGCTGACTGTTTAAAGTGGCTGGTTTTTTGGTCAGTTTTTGTTGGTGGTACAACAGTGATGCTGAAGTGTTGTCGTGTGCTGGTGTTGGTCGGTTTTGGTTTGGGTGGTACAATCAGGATGCTGACAGTGTTGTCAGTGTGCTGGGGTTGGCTTTTGGGTTGGGGGTACATTCAGGATGTGACATGTTGTCAGTGTGCGGGTGTTGGTCGTGTTGGTTGGGGAAACAATCAGTGTGCTGACAGTTTTTGTCGTGGCTGGTGTTGGCAGTGTTGGTTGGTGGACAATCAGTGATGCTGACAGTGTTGTCAGTGTCGGTGTTGGTCAGTGTTTTTTTGGGGGTACAATCAGTGATGTGACATTTGTCGTGTGTTTGGTGTTGGTCAGTGTTGGGGTTGGTGTTAAAAAAAACCAGTGATGCTGACAGTGTTGTCAGTGTGCTGGTGTTGGTCAGTGTTGGTTGGTGGTACAATCAGTGATGCTGACAGTGTTGTCAGTGTGCTGGTGTTGGTCAGTGTTGGTTGGTGGTACAATCAGTGATGGTTGGTGGTACAATCAGTGTGCTAAAGGTTTGTCAGGTGGGGTGTTGGTCAGGTTGGTTGGTGGTAAAATCATGATGCTGACAGTGTTGTCAGTGTCCCTGGTGTTGGTCAGTTTTGGTTTGGTGGAAATCATGTGCTGACAGTGTTGTCAGTGTGCTGGTGTTGGTCAGTGTTGGTTGGTGGTACAATCAGTGATGCTGACAGTGTTGTCAGTGTGCTGGTGTTGGTCAGTGTTGGTTGGTGGTACAATCAGTGATGCTGACAGTGTTGTCTGTGCGGGTTGGTCGTTTTGGGTTTTGGTGGTAAAATCACTGATGTACAGTGTTGTCAGTGTGTGGTGTTGGTCAGTGTTGGTTGGTGGTACAATCAGGAGGTGGTGGTACAATCATGATGCTGAAGTGTTTCAGTGTGCGGTGTTGGTCAGTTTGGTTGGTGGTAAAATCAGTGATGTGACAGTTTTGTCGTGTGGGTTTTGGTCATTTTGGTTGGGGGTACAATCAGGATGGTTGGTGGTACAATCAGTGAGCGCAGTGTTTCAGTGTGCTGGGTTGGTCGGTTTTGGTTGGTGGTACAATCAGTGATGCTGACAGTGTTGTCAGTGTGCTGGTGTTGGTCAGTGTTGGTTGGTGGTACAATCAGTGATGCTGACAGTGTTGTCAGTGTGCTGGTGTTGGTCAGTGTTGGTTGGTGGTACAATCAGTGATGCTGACAGTGTTGTCAGTGTGCTGGTGTTGGTCAGTGTTGGTTGGTGGTACAATCAGTGATGCTGACAGTGTTTAGTGTGGGGGTTTTGGGGTCAGTGTTGGGTTTGGGTACAATCATGATGCGGGCAGTGTTGTCGTGTGCTGGTTTTGGGCATGTTGGTTGGTGGTACAATCGTGATGGTTGGGGGTTTACAATCAGTGATGCTGACAGTGTTGTCGTTGCTGGTTTGGTCAGTGTTGGGGGTGGTACAATCAGGATGCTGCAGTTTTGTCAGTGTGCTGGTTTTGGTCAGTGTTGGTTGGGTGGTAAAACAGGATCCTGACAGTGTTGTCAGTGTCGGTGTTGGCAGTTTTTGGTTGGTGGTAAATCGTGTGCTGACAGTGTTGTCAGTGTGTGGGGTTGGGGTCAGTGTTGGTTGGGGGTACAATCAGTGATGCTGACAGTGTTGTCAGTGTGCTGGTGTTGGTCAGTGTTGGTTGGGGGTACAATCATGATGCGGACAGTGTTGTATTTGTGTGGTGTTGGCAGTTTTGGGTTGGTGGTCAATCAGGATGCTGACAGTGTTGTCATGTGCGGTGTTGGTCAGTTTTGGTTGGGTAAAATCAGTGATGCTAAACGTTTTGTCATGTGCTGGTGTTGGTCGTGTTGGTTGGTGGTCAATCGTGATGCGACAGGGGTCTTGTTTCCTCAGAGCTGTCCCGTGCCCCGGGAATTTTTTTGTCTCCACCTCCCCCCTTTCCCCCCCTTTCCCTCATCTCCCTCTCCCCTTCCCTCCCTCCCTCACCCCTTCCGTTACTCCTCACTCCCCCCTTCCTCACTGTCCCTCCCCTTTCCTTCCCTCCTTTCCCTTTTCCCTCCGACCTTCCCCCTTCCCTCCGCCCTTCCCCCCTTCCCTCCGCCCTTCCCCCTTCCCCCCCCCCCCTCCCTCCCCCCGGGCTTAAAACATCCTGCGGTATATAAATCTTTTCAAGAAGTTTTTGTGTTTTTAAAATTTCCCAAAGAAATTTGTGGGAAAAAACATTATGCTCTCTGGGGTGCCATTGTGAGTTAGTGGTCAGAAAACTTGCGGCAGGTGTTTGCTACGTTATTCTATGTTAAATTTCACAGGGGAGAAAAAGCTAGTTGTGTCTTTGTCATATTCCCCACACAGGGATGATTTCAACTGTTTAAATGTCAACCAAGACACTAAACTCTCGCCCTTTACCCATCATGGGAGCAAATAAAAAATTTACCTTTATCATCTGGTCACTAAATCTTTCCCCATCATCATGGTAGCCTAAACCTCCCTTTTTTACATGGTGCACTAAAAATCTCCCCCTTTACATCATGGTTTCACAAACTTCATTCACCTCAGGTAGCCTTTTAAAATTCACCCTTACCATCATGGTAGCACTAAACTCTTACCCTTTACCATATGGACACTAAATCCGCCTTACCATCATGGTGCACTAAATTCACCCCTTTACCATCTGGTAGCACAAAAAATCTCACCTTACCATCATGGAGACTAACTCTTACCCCTTTACCATCATGGTGCATAAAATCCGCCTTTCCCATCATGGTACACTAAACTCTCGCCTTCACCTCAGGTAGCCTAAATTTGCCTTCACAAAATTGTGCACTAAACTTCGCCCTTTACCTCATGGGACACTAAACTCTCCCCTTCACCATATGGTAGCACTAAAATCTCGCCTTTACATCTGGTAGCATAAACCCCACCTTCACCATCTTTGGGGGGGCACTAAACTCCCCCCTTTACCTCATGGTAGCATAAAAATTCCCTTCACCATCATGGGCACTAAACCCCGCCTTCACCATCATGGGCACTAAACTTCCCCTTCACCATCATGGTTGACTAAACCTCGCCTTCACCCATGGTAGCATAAACTTCCCCCTTCACCCCCATGGTGCACTAAACTCTCGCCTTACCTCATGGAGCACTAAACCTCGCCTTCACCACATGGTAGCACTAAACCTCGCCTTTTACCCCCTATGGTAGCACTAAACTCTCGCCTTCCCATCATGGGAGCACTAAAACCCCCCTTCACCATCATGGTAGATAAACTCTCCCTTCACCTCTGGTAGCACTAAAATCTCACCCTTCACCATCATGGAGCACTAATCCCCCTTCACCATCATGGTGATAAAAACTCACCTTCCCTCTGGTTGCACTAAACTTCACCTTCACCTCATGGAGCACTAAACTCCACCTTCCCATATGGTAGCACAAATTCACCTTCACCATCATGGAGCACTAAACTCTATTTTCACCACATGGTAGCACTAAACTCTCACCCTTACCATCAGGTCACTAAACCTCACCTTCACCATCAGGGGAGCATAACTCTACCTTCACCATCATGTAGCACCAAAAACCCCCTTTTTACCTCTGGTAACTAAACTCTCCCCCTTTCCCCTCATGGGAGCACTAAACTCTCACCTTCACCCTCATGGTAGCACTAAACTCTCACCTTACCAAACTGGTAGACAAAAAATCTCACCTTCACCATCATGGTAGCACTAAACTCTCACCTTCACCATCATGGTAGCACTAAACTCTCACCTTCACCATCATGGTAGCACTAAACTCTCATTTTCACCATCATGGTAGCACTAAACTCTCACCTTCACCATCATGGTAGCACTAAACTCTCACCTTCACCATCATGGTAGCACTAAACTCTCACCTTTTCCCCATGGAACCTAAATCTCACCTTCCCATCATGGGAACCTAAAATCCACCTTTCCCCTCATGGGTTCACTAAAACCCCCTTCACCATCATGGTAGCACTAAACTCTCACCTTCACCATCATGGTAGCACTAAACTCTCACCTTCACCATCATGGTAGCACTAAACTCTCACCTTCACCACCACACTAGCACTAAACTCTCATTTTCACCATCATGGTAGCACTAAACTCTCACCTTCACCACCACACTAGCACTAAACTCTCACCTTCACCACCACACTAGCACTAAGCTCTCACCTTCACCAACAAGATACCAACCACAACAACATGAACGTTTGATCAAGCGGGAGTCAGGGACATTACAGTTATTATAACATTTTTTCTAAGTATTTACCACTTAGTGATAAAAAAGTGGGGGGATGTGGGGGGAGGGGGAAGGGGAAGATGGAGAGAGGGAAGAAATGGGTTAAGTGCGGTCAGGAGAGGGGAGAAATCTGAGGCGTGGGGGGGGTTGCAGGCATGATTGAGGGGGGGGAGGGAGGGGACTGCATATGGGGGAAGGGAGGTATGAGGGGGAGAAGGGGGGAGATAGGAGGGAGGTGGTGTGATCTGAGGTGATAGTCTCTTAACCCCGGCCCAGGCACCCGGATGTAATCCCCCTTCTAGGGGGATTAATGGTAGGCTGACTCAAACTGCAGGGTTGTTTGGGGGGGAGGGCGGGGGAAAAATGGAAGGGGGGGGAGGGTGGGGGTATGGAGAGGGAGGGACGGGGGGGAAGTATGGCAGGGGGGAAGGGGGAGGATGAAGAGAGGGGGGGAAGTAACGAGGAGGAAATGTCAAGGTTGGGAAAGGAAAAAATGGGGTAAGAGAATGATTAAGTAGAAGAGAAGTATGGAGAAAAATAAAATCGACCAAAGTTTCGCCCATCGGTCGTCTTCAGGTTTAGAAAAATTTTCGGTTTTTGAAAACCCAAAAGTTGATAAATGAAAAACCCTTGGATACGCAATGACCCCAATATTCTTATCTTTTTATTCAAAACAGAGGGAGCAGAGTGTGTAATCTGTCCATCAGCCTTTTGGTGAGTCCCTGAGTGAGTGTTCACTCAGGTCTTGTGGTGAGTCCCGAGTAGTAGTTCGCTCCATGGGCTTGTGGTGGTCCCTGAGTCAGTAGTGTTCAGCTCCATGGGCTGTGTGGTCCCTAGTCAGTTGTTCAGCTCCAGGTTTGTGGTGATCCCCCGATCGGAGTAGTGTTCACTCCCCCAAAAACCCTTTTGGTGAGTCCCTGATCAGGAGTAGTGTTTTACTCCCTGGTCTTTTGTGGGAGCTTGAGTCGTAATTTCGCTCCAGGTCTTTGGTGAGTCCCTGAGCCGGGTAGTGTTTAGCTTCTGGGCTTTTGGTGAGTCCCTGAGCCAGGAGTTGTTAGTCCATGGTCTTCGGTGAGTCCTGAGCCAGGAGTTGTGTTCAGCTCCATGGTCTTATGGTGAGTCTTGGCAGGAGGGAGTGTTCGCCCATGGTCTTGTGGTGGTCCCTGAGTCAGGAGTAGTGTTTAGCTCCATAGTCTTGTGGTAGCCCCAGCCAGGGTAGTTTTTCAGCTCCCCTGGTCTTGTGGTGAGTCCCTTTAGCCAGGAGTAGTGGGTTCACCCCATGGTCCCCGGGTGAGTCCCTGAGTCAGGGGGGGAGTGTTCGCTCCTGGGCTTGTGGTTTAGTCTCTGAGTCGGAGTAGTGTTCACCCATGGTTTGTGATGAGTCCCCGAGTCAGGGTAGTGTTTCAGCTTTTATGGTCTTGTGGGAGTCCCTGAGTCAGGAGTAGGTTCCTCCATGGTCTTGTGGGGGTCCTGTCAGGAGTGTGTTCGTCCATGGTCTTTGGTAGTCCCTGAGTAGGGTAGTGTTTTAGTTCATGGTCTTGTGGGGAGTCCCTGAGCAGGGGTGTGTTTTAGCTCCTGGTTTGTGGTGAGTCCCTGAGTCAGGGGGTGTTTCGCTCCATGGGCTTGTGGTGAGGCCCTGAGTCAGGGAGTAGTGTTCAGCTTCATGGTCTTGGGTGGTCCCTGAGTCAGGTAGTGTTTAGTCCATGGTCTTGTGGTGAGTCCTGGCAGGATAGTGTCGCGCCATGGCTTGTGGTGGTCCTGAGCAGGAAATAGTGTTCGCTCCATGGTCTTGTGGTGGTCCTGAGCAGGGTATGTCAGGGCCATGGTCTTGGGGTGGTCTTGAGTCAGGGGTAGTTTTGCTCGACGGTCTTTTTGGGGAATCTTGAGTCAGGAGAGTGTTTAGCTCCATGGTTTTTGGTGGTCCCTGAGTTTTATAGTTTCAGCTCCATGGTCTTGTGGGATCCCTGAGTCAGGGGTAGTGCTCAGCGCCATGGTCTTGTGGTGAGTCCCCCTAGTCAGGGTTGTGTTCACTCCCGGGTTTTTTGGTGAGTCCCTGAGTCAGGAGTAGTGTTGCCCATGGTCTTGTGGTGGTCCCCAAATCAGGGGTATGCTCAGCTTCATGGTCTTTGGTGAGTCTCTGAGTCAGAGTGTTCACTCCATGCTTTTGGGGAGTCTTGAGTCAGGAGTAGTGCTCAGCTCCATGGTCTTGTGGTGAGTCTCTGAGTCAGTAGTGTTCAGCTCCATGGTTTTGTGGTGAGTCTCTGAGTCAGGAGTAGTGCTCAGCTTCATGGCTTGTGGTTTTATCTCTGGTCAGGAGAGTGCTAGCTTCAGGGCTTGTGGGGAGTCTCTGAGTCGTAGTGTTCGCTCCTGGGCTTTTGGTGAGTTCCCGGTCAGGAGTGGTTCAGCTCCATGGTCTTGTGGTGAGTCCCTGAGTCAGGAGTAGTGTTCAGCTCCATGGTCTTGTGGTGAGTCCCTGAGTCAGGAGTAGTGTTCAGCTTCATGGTCTTGTGGTGAGTCCCTGAGTCAGGAGTAGTGTTCAGCTCCATGGTCTTGTGGTGAGTCCCTGAGTCAGGAGTAGTGTTCAGCTCCATGGTCTTGTGGGAGTCCCGACCAGGGGTAGTCTCACGCCCTGGGTTTGTGGGGGTCCCGACCCGGGGTAGTGCTCAGCCTGGTCTTGTGGTAGTCTCTGAGTCAGGAGAGTGGGTTTAGCCCATGGTCTTGTGGTGAGTCCCTGAGCATAGTGTTCCTCCATGGTTTGGGTGAATCCCTGAGTAGGAGTGTGCCAGCGCCATGGTCTTGTGGTGAGTCCCTGAGTCAGGAGTAGTGTTCAGCTCCATGGTCTTGTGGTGAGTCCCTGAGTCAGGAGTAGTGTTCAGCTCCATGGTCTTGTGGTGAGTCCCTGAGTCAGGAGTAGTGCTCAGCTTCATGGTCTTGTGGTGAGTTCAGTCATAGTGTTTTTAGCTTTTCCCTGGCTTGTGGTGAGTTTTCTGAGTCAGGATAGTATTTAGCTCCCTGGTTTGTGGTGGTCTCGAGTCAGTAGTTTCAGCTCCGGTTTTGGGTGAGTCTCTGAGTCGGGTAGTGCTCAGCTTCATGGTCTTGTGGTGAGTCCTGAGAGGAAAATAGTGCCCCCAGCTTCATGGTTGTGGTGGTCTCTGAGTCAGTAGTGTTCAGCTCCATGGTCTTGTGGTGAGTCTCTGAGTCAGGAGTAGTGTTCAGCTCCATGGTCTTGTGGTGAGTCCCTGAGTCAGGAGTAGTGTTCAGCTCCATGGTCTTGTGGTGAGTCCCTGAGTCAGGAGTAGTGTTCAGCTTCATGGTCTTGTGGTGAGTCCCTGAGTCAGGTAGTGTTCAGTCCATGGTTTGTGTGATCCCTGATCAAGTAGTGTTTAGTCCGGGGTTTTTGGTGAGTCCCTGAGCCAGGAGTAGTGCTCAGCGCCATGGTCTTGTGGTGAGTCCCTGAGCCAGGAGTAGTGCTCAGCGCCATGGTCTTGTGGTGAGTCTCTGAGTCAGGAGTAGTGTTCAGCTCCATGGTCTTGTGGTGAGTCCCTGAGTCAGTAGTGTTTAGTCCAGGTCTTTTTGGGGAGTCCTGATCAGGAGTAGGTCGGCCTGGTCTTTGGTGGTCCCGGTCGGGTAGTGTTCAGCTCCATGGTCTTGTGGTGAGTCCCTGAGCAGGAGTATGTTCAGCTCCATGGTCTGTGGTGAGTCCTGATCAGGAGTAGTTCCCGCTTTTGGTCTTGTGGTGGTCCTGAGTCGTATGTTCAGTCCATGGGCTTGTGGTGGTCTCTGATCAGGAGTAGTGTCCTCCATGGTTTGGGTGAGTTCTGATCAGTAGGTTTCACCCATGGTTTTGTGGGGAGTCTTGAGTCAGGAGTAGTGCTCAGCTTTTGGCTTGTGGTGAGTCTCTGGTCAGGAGTAGTGCTCAGCTTTAGGTTTGTGTGATTCTGAGTCAGTAGTGTTCGCTCCATGGTCTTTTGGGGTCTCTGGTCAGGGGTAGTGTTCATTCCATGGTCTTGTGGTGAGTCCTGGTCAGGAGTATGTTCGCTCCATGGTCTTGTGGTGAGTCCCTGAGTCAGGAGTAGTGTTCAGCTCCATGGTCTTGTGGTGAGTCCCTGAGTCAGGAGTAGTGTTCAGCTCCATGGTCTTGTGGTGAGTCCCTGAGTCAGTAGTGTTCAGCTCCATGGTCTTGTGGTGAGTCCCTGAGCCAGGAGTAGTGCTCAGGCCATGGTCTTGTTTGGGGATCCCCTGACCAGGAGTAGGCCAGCGCCTGGGTTTGTGGTGAGTCTCTGATCGGAGTAGTGTTCAGCTCGACGGTCTTGTGGTGAGTCTTGAGTCAGGGGGAGTGTTCACTCCCTGGTCTTTTGGGGAGTCCCCGATCAGTATGTTCGCCCATGGTTTGTGGTGAGTCCCGAGTAGGATAGTGCTCAGCGCCCTGGTCTTGTGGTGAAATCCCCCGATCAGGAATGTTCAGCTCCAGGTCTTGTGGTGAGTCCCCGAGTAAAGGAGTAGTGTTAGCTCCATGGTTTGTGGTGAGTCCCCGAGTCAAAAAGTAGTGCTCGCTTTTGGTCTTTTGGGGAGTCTTGAGTCAGTAGTGTTTTAGCTCCATGGACTTTTGGTAGTTCTGAGCGGGGTTTTTGTTCAGCTCCATGGTCTTGTGGGGGAGTCCCCGAGTCAGGAGTAGTGCTCACTCCTGGTCTGTGGTGAGTCTCTAGTCAGTAGTGTTAGCTCCATGGTTTTTGTGGTGAGTCTTGAGTCAGGAGTATGTAACTTCTGGGCTTTGGTGAGTCTCTGAGTCAGTAGTGTTCAGCTCCATGGTCTTGTGGTGAGTCTCTGAGTCAGGAGTAGTGCTCAGCTTCATGGTCTTGTGGTGAGTCTCTGAGTCAGTAGTGTTTGTCCCTGGTTTGTGGTGATCTCTGAGTCAGGTAGTGTTTAGCCCAGGTCTTTGGTGAGTCCTGGTCGGAAGGTTCAGCTCCCTGGCTTGTGGTGATCCCTGAGTCGGAGTTGTTTCACTTCAGGTCTTTGGTGAGTCCCTGATCAGGAGTAGTGTTCAGCTCCATGGGCTTTTGGGGAGTCCCGAGTCAGGGGTGTGTTCACTCCCGGGTTTTTGGTGGTCCCTGAGCCAGGAGTGTGTCAGCGCCAGGCTTGTGGTGAGTCTCTGATCAGGGTAAGTGTTCAGTCCCTGGTCTTGTGGTGATCCTGAGCAGGAAAATAGTGTAGCGCCGGTCTTGGGTGAGTCTCGATCAGGAGTAGTGTTCAGCTCGACGGTCTTGTGGGGTCTCTGGTCAGGGGTAGTGTTCAGCTCCATGGGGCTTGTGGGGAGTCCCCGAATCATGTGTTCAGCTCCATGGTTTGTGGTGAGCCCTGAGTCAGGAGTTTAGTGCCCCGCGCCCTGGGGCTTGTGGGAGTCCCTGAGTCAGGGGTGTGTTCGCTCCATGGTCTTGTGGTGAGGGGCCCTGAGTCAGGAGTAGTTTCAGCTCCATGGTTTGTGGTGAGTCCCTATCAGGAGAGTGCTAGCTTCATGTTTTTGTGGTGATCCCTCTGGTAGTGTGTTGGGTCCATGGATTGTGGTTTATCTCTGATCAGGAGTAGTGTTCAGCTCCATGGTCTGTGGTGAGTCCTGAGCGGGGAGAGTGCCCAGCTCCAGGTTTGTGGTGGTCTCTGAGTCAGTAGGGTTTGCTCCATGTTTTTTGGTGAGTCTCTGAGTCAGGAGTAGTGCTCAGCTTCATGGTCTTGTGGTGAGTCTCTGAGTCAGTAGTGTTCAGCTCCATGGTCTTGTGGTGAGTCTCTGAGTCAGGAGTAGTGCTCAGCTTTAGGGCTTGTGGGGAGTCTTGATAGGTATTTCAGCTCCCTGTCTTGTGGTGAGTTCTGGTCAGGAGTATGTTCAGCGCCATGGTCTTGTGGTGAGTCCCTGAGTCAGGAGTAGTGTTCAGCGTCATGGTCTTGTGGTGAGTCCCTGAGTCAGGAGTAGTGTTCAGCGCCATGGTCTTGTGGGGAGTCCCGATCAGGATTGTGTTCAGCGCCATGGTCTTGTGGGTTCCCCGGTAGGAGATTTTTCAGGCCATGGTCTTGTGGTGAGTCCCTGAGTCAGGAGTAGTGTTCAGCGCCATGGTCTTGTGGTGAGTCCCTGAGTCAGGAGTAGTGCTCAGCGCCATGGTCTTGTGGTGAGTCCCTGAGTCAAGTAGTGTTTTATCTCCATTGGGCTTGTGTGAGTCCCTGAGTCGGGTAGTGTTTAGCCCCATGGGTTTTTGGTGTCCCCGACCAGGGGTGTGCTCAGCGCCCTGGTCTTGTGGTGATTCTGAGTAGGGGTAGTTGTTCGCTCCCCTGGTCTTGTGGTGGTCCCGAGCCCGGAGTTTGTGCTCAGCGCCCTGGTTTGTGGTGGTCTTGAGTCAGGAGTTTGTGTTCAGCTCGACGGTCTTGTGGGGGGTCTCGAGTAGGGTATGTTTCAGTCCATGGTCTTGTGGTGGATCCCCGATCAAAGGTTCCTCCGGCTTGTGGGGACCCTGGTAGGAGAGCTCGCGCCAGGTCTTGTGGGAGTCCCCGGGGGTCAGGAGTATTTTTTCAGCTCCCGGTCTTGTGGGGATCCCTGAGTCGGAGAAATGTTAGCTCCCGGTTTGTGGTGGTCCCTGAGTCAGGAGTGGCTCGCTTCTGGCTAGTGGGGAGCTCTGAGTCAGTAGTGTTCAGCTCCATGGACTTTTGGTGGTCTCTGAGTCAGGTAGTTTCAGCCCATGGTCTTGGTGATCTCTGAGTCAAAAGTGTTCAGCTCCATGGTCTTGTGGGGGTCCCCGAGTCGGAGTTGCTCGCTCATGGGCTTGTGGTGGGGTCTCGAGTCATAGGTCAGCTCCATGGTTTTGTGTGGTCCTTTATCAGGGAAATAGTGCTCAGCTTCATGGTCTTGTGGTGAGTCTCTGAGTCAGTAGTGTTCAGCTCCATGGTCTTGTGGTGAGTCTCTGAGTCAGGAGTAGTGCTCAGCTTCATGGTCTTGTGGTGAGTCTCTGAGTCAGTAGTGTTCAGCTCCATGGTCTTGTGGTGAGTCTCTTCAGGGTAGTGTTCCCGGCCATGGTTTGTGGGGATCCCTGATCAGGGTATGCTCAGCTCCATGGTCTTGTGGTGAGTCTCTGAGTCAGTAGTGTTCAGCTCCATGGTTTTGTGGTGAGTCTCTGAGTCAGGAGTAGTGCTCAGCTTCATGGTCTTGTGGTGAGTCTCTGAGTCAGTAGTGTTCAGCTCCATGGTCTTGTGGTGAGTCCCTGAGTCAGGAGTAGTGCTCAGCTTCATGGTCTTGTGGTGAGTTCTGAGTCGTGTGTTCAGCCTGGTCTTGTGGTGAGTTTTCTGAGTCAGGAGTAGGTTCAGCCATGGTCTTTTGGTGAGTCCCCCCAGTCAGAGTAGTTTCAGCGTCAGGTCTGGGTGAGTCCCCGAGCAGGATGTGTTCAGCGCCATGGTCTTGTGGTGAGTCCCTGACTCGGGAGTAGTATCCTCCCTGGTCTTGGTGAGCTGATAGAGTAGTGTTCATTTCATGGTCTTGTGGTGAAGTCGTAAAGTCATGGTAGAGGTAGCAGCAGGTGCTGTAGGTACTATATCAATGTGTTAGCTCACATGGGTATCTCTGATCATAGTGTTCAGTCATGGTCTTGTGTGAGTCCTGAGCACAGATTTCGGCTCATGGTCTTGTGGGATCCCTGAGTCAGGAGTAGGTTCACGCCATGGTCTTGTGGTGAGGTTACCTGAGTCAGGGTAGTTTCAGGCTCCATGTTTGTGGTGAGTCTGACTGAGTCAGAGTTTATGGCTTACCATGACAAGCTCAGTCATGGTCTAGAGATAGCTCTGACATGAGTGTAGTCAAGGTTATGTACAGCAGCTCGAGTGTGAGTAGAGTTTCAGCTACCAGGTCGTGAGGGTCCGAGTCAGAGTTTAGCTCTCGGGACACTTATCATAAGTGAGCCAGTATGAACACTCTTGGTCTTTAGGTATCCTATCTGGTGCCACCATCTCTAAGGTACTTATATGGAATGTTAAGACACAGTTTAAATAAGATGCTGACCTGGTGCGAGGATACTACCATCATGGTGATTGAGGATACATTCATGGTGTGAGATTGATTCCTCATGGTGCTGAGGTTTCACATCATGGTGCTTGAGGGATACTATCATGGGCGAGGATACCATTCATGGTGCTGAGGAGTATATCATGTGCTGAGGATACTCATCATGGTGCTGAGGTTTACCATCATGGTGCTGAGGATTACTATCATTGGTTGCTGAGGTTTACTATCATGGTGCTGAGGATACCATCATGGTGCTGAGGATAACTTTCATGGTCTGATGGATCCATCATGGTGCTGAGGATTACTATCATGGTGCTGAGGATACATCATGGTGCTGAGGATACCCATCATGGTGCTGTGGATTACTTTATCATGGTGCTGAGGATACCATCATGGTGCTGAGGATACTATCATGGTGCTGAGGATACCATCATGGTGCTGAGGATACTATCATGGTGCTGAGGATACTATCATGGTACTGAGGGATATATCATGGTGCTGAGGATTACTATCATGGTGCTGAGGATACTATCATGGTGTGCGATGTACCATCATGGTGCTGAGGATCCATCATGGTGCTGAGGATACCATCATGGTGCTGAGGATACTATCATGGTGCTGAGGATACTATCATGGTGCTGAGGATACTATCATGGTGCTGAGGATACTATCATGGTGCTGAGGATACTATCATGGTGCTGAGGATACTATCATGGTGCTGAGGATACCATCATGGTGCTGAGGATACTATCATGGTGCTGAGGATACCATCATGGTGCTGAGGATACTATCATGGTGTTTGAGGGATACCATCTGGTGCTGAGGATACCTATCATGGTGCTGAGGATACATCATGGTGCTGAGGATACTATCATGGTGCTGAGGATACTATCATGGTGCTGAGGATACTATCATGGTGCTGAGGATACTATCATGGTGCTGAGGATACTATCATGGTGCTGAGGATACCATCATGGTGCTGAGGATACCTATCATGTGCTGAGGATACCATCATGGTGCTGTGGATACCATCATGGTGTGAATTACCATCATGGTGCTGAGGTTTACCATCATGGTGCTGAGGATACCATCATGGTGCTGAGGATACCTCATGGTGCTGAGGATACCATCATGGTGTGAGGATTACTATCGTGGTGCTGAGGATACCATCCATGGTGCTGAGGATGACCATATGGTGCTGAGGATTACCATCATGGTGCTGAGGATACCATCATGGTGCTGAGGATACCATCATGGTCGCCCTGAGGATCCCTATCTGGTGCTGGGGGATACCATCATGGTGCTGAGGATACCATCATGGTGCTTAGGTACCATCATGGTGTGAGGATACCATCGTGGTGCTGAGGATACCATCATGGTGCTGAGGATACCATCATGGTGCTGAGGATACCATCATGGTGCTGAGGATACCATCATGGTGCTGAGGATACCATCGTGGTGCTGAGGATACCATCATGGTGCTGAGGATACCATCATGGTGCTGAGGATACCATCATGGTGCTGAGGATACCATCATGGTTTGCTGAGGATACCATCATGGTCTGAGGATACCATCAGGGTTTGCTGAGGATACCATCATGGTGCTGAGGATACCATCATGGTGCTGAGGATACTATCGTGGTGCTGAGGATACCATCATGGTGCTGAGGATACCATCGTGGTGCTGAGGATACCATCATGGTGCTGAGGATACCATCATGGTGCTGAGGATACCATCATGGTGCTGAGGATACCATCATGGTGCTGAGGATACCATCATGGTGCTGAGGATACCATCATGGTGCTGAGGATACCATCGTGGTGCTGAGGATACCATCATGGTGCTGAGGATACCATCGTGGTGCTGAGGATACCATCATGGTGGGGAGGTACCTCGTGGTGCTGAGGATCCCATGTGGTGCTGAGGATACCATCATGTGTGCTGAGATACCATCTGGTTGGAGGTTACCTCTGGTGTGGGGATCCCATCATGGTGTGAGGATACCATCATGGTCTGAGGTTACCATCTGGTGCTGAGGATACCATCATGGTCTGAGGTTTCCATCATGGTGCTGAGGATACCATCATGTGTGCTGAGGATACCATATGGTGCTGAGGATACCATTCATGGTGTGAGGTCATCATGGTGTGAGGATCCATCATGGTGTGAGGTTACCATCATGGTGCTGAGGTACCTCAGGGTGTGAGGATACATTCATGGTGCTGAGGATACCATTCTGATGCTGAGGATACCATCATGGTCCTTGTGGTGAGGATACTCTGTCAGGATAGTGCTGAGAACTTCTGTCTTGAGGTACCTCTGGTGTAGGATACTCATGGTTTGGGATACATAGGTTCTGAGGATTACTGGTATAGGCCATATGGTCTTGGATAGGTGGTATTGAGTCGGATATGTTTCATACTCATGGTTGGATTTCTAGTACCATAGTGTTAGTCATGGTTTGGTTAAGTTGAGAGGTTAGTTGGTCCTTAGGTTGGGTGGTTTTGGTAGGTTAGGTGTTACATTCATGGTTTGGTTAGGTCTAAGTTAGGAGTTAGGTTAAGTTGGTCTAGTTAGGTTCGAGTTAGGTTTAAGTAGGTTATGTGTAAGTTAGTGTTGAGTTAGGTGTAGTTAGGTTAGGTTATGTTAGGTTAGTTAGGTTAGGTTAGTTCAGTTAGTTAGGTTGGTTAAGTTAGGTTAGGTTAGGTTTTAGTTAGTTATGGTTTAGTAGGTTAGTTAGAGTTAGGTTAGGTTAGGTTATGGTTTGTGGTTAGTTAGTAAGGTTAGGTTAGGTTAAGTTTGGTTAGGTTAGTTAAGTTAGGTTAGGTTAGGTTGGTTAGGTTAGTTAGGTTAGGTTAGTTAGTTAGGTTAGTGTTAGGTTTTAGGTTAGAGTTAGGTGTTAGGTTAGGTTAGGTTAGGTTACGTTGGTTAGGTTAGGTTTGTTAGGTTAAGTTAGGTTAGGTTAGGTTAAGTTAGGTTAGGTTTGGGTTAGTTAGGTTAGGTTAGGTTAAGTTGGTTTGGTTAGTTAAGTTAGGTTAGGTTAGGTTAAGTTTAAGTTAGCGTTAAGTTAGGTTTAGGTTAGGTTAGTTAGTTGGTTAGGTTAGGTTAGGTTTAATGTTAGTCTATAGGTTAGGTTAGGTTAGTGAGGTATTAGGTTAGGTATAGGGTTAGTGTTAAGTTTGGTTAGTAAGTAGGTTAGGTTAGGTTTAAGTTAGGTTGCGTAAGTTAGGTTAGGTTAGGTAAGTTTTAGGTATGGTTGGTTAAGTTAGCAGGTTAAGTTAGGTTAGTTAGGTTAGGTTAGGTTGGTTAAGTTTGCTTAGGTTAGGTGTAGGTTAGGTAGTTACGTTAGGTTAGGTGTAGGTTAGGTTATAGTTTAGGTTAGGTTAGAGTTTAGTAGGTTAGTTAGGTTAACGTTAGGTAGGTTAGGTTAAGTTAGGTTAGGTTAGGTTTAGGTTGTTAGTAAGTAGGTTAGGTTAGGTTAGAGTTAGGTTAGGTTAGGTTAGTTAGGTTATGGTTAGGTTAAGTAGTAGGTTAGGTATAGGTTAGCGTTAGGTTAGGGTTATGTTAGGTTAGGTTAGGGTTAGGTCTAGGTTAGGTTAGGTTAGGTTAGGTTAAGTTAGGTTAGGTTAGGTTAAGTTAGGTTAGGTTATGGTTAGGTTAGGTTAGGTTGTTAGGTTAAGTTTAGGTTAGGTTAGGTTAGTTAGGTTAGGTTAGGTTAGGTTAGGTTAGTTTAGGTTAGTTAGTTAAGGGTTAGGTTAAGTTAGGTTAGGTTAGGTTAAGTTGTGTATGGTTAGGTTAGGTTAGGTTAGGTTAGGTGTAGGTTAGGTTAGGTTAAGTAGGTTAGGTTAGGTTAAGTTAGGTTATGGTTAGGTTAAGTTGGTTAGGTTGTTGGTTTGGTTAGGTTAGGTTGGTTGGTAGGTTAAGGTGTGGTTAGGTTTGGTTAGGTTACAGTTAGGTTGGTTAGGTTAAGTTTGGTTAGGTTGGTTAGGGTTAGGTTAGGTTAGGTTGGTTAGGTTAGGTTAGGTTAAGTTAGTTAGGTTAGGTTAAGTTTGGTTAGGTTTAGGTTTGGTTAGGTTATGGTTAGGTTAGGTTGGTTAAGTTTGGTTAGGTTAGGTTAGGTTAGGTTAGAGTTAGGTTAGGTTAGGTTAGGTTAAGTTAGGTTAGGTCTAGGTTAGGTTAGGTTAAGTTAGGTTAGGTTAGGTTAGGTTAGGTGTAGGTTAAGTTGGGTTAGGTTTAGGTTATAGTTAGGTTAGGTTAGGTTAGTTAGGTTAGTTAAGTTATGGTTAGGTTAGGTTAGGTTAGTTAGGTTAGGTTAGGTTAGGTTAGGTTAGGTTAGGTTAAGTTAGGTTAGGTTAGGTTAGTTAGGTTAGGTTAGGTTAGTTAGGTTAGGTTGAGGTTGGTTGGTTAGGTAAGTTAGGTTAGGTTAGGTTAGGTCTTGGTTAGTGGTAGGTTAGGTTAGGTTAGGTTAGGTTTAAGTTAGGTTAGGTTAGGTTAAGTTAGGTTAGGTTAGGTTAGGTTAGGTTAGGTTAGGTTAGGTTAGGTTAGTTAGGTTTAGGTTAGGTTAAGTATAGGTTAGGTTAGGTTTAGGTTAAGTTAGGTTAGGTTAGGTTAAGTAGGTGTATTGTTAGGTTAAGTTATGGTTAGGTTAGGTTAGTTAGGTTAGGTTAGTATAGGTTAGGTTAGGTTAGGTTAGGTTTAGGTTAAGTTAGGTTAGGTTAGGTTAAGTTAGGTTAGGTTAGGTTATAGTTAGGTTAGGTTAGGTTAAGTTAGGTTGGTTAGGTTTAATGTTTGGTTAGGTTAGGTTTAGGTTAGGTTAGGTTAGGTTAGGTTAGGTTAGGTTAGGTTAGGTTAGGTTAGGTTAGGTTAGGTTAGGTTAAGTTTGGTTAGGTTAGGTTAGGTTAGGTTAGGTTAGGTTAGGTTAGGTTAGGTTAGGTTAAGTTAGGTTAGGTTAGGTTAAGTTTGGTTAGGTTAGGTTAGGTTAGGTTAGGTTAGGTTAGGTTAGGTTAAGTTTGGTTAGGTTAGGTTAGGTTAGGTTAGGTTAGGTTAGGTTAGGTTAGGTTAGGTTAGGTTAGGTTAGGTTAAGTTAGGTTCGTCAGGAAACAAGTGTTTCCTGACGCGGGTCTCAGTCAGATTGACCCGCCATTGGAACTTTTGGTCATCTGACCGAGGCCTTCCGCTGGCTTACCCCCTCTACTCCTTTAAAAATTATGGTCATTTTTTATGTGAGTTTGATAACTGGTCTGCCGTAGGTTTGAGTCTCTCCTGATTTTTGTGATGTTCAGCAGGAAAAATACATTTGTCTTTCATTGTGGCTCTTTTGTTGGTAATGTTGGTCAGTGATGTTGTTTGAACCAAGTTCGGTTTTTATGAACAGTTACATGCATGTCATCACTTGCATCCAGATGGTTTTTAGTCTTTGTTTTTGTGTTTAGAAGTGTTGAAAACCTCCAAAGACTTTTCTGGCAGCTGTGGGAACATGTTGAGCTGTGCACACAAGAATTTCACTGGGGTTCCTTCATAAGCTTTCAGTTCAGCATGATCATCTTTCATTATATCACTGTTATCCATGGAATCCAGATTAAAAATAAATCTGCTCCTTATCCATCCCTGCCAGTAACCTGGCAAACACTGAATCACTTCCTCGCAGTGATGCTGCACCAGAGCCACCAGAGAGAGTTCTCTTCCCTCACCAGCAGCCTCGTCCACTGAAGGAAGGTTGGCCGAATTTATGTTTTAAATGTGATTCATCCAGACTGGAAGCTTTTGCTTGGAAACTGGATAAATTTTCCCCCACGCAGTGAACATGTTCATATTTGTTCCCTGCAGTGATTATGTTCATTATTGTTCCTGCACGGAAGTGTTCTTCCGTGCCCTAGGGGGGTTGAGGCCCCCCTGGTTAAGAAACGGTGATTAGTAAGTTGGTGAGTTTATTTAGGTTCAGATATGCGTAGATAGAGTTTCATTAATTATCATACATAGTAACATATGTGTAAATTACCCATCAGGATAACCAAAACATCAAACATGGGGACTTATTTCCATTGTGGTCCTTGTAATATTTTATTATTTAAAGCTTAAAAATTAAAACAGCTAAGTAACTCAACTGTGTGATCTAGTTAGTTTAAGAATTACAAAGGTACATAATGGTTCCAGGGACTGCAAAGTAATCTAGTGAAACTAAACAACAGGTAACCTTCAAGCCACGTGATCTTATAATTGGTACTGAGAATACCATTTAGTAATTCCAAACTATCTGGCCACGTGAGAACAAGATACAACACTTGCCGGCTCTCTCACTGCTACCAGAAGCTCCAGCTGTGGGTCATCATGTGACTAAGACCCGCGTCAGGAAACACTTGTTCTGTTTCCTGACAAACATTATACCTATCTCCCTACTCTCCAGTTCCGCCAACTTAATGTAGTTGTAGACGTCGTTCCACTGGGACAGTTCCAGTTCCTGCAAAAAAAAAAGTTAGTTTTGTTGTCATATGTGATTATTATTATTATAATCAAGGGGGAAGCGCTAAACCCGGAGGATTATACAGCGCCTGGGGGGGGGGATGTGGAAGGCATTCAGGCTTAATTCGGGGAACTGGAGCACAGATCCAATTCCCTAAATCAAGAGCCCCTCACCAACATCAAGGAACCTTCCTTGAGGGGTCATATGTGAAGAATAAGTTGAAAATCTGCGTGGAGAACATAGTGATGTTTCTCCTGACATTCTCTCTCAGAGAACATAGTGATGTTTCTCCTGACAGTCTCTCTCAGAGAACACAGTGATGGTTCTCCTGACAGTCTCTCAGAGAACATAGTGATGGTTCTCCTGACAGTCTCTCTCAGAGAACATAGTGATGGTTCTCCTGACAGTCTCTCTCAGAGAGCATAGTGATGGTTCTCCTGACAGTCTCTCTCAGAGAACATAGTGATGGTTCTCCTGACAGTCTCTCTCAGAGAACATAGTGATGGTTCTCCTGACAGTCTCTCTCAGAGAACATAGTGATGGTTCTCCTGACAGTCTCTCTCAGAGAACATAGTGATGGTTCTCCTGACAGTCTCTCTCAGAGAACATAGTGATGGTTCTCCTGACAGTCTCTCTCAGAGAACATAGTGATGGTTCTCCTGACAGTCTCTCTCAGAGAACATAGTGATGGTTCTCCTGACAGTCTCTCTCAGAGAACATAGTGATGGTTCTCCTGACAGTCTCTCTCAGAGAACATAGTCCCCGCTCCATCTTTTTCGTTGCTATTTTACGTATTGAAATAAGTCTTCGGGATTTACTTTGATATTGCGAATCGATAAATAGGATGGGGAAGGGAAGGAAGGTTGGAAAAGGAAGGAAAGGTGAGGAAGGGAAAAAATCATAGGAAGTCCTGCAAGAAAGGTTTTTGACGATGAAGGGAGAGAGAAAGAGAGGGAGGGAAACAGACGGACGGAAGGAAGGATGGAGGGAGGGAATGAGAGGTGGTACAAGAAAATGAGTCACGATGGAGAGTAGGAGGGAGGGAGGGAGGGGGTAAAGGGGAGGACTGTTGGAGGGGTGATAAGGACAGAGGGATAATGAGGAAAGAGAGATAATGAGGAAGGAGGGGAGGAGAGGGAGGATAAGGATGGAGGGGTAAGAGAAATGGATACGGAAGACCTCATAATTTCCTTCATCGTTTAGAGTGAAGTGAAGTTAGTTAATACGTAACCCAGTGGGTGTATTCTCACGCTCTGTGTCTCTCCCTCTCTGGTAAGTCTTCGTCCTCGTCTGTTCCTCTTCTCCATGTCAGACCAACTGGGTTTCTACTTTCCATCCTCAGATTAGTTAATCAACTCATCTGCGCTTGAATTAAGAAGCAATTTTAACTTCAAATTGTCCATTACCATAATTTGGGGGTAGTGGTTAATGTTGCAGACTTTAAGTTGTGTAGATATTGCCATCTGTGTGTTGAAATCATTCTGTGTTTGTCGTTTGTGTTGCTGTGATCACTGCCGCTGTATTGCTGTGAGCACCGCTGTTGTTTTGCTGCTGGTGTGAGCACTGCTGTTGTTTTGCTGCTGGTGTGAGCACTGCTGTTGTTTTGCTGCTGGTGTGAGCACTGCTGTTGTGTTGCTGCTGGTGTGAGCACTGCTGATGTGTTGCTGTGAGCAAGGTTGTTGTGAGGTGTATCAACACTGAGGACCAGTAGAGTGTGTATACTGATATCAACACTGAGGACCAGTAGTGTATACTGATATCAACACTGAGGACCAGTAGAGTGTGTATACTGATATCAACACTGGGGACCAGTAGAGTGTGTATACTGATATCAACACTGGGGACCAGTAGTGTATACTGATATCAACACTGAGGACCAGTAGAGTGTGTATACTGATATCAACACTGAAGACCAGTAGAGTGTGTATACTGATATCAACACTGGGGACCAGTAGTGTATACTGATATCAACACTGAGGACCAGTAGAGTGTGTATACTGATATAACACTGAGGACCAGTAGTGTATACTGATATCAACACTGAGGACCAGTAGAGTGTGTATACTGATATCAACACTGAGGACCAGTAGTGTATACTGATATCAACACTGAGGACCAGTAGAGTGTGTATACTGATATCAACACTGAGGACCAGTAGAGTGTGTATACTGATATCAACACTGAAGACCAGTAGAGTGTGTATACTGATATCAACACTGAAGACCAGTAGAGTGTGTATACTGATATTAACACTGAGGACCAGAAGAGCGTGTATACTGATATCAACACTGAGGACCAGTAGTGTATACTGATATCAACACTGAGGACCAGTAGAGCGTGTATACTGATATCAACACTGAGGACCAGTAGAGTGCGTATACTGATATCAACACTGAGGACCAGTAGAGTGTGTATACTGATATTAACACTGAGGACCAGTAGTGTATACTGATATCAACACTGAGGACCAGTAGAGCGTGTATACTGATATCAACACTGAGGACCAGTAGTGTATACTGATATCAACACTGAGGACCAGTAGAGCGTGTATACTGATATCAACACTGGGGACCAGTAGAGTGTGTATACTGATATCAACACTGGGGACCAGTAGAGTGTGTATACTGATATCAACACTGAGGACCAGTAGAGTGTGTATACTGATATCAACACTGAGGACCAATAGTGTATACTGATATCAACACTGAGGACCAGTAGAGTGTATACTGATGTATATCAACACTGAGGACCAGTAGAGTGTATACTGATGTATATCAACACTGAGGACCAGTAGAGTGTATACTGATGTATATCAACACTGAGGACCAGTAGCGAGTCGAAGACCAGTAGAAGTTCGGTATTACCAGTAAACAATTGCTTTTAGCCACAAAAAATGGAAAAAATTGACTTGAAAGATTGAGAAGTTTAGATAGGTGGTGTGTGATTGTGGCGGCCGATGATCCATAAAGATGGTCAGAGAACCAATTGTCTGAGTAATTATAATCATTGTTGCAGGACTGAGTACAGTGTTACTCACACTTACATCTTCTTAATGTTGAACTCAACCTCTGGTACAACATTGACTGCTGAATAACGAGCTATAACGAGGCATTCATTAAGGGTTATTACTACTTGTACCACCTTGGGGAAATGTGGCATTAACATCCTCTCTGACAACTACAACCAAGTGATAACAATTATTGAGGATAACCACATGTTTCAGTAGTCAAGATAACAGTAGCGTTTTGTGTACTCCGAAGATGATGACTCCAGCTGTGATCTTATTATCAGTCATGTTGGTAGTTGGTCAGTCACTTGTTAAAGAGATGTTATGTGGCAGTTACAGTTCTTCTGAGTGTTAGTTACCATTTTGTCTTAGGCAAATGTTGATTACACTGTATGTGTGTGTGTATGTGTGTATATGTATGTATATGTGTGTATATGTACTCACCTAGTTGAGGTTGCGGGGGTCGAGTCCGAGCTCCTGGCCCCGCCTCTTCACTGATCGCTACTAGGTCACTCTCCCTGAGCCGTGAGCTTTATCATACCTCTGCTTAAAGCTATGTATGGATCCTGCCTCCACTACATCGCTTCCCAAACTATTCCACTTACTGACTACTCTGTGGCTGAAGAAATACTTCCTAACATCCCTGTGATTCATCTGTGTCTTCAGCTTCCAACTGTGTCCCCTTGTTACTGTGTATATGTGTGTATATGTATGTATATGTGTGTATGTGTGTGTGTGTGTGTGTGTGGTGTGTGTGTGTGTGTGTGTGTGTGTGTGTGTGTGTATGTGTGTGTGTGTGTGTGTGTGTGTGTGTGTGTGTGTGTGTATGTATGTGTGTGTGTGTGTGTGTGTGTGTGTGAGTGACCGAGCTTATCGGTCCCTGGCCACTTTGGTCACACTTTATCAACTTTGCAAAGTGTGTCAACTTTGTTTATCTTTATTTATAACTTTAATATTTATTTATTCGTTAAATCTAAAACTATCTTCTACGTCTTAATCATATCTCTTCTGAATCTCACTTATCTTGTCTATGGATTACTCAACATAACTACTCGACTAACCTCTGCATTTTGTCTGTTAGTATTATTATTATTATTATTATTATTATTATTATTATTATTATTATTATTTCGTCTGATGACGGTTTCAACGAAATATTTTGCCGATAAAGATACTTGATGACGAGCATGTGTGTGTTAGCCATCAAGTTATGATTAATAACTTAGAGACAACTTGACTCTGAGGTGTTGATGCCACTCACATCACTGACAACTTGACTCTGAGGTGTTGATGCCACTCACATCACTGACAACTTGACTCTGAGGTGTTGATGCCACTCACATCACTGACAATTCCCTGACAGTGTTGGCTGTTGTAAAAATCCTGGGTGGTATTACCGCTGTAATGTTCTCTTACAGACCGGTCTTCAAACAGTACACCAATAACCTGCATATAGGTGAGAAACAAGCTGTTGGCAACGTTTCGCTCCGAATTGGACCATTTACAAGTCATACTGACAGAAGAGAGGTCAGGTTTGTCGGGAAACAGGACAAGTATTTCCTGACTCGGGTCTTAGTCATATGATGACCCACAGCTGGAGCTTTTGGTCATATGGCCGAGACCTTCCACTTGCTTGCCACTCCACCCCTTTAAAAATTAAGGTTATAATTATAACCAGTATATATATAGGCGAGGAGGAAACAGAAGTAGTAGTAGTAATAGTACTAGTAGTAGTACTAGTAGTAGTAGTACTAGTAGTAGTAGTACTAGTAGTAGTAGTACTAGTAGTAGTAGTACTAGTACTAGTAGTATTAGTACTAGTAGTAGTACTAGTAGTAGTAGTACTAGTAGTAGTACTAATAGTACTAGTAGTAGTACTAGTAGTAGTACTAGTAGTAGTACTAATAGTACTAGTAGTAGTACTAGTAGTAGTAGTAGTACTAGTAGTAGTACTAGTACTAGTAGTATTAGTACTAGTAGTAATACTAGTAGTAGTATGTACTAGTAGTAGTACTAATAGTACTAGTAGTAGTACTAGTAGTAGTACTAGTAGTAGTGGTACTAGTAGTAGTAGTACTAGTAGTAGTAGTAGTAGTAGTACTAGTACTAGTAGTATTAGTACTAGTAGTAGTACTAGTAGTAGTAGTACTAGTACTAGTAGTATTAGTACTAGTAGTAGTACTAGTAGTAGTAGTACTAGTAGTAGTAGTAGTAGTAGTAGTAGTACTAGTAGTACTAGTAGTAGTACTAGTAGTAGTAGTACTAGTACTAGTAGTATTAGTACTAGTAGTAGTACTAGTAGTAGTAGTACTAGTACTAGTAGTATTAGTACTAGTAGTAGTACTAGTAGTAGTAGTACTAGTAGTAGTAGTACTAGTAGTAGTAGTAGTACTAGTAGTAGTACTAGTAGTAGTAGTACTAGTAGTAGTAGTATAGTACTAGTAGTATTAGTACTAGTAGTAGTACTAGTAGTAGTAGTACTAGTAGTAGTAGTAGTAGTAGTAGTAGTACTAGTAGTAGTAGTAGTAGTAGTAGTTAGTAGTACTAGTACTAGTAGTATTAGTACTAGTAGTAGTACTAGTAGTAGTAGTACTAGTACTAGTAGTATTAGTACTAGTAGTAGTATCTAGTAGTAGTAGTACAGTAGTAGTAGTAGTACTAGTAGTAGTAGTATACTAGTAGTAGTACTAGTAGTAGTAGTACTAGTAGTAGTAGTACTAGTAGTAGTACTAGTAGTAGTAGTAGTAGTAGTACTAGTAGTAGTACTAGTAGTACTAGTAGTAGTACTAGTAGTAGTACTAGTAGTAGTAGTAGTAGTACTAGTAGCACTAGTAATAGTAGTACTATTATTATTATTAATAGTAGTAAATGAGACACTTTTGGAACACTTGGATATCTTTATTCTGGAAACGTTTCGCCACTCAGTGACTTCTTCAGTTCAATGCAGAAAAAGGCGGAATAATAGAAGTTTGAGGTAATCAGTCCCTCATCCTGGAGTTGATGTGTTCAGTCCATCGGTCTTGTTTCTTCTCTGTCTTCCGTCTGTGTCCTCCTCTCATATATATACTGGCTCACACACTCTTCTGTGTGACTGTAAATGTTCCAAGTCAAACCTAAACGTCTCTTCCTCGTATGTGTGGGTTATATTGTTCCAGTCTCTGTATTGTAACTTTTTCCTTCTTTACTCTTGAAACATGACTCATTAAGTACAAGAGTCAGTCAGGTATTAATACATATCGTAGTCATCCTTTATAAAGGATTAGAGTTAAAAAATTGAGCCTCAGACATCAATATTTATCTCATGCACTTCAGATAGAAGAAAACACTGTTGAGAACATGTGCATGTTACCTGAGAACAATGGGGGCGAAGTAAGACAGGCAGCAGCAGCTGCTATATGTCCTTCTTGACTGCACACTATCAGTTGTTGTCTGCCCAGTGTGTTGGGGGAGACTAACTTATGTTGCCACATACTCCACAACCTCACCAATTTACAACTTTACTCTAATTCCTTATTCTTATAATTATGCACTGTTATTTCCTTGTTGAAAAATACTGTACCAGCTGTAGCCTAATTGGCGCTACTGGCGCTCCCTCTCTATAAATAATATTGCAGTAAAATTTAATAACTTGGTTGCCTGCTGGTGGTGCAAATTGTTATTGGATTGTACAGTTGGATGGAGTGGAGGCAAGAGTGTGCTATGTTGAGGCTCAACACTCTCTTGCCTCCAGGTCAACTTTATCAGCCTTTGTTTACTTATTCCTAGAGCGCCGCACTCACTCCCTCCCTGGAATATAAATGAGAACTCTCCGCTTTATTTTAGTGTCGGGACCATAGTGTCAATTGCAGAGAGACGAGGGATGCCTGATAGCTGAAGGATTCTTTCTGGGGGTCAACGCCCCCGCAGCCTGGTCCCAGACCAGGTCTCCTGGTAGATCAAGGTCTGAACAGTCAGTCCGGCTGTTCAGGAGCTGACTTTCCGACCATTCAGTTCCATCTGGAAAACAGCCAGCGGACAGTCTAAGAAACAAATTAACGCTCTTGAGTGTTCAAGGTACACACGGCACACACACTACGCACACCCAAACAAACAAAACCCACACACTCCCACCCCCCCAAAACAAACCTCACCCCCCAATCCCCCTAACCAACAAAATAGGAAGTAAGGGAAAAACAGGAAAGAGAAAAGGCAACAATAAAAAATCAGGAAGAAAGAAAGGAAAAAGAAAGGGAAAGAAGAAAGGGAAAAGAGATAAGGAAAGAGGAACCAGGAAAAAAAAGATAAGGAAGGAAAAGGACGCCCCAGGGGAAAAAAAAGGGAAAAAGAGATAAGGAAAAAGTAAGGAAAAGATAAGGAAAAAAGTGGAAGATAGGAAAAAAAGTAAGGAAAGAGTAGGAAAAGAAAAGGGGAAAAGGATAAGGGAAAAAGATAAGGAAAAAAGAAAGGACAAAAGATAAGGAGAAAGTAGGCAAAGGATAAGGAAAAGAGAAAGGAAAGAGATAAGAAAGAGATAGGAAAAGAGAAAGGGAAGATAAGGGAAAAAGGTCGGAAAGAAATGGAAAAGATAAGGAAAAAGAACGGAAAGAAAGGGAAAATAGGAAAAAAAGGAGAAATAAGGAAAAGGAAAAGGAAAAGAGATAAGGAAAAAAGTAAGGAAAGGAAAAGGGAAAGAAAGATAGGAAAAAGATGGAAAGAAAGATAAGGCAAAATAAGGAAAAAAGGAAAAAGGGAAAGAGAAAAAGGCAAAGAAAAGGAAAAAAGGTAAGGAAAAAAGATAAGGGCCCAAAAAAGATAAGGCAGAAAAGGACTTAAGGAAAAAAAGAAGGCAAAAGATGGAAAAAGGTAAGGAAAAAAGGATAAGGAAAGGATAAGGAAAAGCTGGGCCCCAAGGGGCCCCCAAGTTCGGAAAAGATACGGAAAAGGACCCCCCTGGGAAAGAAAGATGGAAACAAGGAAAGGAAGAAAGTTGGCAAAAGATCCGGAAAGAGAAAAGGAAAAGGCTCAAGGGGAAAAGGGATGGAAAAGAAGCCTTGGGGGAAAGATAAGGAATTTTTGGAAAAAAGGTCAGGGACGGCGGGGGAAAAACGAAAGGAAAAAGAAAGGGAAGATGGGAAAGGGCCGTCTAGGAAAGGCCCCGGGCCCAAAACAGCCCCGGAACACCCCCCGCACCCTCCCCCCGCCCCCCTCTCCCCCTCCCTCAACTTCCCCTCACCTTCCCTCTCCCTTCCCCCCCTCACCTTCCCCTTAAACCTTCCTCCCCTCCCCTTCCCCCTCTCCCCTTCCCCTCTCACCTTCCCCTCTCACCTTCCCCTCCCCTTCCCCTCTCCCCTTTCCTCCCTCCCCTTCCCCCCTCACCTTCCCCCCTCCCTTCCTCCCTCCCTTCCTCCCTCCCCTTTCCTCCCTAAACCTTCCTCCCTCCCCTTCCCCCCTCACCTTCCTCCCCCCCTTTCCCCCCCCTCCCCTTTTCCTCCCCCCACCTTCCCCTTTCACCTTCCCCCACCTTCCCCCCTCACCTTCCCCCCTCCCCTTCCCCCCATCCCCCTTCCCCCTCCCTTCCCCTTCCCCTTTTCCCCCCTCCCCTTTCCCCCTTTCCCCACCTTCCCCTCAACTTCCTCCCTAACCTTCCCCCCTCCCCTTTCCCTTTCCCTCACCTTCCCCTCCACCTTCCCCCCTCCCCTTCCCCCCTCTCACCTTCCCCTCTACCTTCCCCTCTCCCCCTTTCCCCTCTCCCCTTCCCCCTTCCCCTTTTCCCCCCCAAACCTTCCTCACCTTCCCCCTCCCTTCCCCCCTTCCCCTTCCCCCCTCCCTTCCTCCCTCCCCCTTCCCCCCTCACCTTCCCCTTCACCTTCCTCCCTCACCTTCCTCCTCACCTTCCCCCCTCACCTTCCCCGTAAACCTTTTCCCCCCCTCAACTTCCTCCCTCCCCTTTCCCCCTTCTCCCCTTCCTCCCTCCCCTTTTCCCCTCTCCCCTTTCCCCCCTCACCTTCCCCTCCACCTTCCCCTTCACCTTCCCCTTCACCTTCCCCCCCACCTTCCCCTCTCCCTTCCTCCCTCCCTTCCTCCCAACCTTTCCCCCCTCACCTTCCCCCCTCCCCTTCCCTCCCTCCCCTTTTCCTCCCTAAACCTTCCTCCCTCCCCTTTTTCCTCCCTCCCCTTTCCCCCCTCCCCTTCCTCCCTCCCTTCCTCCCTCCCCCTTCCCCCCCCTTTCCCTCCCTCCCCCTTCCCCCCTTTCCCCTTCCCCCCCACCTTCCCAAAATCCCCTTCCTCCCTCCCCTTCCCCTCTCATTTTTCCTCCCTCCCCTTCCCCCTCTCCCCCTTCCCCCCTCACTTCCTCCCTCCCTTCCTCCCTCACGTTTCCGGCCCTAAAAAACAAAGTTTCCCCGGGGCCACTATTAACAAAACTGACAACCGTCAAGGGAAGACGTTTTTTACTTGTTAAAAACCCCCAAACCCCTGATTTAAGGGGTGTTTTTCCAGAGAGAGGTGTATTTTTTCAGCATATATACCCCAAAGTGTGTATATCTGTTTATCCCACCTTTCAGGTGTGATTAAACCCAACAATACACTGAGGGGTTTACTGTAGTCTCCGTTTGGGAAAACCACCCATTGATGGTGAATTTCTTCACGCCCCTCTGGGGCCCCGAAAACCCCGGTTTGTTTCCCGGGGGGGGTAAAGCCCCACGGCCCAGTCCCAGCCCGGGGAATTTGTTTGCTATATGATCTCGGGCCCCCGTCCCTTAGCAAGACCCCACCCAAAGGGGCCCAGCCAAACCCCCCGGGCCAAAACCCCAGCCAAAAAATTTGGCTGGGACCCGGGCCGGCAGTGAGGGGTTTTTCCGCAGCTATGAGTGAGGGACAGATTTCGGGCCTGGTCGTGTAATGATACACTCTGAAGTATTTTTATTTTCGATAAAGGGTTCGCATCATGCTTAGTGAATCAGGTCTGGTACACTGCTTGAAATCACCTCTGGCTCCCTTGTTTGCCTCCCCTTTGGGCTACACTGTTTTGCATTCACTTGGCTACATGTTTGACGCATCTTGGCTACACTGTTTGCTTTCCCCCTTGGTACACTGTTTGCACCCCACTTGGTCCCTTTGTTTGCAAGGCATCTCTGGTTTCACTTTTTGGGCACGCATCTCGGGTTTACATCCTTGCACTCACCTCGGGCAAACGGGCTTGCACTCCCCTCTGGTTACACTGTTGCATCCCCTTTGGGGCTACACTGCTTGCACTCACCTTGGCAAACCACTGCTTGCACTCCCCTTGGCTAACTGTTTGCACGAATCTTGGCTACACTGCTTGCACTCACCTTGGTTACACTGTTTCCCAATTCATCTCTGGCTAACTACTTCCCACTACTTGGCTAAAATTGCTTCCCACTCACCTCTGGCTACCCTGCTTCCCACTAAACCTCGGCTACATACTTGCACTCCCCTCTGGCTACACTGCTTGCATTTATTTTCGGGTTTACCTGTTGCACTCATCTTGGCTAAACTTTTTTGACTCTTCGGGTACACTGCTTGCCCCTCACCTTGGCTAAAATACTTGCACTCCCCTTGGTACCTGCTTGCACTCATCTCTGGCTACCTGTTTTTGCATCCCTCTGGCTAAAATGTTTGCACTCATTTTCGGGCTAACTCTTGCATTTCCCTTGGTACATGCTTGCACTCACCTCTGGTACACTGTTGCACTAAACCTCTGGTACACGCTTGCACTCACCTCTGGCTACATTTGCTTGCACCCCCCCCCCTTTTGGGTAAACTGCTTGCACTCACTTTTGGCAAAATTTGTTTGAAACTCATCTCTGGTACACTGTTTGGCACTAAACCTCTGGCTACACGTTTGCACTCATTTTGGGGCCTACCTGCTTGCACTCCCCTCTGGCTACACTGCTTGCCCCCAATCTCTGGCTACACTGCTTGCACCCCCACCCGGGCCCTACACTGTTTCAACCTCATTTTTCTGGTTTATTTACTTGCCTCCCCCGGGGCCTCACGGCTTGCACTCACCTCTGGCCTACACTGCTTGCACTCCCCCTTGGGGCTCACTGCTTGCACTCACCTCTGGCTCACTGTTTGCCTCATCTCTGGCTACACTGCTTGCATCCTCTGGCACACTGTTTGCACTCATTTGGCTAATGCTTCCCACTCCCCTTTCTGGTACACTGTTTGCATCATCCGGGGCCTAACTACTTGCACTAAACTTTGGCTACATGTTTTGCACTAAATTCTGGCTACCTGCTTGAACTCCCCTCTGGCTACACTGCTTGCACTCAATTCTGGTACACTGTTTGCACTCATTTGGCAACACTGCTTGAAACTCCCCCTTTTGGGCTCCCCTCTGTTTGCACTAATTTCTTGGCTTACACTGCTTGCACTCCCCTTTGGGTTTCACTTTTTGCACTCATCTTGGTTTACACTTTTTTGCACTCACCTCGGGCCCTACACTGCTTGCATCATCTTGGCTACACTGCTTGCACTCCCTCTGGCACATGCTTGCACTCACCCCTGGCAAAATGCTTGCCTAAACCTTGGCTACACTGCGGAAAATTCCCCTCTGGCTAAAAAGCAAAAAGGGGGAATTAAAGGAAATTTGAGGAAGGGAACGAAGAGGGGGGAGTTTTAAAAGGGGGAAGAGAGGGGGGGGGAAAGGGGTATAAAAAAGCCAATTAAAAGTTTTATTCGTGAGGAAGAGAGGCGGGGAGGGGAGGGGGGAGAGGCGGGGAGGGGGGGGAAAGGGGGGAGGGGGGGGAGAGAAGGAGGAAAAGGCGGGGGAGGAGGAGGAGAGGCGGGTGGGGGGGAAGGAGGGGGAGGCGGGGGAGGAGGGGGAAAGAGGGGGGGGAGGGAGGGGGGAGAGGCGGGGGGGAGGAGGGGGAGGGGGGGAGGAGGAGGAGAGGGGGGGGAGAGGAGGAGGAGAGGCGGGGAGGGTGGAGGAGGGGGGGAAAAAGGTTTTAATTAAAAGTAAAGGGACGAGAACGAGGGGGAATGTGAGAGAGTGACTGGTGGGGGGGAAAGGGGGGAAGGGGAGGGGGAGGGGGGAAAGGGTGGTTGGGAGGGGGGGAAAGTGGAACCTGATAGTTTTCACAACTTTGTGTTTGGTAAAACCCCCACCGTCTCTCTCTCTCCTCTCTCTCTTCTCTCTCTCTCTTTCTCTCTCTCTCTCTCTCTCTCTCTCTCCCCTCTCTCTCTCTCTCCTCCTCTCTCTCTCTTTTTTTTTTTTTTTCACGGGGTTTAAAACAAGGTTAAGGATCCCTAGCTTTATTGAAAAGCTTTTTAAACAGGTTAAGGTTTTCCAAAATTTATAAAAAGCTGTTCCCCACATCGCTCATTTGAAAAACATTTTTTTTGTTATGGGACATTTCAAGTAGGGAACAGGATGAAGTTGGGAGCCAAATTTTTGGGCCGCATTTTATTTGGGTCCCAAATGACTTTATTTTCGTTTACATCATTTTGCTGTACGAATGTGTTCCAACTTTGAAATTACCCGGGTTTGTATGATCTCAGTGGGGGTGATGGTTTTGGAAGGGTTTCAGCCAGAGTGAAGTTGCGCTTTCTGCCCGTTTGTGGCCCTTTAAAAAATTGTTTCACGCTGTCCCCCGGGGAAGTGGATCCCAAATGTGGGGACTTTGACAAATTGGCCTTGTACAAACAGTGGGCCCCCCACATCCCCCCTGTGTTGAAGGCTCTGCTGAAAATTTTCAGATCTCTCTCTCTCTCTCTCTCCTCTTCTCTCTCTCTCCTCTCTCTTCTCCCCTCTCTTCTCTCTCTCTTTTCTTTTCCCCTTTACACACACACAAAACACACATTATTGGGTTTTTCTTTGGGGGTTTTACCATGAGAGAAAGAGAGTGAAAAACAGAGGAAAAGAGAGAATGATAACGGCCCCCCCCCCCCCCCCCCCCCCATGGATGAGATGTGATGGTATCAATTTTACGGTTTTAAAAAGCAGGAATCAGGAGCTGAAACTCAACCCCTGTAGATAAACACACACACACCAACACCACAAACCCCACACCACACGCACACACACAAAACACCACACAAACACCCCACACAAAACACCACAAACACACCCACCACACACACACACACACACACTACCAGGTTTAGAGGGGAGGATGAAAAACCCGCAAGATTGGAAATTGTTTTCCCCCTGGGCGCTCCGAATTTGGGGGGACATCAAAATTTGAGAGTCCCCCAGGAGCTTTGCGGAAACCCCGTGGTTCTGTGCTTTGAATAAAATGTTGGCTGCAAGTGGGGGAGAAATAACAGGGGTTTTTAAAGGGAAAAGGCCCCGACTATAAAAGAGGGGACTACATAGGGGTTTAAGAAATTCCTGGGGGGGGCCAGTGGGGGCAGAAAACTGGCGGAAAAACAGTAAATGAAATGATGGAATTTTGTGGGAACAAAATGCAAGGAGGCAGTGGAAAAAAGGGTTTATTCCCAAGGGCAACCCGTAAAAAAACGGGGGAAAACCGAAAAAGCCCCTGGTTCACCCCACGGTGTAAGGGGGCCCAAAAAAAAAGTGCAAAAGAGAATGGAAAAAAATAAAGAAGGGAAAAGAAAAAAAACGGAAAATAGGGAGATCAGTCGCAGCCCGGAAAGGTCGGGAAGGTAAGGAGGGAGGCCAGCGACAGATGAAAATGACATGCTCGAAATCAAGGGCAGACCCCAAAATGTTTTTATAAACCCATCAGGAGGGAAGCAACAGTCAAAAAACCAGGTGATCAGGAAATTTTGGACAGAAGGTGGAGAAAAATACAAAAAAATGTCAGGAGGGATGTGAGGAGCTGAAAGGAGATTTTAAAGGGAAATTTTTTCAGTAGAGACAGGAAGGGTTGGGAAGACAGAAAAGAAGGGAAAATCAAAAAGGGAATATACCAACCAAAGTGTTGGATGGCATACGAAAAACTTTAGGGATTGGAACCCCCCTCTTAAGGGGACCTTGACACCCCAAAGGCGATGGGACCGGACAACTCTCCCCTTTGGGGCCTTAGGAAGGGGGGAGCGAGGGTGCTGTGTGTGCCTCTAACCCAATCTTCAAAAACATTTCCCCTTTAAAAATGGGCAAAATACCCGAGAAAAAGGGAAAAAAAAGCTAATGTTAAACCCCCATATTTAAGAAAGGGGAAAAAGAAAATAAAAAAGGCCCCCCCTAAAACCTAACCCTGACTGTGTTTTCTGGACGGGATTGTGTGCAAAGTCTTTGGGGAAGTTTTTCAGGGAGAGAGTGGTTCCCCCAACCCTGGAAAGGAAAAAGGGGTTTTAAATGAAAACCAGGGTGGGGTTTTTATGGGGAAAGGGAAAACTTTATCCAAACCTCCTGGAGTTTTTGACAAGGGAACAGAAGTAAGACATGAGAGAGAGGGTTGGGGAGATTTCGGGTTTTCCCAGACTGCAGGAAGGCCTTTGCCCCAGTTCCCCACAAAAAGATTAGTGCAGAAGTGGAGGATCGGCACACGTTTTAAAAAGGGAAAGGGGACTGCAAAGGAATTTAAAGGGGAAAACCTGACAGGGAGGGCAGCAAGGGGTCTTTGGGCCCTGAAGAGGGTTTACAGTGGGCGCCCGGGTTTCTGAGCGGGGGCCCACAGGGGGCAGTTTAGGACCAGTGTATTTTTTATATATGTGAACGAAAGTGGGAAAGGGAAATTTACTCTGAAGTGTCCCTGTTCGAGAAAGGGCGTGAATGTTGATGGGGAAGAATTAAATCGGGCGAGGTTTAGGGGAGGATGCAAAGAGAAACCTTTGGTGGGGGGTGGACATGTGGGCAGTAAATGGGGTTTCGAATTCAAAACCAGCCAAAATGCAAAGTCATGAGATTGGGGAGGGGCAAAGAAGCCGCAGACAGAGTATAGGCTAGGTGGACAAAGACTACAGACCTCACTCAGGGAGAAAGACCTTGGGGTGACCATAACACCCGAGCACATCACCGGAGGCACACATAAAACCAAAATAAACCCCTGCAGCAAAAGGCGCCTGGCAAACCTGGAATAGCGTTCCGATACCTTTAAAATAAGGAATCGTTCAAGACACTGTACACTGTGTATGTTAGGCCCATATGGAGTATGCAGCACAGTCTGGAAAACCCACCCTGGTCAAGCACGTCAAGAATTAGAGAAAGTACAAAGGTTTGCAACAAGGCTAGTCCCAGAGCTCAAGGGAATGTCGTACGGGGAAAAGGGTTTAAAGGGAAATCGGACTGACGACACTGGAGGACAAAAGGGGTCAGGGGAGACATGATAACGACATACAAGATACTGCGGGGAATAGACAAGGTGGACAGAGATAGGATTTTTCCCAGAGAGGGGAACACAGGGAAAAGGGGTCACAACTGGAAGCTAAAAGATCAGACGAGCCCACAGGGACGTTAGGAAGTATTTCTTCAGTCATAAGAGTTGTCAGCAAGTGAAGTAGGGGAGGCAGGAACCATACATAGTTTTAAGAAGAGGTATGACAAAGCTCAGGAAGCAGAGAGAGAGAGGATCCAGTAGCGATCAGTGAAGAGGCGGGGCCAGGAGCTGAGTCTCGACCCCTGCAACCACAATTAGGTGAGTACAATTAGGTGAGTACACACACTCACACACACACACACACACACACACACACCACACACACACACACACACAACCCCCAACACACAACACACACACACACACATGCATGCATCATGCATCAATATGTCAGGGACACAACCTGAGAGAGAGGGGAGGATGAGCCAGCAAGACTGGATCTTGTATTCACCCTGAGCAGTTCAGACTTGGGACATCACTTATGAGAGGCCCCCTTGGAGCTAGCGATCACGTAGTTCTGATTTTGATTATTATAGTAGAGTTACAAGTGGAGAAGGTAACAGGAAACTGAAGGGGACAGGCCAAAACTATAAAAGGGGGGACTACACAGGTATGAGAAACTTCCTGCAGGAGGTTTAGTGGGACAGAGAAATGGTTTGGAAAATCGTAAACGAGATGATGGTATGTGGCAACAAAGTGCAAGGAGGCAGGGAAAGGTTTGTTTCCCCAAAGGGAAACAGAAATAATAGGAAGACCAAAAAAAGAGTCCTTGGTTTACCCGAAGGTGTAGGGGGGCAAAAACTAAGTGCAACAGAGAATGGAAAAGGTACAGGAGGCATAGGACCCAGGAAAACAAGGAGATTAGTAGAAGAGCCAGAAACGAGTATGCCAGATAAGGAGGGAGGCCCAGCGACAGTATGAAAACGACATAGCATCGAAAGACAAATCTGACCCGAAACTGCTGTATAGCCACATTAGGAGGAAGATAACATCAAGGACCAGGTGATAAGGCTGAGGAAAGAAGGTGGAGAACTCACAAGAAACGATCAAGAGGTATGTGAGGAGCTCAACACGAGATTTAAGGAAGTATTTACAGTAGAGACAGGAAGGACTCTAGGGGGACAGACCAGATGGGAACACCAGCAAGGAATACACCAACAAGTGTTGGACGACATACATACAGATGAGGAGGAGGTGAAGAAACTGCTAAGGGACATCGATACCTCAAAGGCAATGGGACCGGACAACATCTCCCCGTGGATCCTCAGAGAGGGAGCAGATATATTGTGCGTGCCACTTACCACAATCTTCAACACGTCCCTGGAAACTGGGCAACTACCTGAGGTATGGAAGACGGCAAATGTAGTTCCCATTTTTATAAAAGGAGACAGAAAAGAGGCACTGAACTATAGACCTGTGTCATTGACGTGTATAGTATGCAAAGTTATGGAGAAGGTTATCAGGAGGAGAGTGGTGGAGCACCTGGAACGGAACAAGAGTATAAATGCCAACCAGCACGGATTCATGGAAGGCAAATCCTGTGTCACAAACCTTCTGCAGTTTTATGATAAAATAACAGAAGTAAGACACGAGAGAGAGGGGTGGGTTGATTGCATCTTCTTGGACTGCAAGAAGGCCTTTGACACAGTTCCTCACTAGAGATTAGTGCAGAAGCTAGAGCATCAGGCGCATATAACAGGAAGGGCACTGCAATGGATCAGAGAATACCGGACAGGGAGGCAACAACGAGTCATGGTACGTAATGATGTATCACAGTGGGCACCTGTGACGAGCGGGGTCCCACAGGGGTCGGTCCTAGGACCAGTGCTATTTTTGGTATATGTGAATGACATGATGGAAGGGTTAGACTCAGAAGTGTCCCTGTTTGCAGATGATGTGAAGTTAATGAGGAGAATTAAATCAGATGAGGACCAGGCAGGACTTCAAAGAGACCTGGACAGACTGGACACCTGGTCCAGCAAATGGCTTCTCGAATTTAATCCTGCCAAATGCAAAGTCATGAAGATAGGGGAAGGGCACAGAAGACTACAGACAGAGTATAGGCTAGGTGGCCAAAGACTGCAAACCTCACTCAAGGAGAAAGATCTTGGGGTGAGTATAACACCGAGCATGTCTCCGGAAGCACACATCAATCAGATAACTGCTGCAGCATATGGGCGCCTGGCAAACCTGAGAACAGCATTCCGATACCTTAGTAAGGAACCGTTCAAGACACTGTACACCGTGTATGTCAGGCCCATACTGGAGTATGCAGCACCTGTTTGGAACCCGCACTTGATAAAGCACGTCAAGAAACTGGAGAAAGTACAAAGGTTTGTAACAAGGTTAGTTCCAGAGCTAAGGGGAATGTCCTATGAAGAAAGATTAAGGGAAATCAGCCTGACGACACTGGAGGACAGGAGGGTCAGGGGAGACATGATAACGACATATAAAATTCTGCGTGGAATAGACAAGGTGGACAAAGACAGGATGTTCCAGGGAGGGGACACAGAAACAAGAGGCCATAATTGGAAGTTGAAGATACAAATGAGTCAGAGAGATATTAAGAAGTATTTCTTCAGTCATAGAGTTGTAAGGCAGTGGAATAGCCTAGAAAATGACGTAGAGGAGGGCAGGAACCATACACAGTTTTAAAGACGAGGTTTGATAAAGCTCATGGAGCGGGAGCGAGAGGGCCACAGTAGCAACCATGAAGAGGCGGGGCCAGGACTAAGACCGAAACCCTGCAACCACAAATAGGTGATACACACACACACTACACACACACGAACACACACACACAACACACACAACACACACAACACACAACAAAAAAAAAAAAAAAGTGGTTGAAGGTAGAATTGGGTGGTTTGCAAGGGGACGGAAATGGCCTCTCAAAGTAATTTTCAAGTCAGAATCAACTCGAACCATGATTCTGCAGAACACACGACTGAGAGACAAACAAAGAGTACCAGAGTGTGTACCTCGATCGAGACAGAACACAAGAGGAAAGGATGATACTGAAGGAGAGAGTACAAAAATGAAAGGAGGAACGAGAGGAAGTGACAAGGATGAGCAGAAGAACCCAGACAGAGGTGGGAGGGCAAACACACCCTTCAGAAACACCTGCAGAAGGACTCCAACTGCAACAACCGACAACCCAAAGGCAACCGAACAATCTGAACCAACACACACACTGATCTCTCTGTCCCCACCCCCACACCACAAAACCCACCCCTACAGCAACCCCCTATGGGAACTCTGCCCCCACCCCCCACTGAAAACCTCCCCCATATGCCCCCACCATGGCTCCTGATCCCCCAACCCCAATCTTCGCCTCTTCCCCGGATCACAGTATTAAAAAAAATTGAAGGTTTGGTAACACAAATGCGGATGGATAACGAATAAATATGAGTGTCATGAAAGAAATCAATAAGAGTCCCAGATATCATCGGTCACAGGAAACGAAACTCCTCACTCAGACAATAACAGATGCAATCTTCCCACAAGGATTCAGATCCTGATAAAGATTAGAAGGAGCAGATTGGGAGGAGGGGTTGCACTACTTTGTAAAAAAACCGATGGACATTTGAGGAAATGGAAGGGCAGCCGAGATTTGGAGAAGGGATTACATAGTAGTACACTTCAGTCTGGGGAATCATAAGAAGTCATTGCAGTTGACATATAAACCACCCACAGAAACTGCAAGAGGCCAAGAGAGGAATATGAAGAGAGCAACAGAGCAATGGTGGACACATTGACCCGAGTGGCAATAAGTGATCAGTTCTCGGATGGGATTTGTGAGGTCTCTAGGGAGATCCAAATTATATGGTTCCACACCTGCTTAGCAAATGTCCGGGTAGTCACGCCACGTCTGAGGTCTTTTGTTCTTGACGGCGTTCAGACTCGCATCAGGTTCAATAACACGTGGTACAATACCCCATAGGGGAGGGGGAACTTTGAACTACCATATAAGCCAGAGAACAAGCTGAGTAAGGAGGTTTGTTGGTGACAGGTCCGGGGAGCCGAGAGCTCTGGACAGCCGCGTGTGTTGTGGTCCACGCATTGGAATCTCGGTCAGCTGGCCTGGTGAATTAAAGTGATTACTAGTCCGTGTTACTGATAACATCTACCTTTCCCCCTTGTAATAAGTCTCATAGGTCAATCTTGTTTATATTATGTAAAAATGACCATCAGTATATGTGGATATTCTAGCCCTTTTTATGTTATTAAGTAAATTATAGCCATAGTTGCCATTTTTTTTATTTGTACCTCCACACAAGCCTATTTCCTATTCTGTTAAGCATGGGATACACAGGAGGTACGTGCTCACTCGCGGGATACCCCCTCAGGTAGAGTGGGTAGAGGTCTCACAAGAAACCTCATGCATCAACATGTTAAGGACACTACTAGAGAGAGGGGGGAGGATGAACCAGCAAGACTGGATCTTGTGTTCACCCTGAGCAGTTCAGACTTTGAGGACATCACATATGAGAGACCCCTTGGAGCTGGTGATCACATGGTTCTGTGTTTTGAATACATAAGAGTTGCAAGTGGAGAGGTTAACAGGAGTTGAATGGGAAAATCAAAACTATAAAAGGGGGGACTACACAGGTATGAAATTTTCCTGCAGGAGGTTCAGTGGAACAGGGAATTGGCAGGAAAGTTTGTAAATGAAATGATGGAATATGTAACAACAAAATGCAAGGAGGCAGAGGGAAGGTTTCTTCCCAAGGGCAACAGAAATAATAGGAAGACCAAAGCGAGTCCTTGGTTTACCCGAAGGTGTAGGGAGAATCGAAAAGGTACAAGAGGCAAAGGACCCAGAAAAATAAAGAGACTAGTTGAAGAGCCAGAAACGAGTATGCAGAGATAAGGAGGGAGGCCCAGTGACAGTACAAAAACGACATAGCATCGAAAGTCAAGTCTGACCTAAAACTGCTGTATAGCCACATTAGGAGGAAGACAACAGTCAAAGACCAGGTGATCAGGCTGAGGAAAGATGGTGGGGAACTCACCAGAAATGCTCAAGAGGTATGTGAGGAACTCAACATGAGATTAAAGAAGTATTTACAGTGGAGACAGGAATGCCTCTGGGTGGACAGAACAGAAGGGGACACCAACAAGGAATATACCAACAAGTGTTGGATGACATACACACAACTGATGAGGAGGTGAAGAAGCTGCTAAGGGAACTTGATACTTCAAAGGCAATGGGACCAGACAACATCTCCCCATGGGTCCATAGAGAGAGAGAAGAAATGCTGTGTGTGCCACTAACCACAATTCTTCAACACATCCTTGAAAAGCTGTCAACTAACCTGAGGCATGGCAACCGGCAAATGTAGTACCCATATTTAAAAAGGAGACAGACAAAAGGCACTAAACTATAGACCAGTGTCACTGATATGTATAGTATGCAAAGTAATGGAGAAGATTATCAGGAGAGCGATGGAGCACCTGGAACGGAACAAGAGTATAAATGCCAACCAGCACAGATTTATGGAAGTCAAAATTCCTAGTTCATCTAACCTACTGGAGTTTATTATGATAAGAGTAACAGAGGTAAGACAACGAGAGAGAGGGGTGGGTTGATTGCATCTTCTTGGGCTGCAAGAAGGCCTTCGACACAGTTCCTCACAGGAGATTGGTGCAGAAACTAGAGGATCAGGCGCATATAACAGGAAGGGTGCTGCAATGGATCAGAGAATACATGACAGGGAGGCAACAACGAGTCATGGTATGCGATGAGATATCACAGTGGGCACCTGTGATGAGCAGGGTTCCACCGGGGTTGGTCCTTGGACCAGTGCTATTTCTGGTATATGTGAATGACATGATGGAAGGGTTAGACTCAGAAGTGTCCCTGTTTGCAGATGATATGAAGTTAATGGGGAGAATTAAATCAGATGAGGATCAGGTAGGACTTCAAAGAGACCTGGACAGGCTGGACACCTGGTCCAGCAACTGGCTTCTCGAATTTAACCCCGCCAAATGCAAAGTCATGAAGATCGGGGAAGGGCAAAGAAGACCGCAGATGGAGTATAGGCTAGGTGGCCAAAGACTGTAAACCTCACTCAAGGAGAAAGATCTTGGGGTGAGTATAACACCGAGCACGTCTCCGGAAGCACATACCAACCAGATAACTGCTGCAGCATATGGGCGCCTGGCAAACCTGGGAATAGCGTTCCGATACCTTAGTAAGGAATCATTCAAGACACTGTACACCGTGTACGTCAGGCCCATACTGGAGTATACAGCACCTTTTTGGAACCCACACTTGATCAAGCATGTCAAGAAATTAGAGAAAGTACAAAGGTTTGCAACAAGGCTAGTTCCAGAGCTAAGGGGAATGTCCTACGAAGAAGGGTTAACGGCCAATCGGCCTGACGACACTGGAGGACAGAGAGTTAGGGAAGACATGATAATGACATACAAAATACTGCGTGGAATAGACAAGGTGGACAGAAACAGGATGTTCCAGAGAGGGGACACAGAAACAAGAGGTCACAATTGGAAGTTCAAGACCTGGATGAGTCAGAGATGTTAGGAAGTATTTCTTCAGTCATAGAGTAGTCAGGAAGTGGAATAGCCTAGCAAGCGAAGTAGTGGAGGCAGGAACCATACATAGCTTTAAGATGAGGTATGATAAAGCTCATGGAGCAGGGAAGAGGTGGGGCCAGGAGCTAGGACTCGACCCCTGCAACCTCACCTAGGTGAGTATAACTAGGTGAGTACACACACACACACACGAGGTCCCGTGTTAAACACTGTACCTGTTTGTAGTGGGGTGGGGAGAGAGGATGGGGGAGGATATTTAATGGGGAAGGGACTATCGTAGGTTTGATGAGGGAGGAGGTAAAGCATGGGATGGATGAGTGGGAGAGAGGAAGAGATTGAGGGAATGAGAGATGAGGGAGGATTAGACTTTGTGAGTGAGGGAGGGGGGGGGTTTTAATGGGGAAGGGGGGAAAGGGGAGGGGGAAAAGGGAGGGGGAAAGGGGGGAAATAGGGAGGGGGGAAAAGGTGGGGAATAAAAAAGGGGGACAATGTCGCTTAGGGGGAGATAGTGGGATAAAAAGGTTTACGTTCTTGGAGGAAGATAATGGGGGGGAATGATGGAGGGAGTAGGGGGAAGAAGAGGAGGGGAGGCATAGGGGGGGGGGGAGGGGGTGGGGGCACATTTGAGGCAGAGAGAAAAAATTGGGACCTGGGGGGAAGGGAGGGAGAGGTTTTGGGGTGGGGAGGAGAGAGAGAGAGAGAGGAGAGGAAGGTGTTCTCAGTAGAAAGAAACCCAGTTACCAGAAACCCGGGGTCCCCCTTTTGGGGGTTAATCAACCCAAACCGCCCTCTCCCTGAGTCATATCTAAATTTCATATTGTGCTGCCCTCACCCAGTATCAAAAGGCCCCCCCTCACACTGGGTACTGGGCACCCGGCTTTTCCAGTTTTAAAAGGGTGTGACCAAGGGGGGAAAGGGGAAAGGGGCCCTGGGGGCCTCTCCCCACATACCCGAAAAATTAACGAAATTTAAAAGCCTACGTGAGTTTTTCTTACCCAAATTCCACGGGCGAACTCCCACATGTTTAAATGGGGGGACAGCGGGGGGGGGGGCGGGTTTTTTACTTTTTTTAAGGGTTTTTTCAAGGGTTAGAAGGCTTTTTGTGGAGTAGCCCCAGGGTCAAAGGGAAACCTTTAACCACCAGCACTACCCTAAAGCACCCCCCCAGCCCCGCCGTTTCTCCCTAAAAAACCTACTGCCTGAAAGCCTGTCGCGGGGCCGTTTCAAGTTTTCCGGGCTTAGTTCGTGGGGCAAATTTGCTTCAATCTCCGGGGGTTGGACCCGGATTTTCCCAATTTAAAGGGCCAGCCCGAAAGCCGACTGTGGAAGTAAAACACCAGTAGCCTATCATCCAGCCTTTTCCCTGTCACCCAAACTGCCCCTCATGCTTTGGGTCGTTACAGTTTCCCCAGTAGCCATTCTGGGGGGTAAGCCTTAGCCCCCCCAGCTTCAAAACCCAGCTGAGAGAGAAAAGAAAGCCATGCAGTAAAAAAGAAAACCCAAATTTTTCCTCTGAAGTATTGTCAATATGCTTTGTGCCCCCTGTTGGTTGTTTAAGATTTGGTTTTCACCTTTTCCCTTGGCATAGAGTGGTTAAAGCCACCTTCTTGGTAGAGGGGGAAAGGTCCGCGCCAGTGAGCCCCCAGCGGGGGTCACACCCTCCACTTTTCTCCACCCCCAGACCCCCTTTATACCTGGGGTTTGTTTCCCCCCCTTGTCTGGGCCCTTTGTACTTTTTTGGCTAAAAAATTTGGTCAAGGATTGTAGCTGGTCCCAAACGAAAAAGCCGTTAGTAAAGTTCCCCCTAGAAAGCACATTTCTTCACGAAAAAACAGTGTGAGTGGAGGAGGAAACCCACCCCCCCAAAAGGGCTAAAACCTTCTCTCATCACTGTCATCCCGTTTATCCAGACCCCAGTGTTTAATTTTCTTGAGGCCTTTTTCCCTTCATTTTAAAGGGACATTTGCATGGTGAAAATTTATAGAAAATTTGGGCTTGTGTACTCAAAAACCTTGTGTTTTTCAGTGTTTTCACTTATTTTATTTTTTTTATTCTGTGTTTTTTTCTTATGTTTACTTTTTCTGTAGTAAGAATTTTGTGTAGGGGTCCCAGTCAGCCCACTCTGTGTGAAGGATTTTTTTTTTATTGTATTCTTTCAGCGTTGTATTCCCCAGTAATTTTTAAATTGTATTTATCCCAGTGATTTTTCACCCAGTATACAAAATTTTTATCCTTTTTATTTCGGGGGTTTTTTGTTTTTTTTTTTTTTTTCGTATGCAGCAGTTTTCCTCTTCTCTTTTTTTTGCAGACTGTTTTCCCCATTTTTTTCCCAGAAATTTTTTGTCGTTTCGCACAGCAATTTTTTTTGTATCAGTCCCCCAGCAGGTTTTTGTTGTAAGAAAAAACTAATACTGTTGTGTCCCCGCCATGAAAGTGTTTATTACCTGTTTTGTTCCTGTTTTTTTAATTTTATTCTTTTTTTTTTAAAATTTCTTTGAAAAAATTCATCTTGAGGGAAATTTTAATTATTTTTAAGAAAAGTGTTTTTTTTTTCTCTGCTTGAGAAAATTTTGTTTTGTCAAATTTAAAATTTAAAGAGTTAAAGTGTTCAATCATTTTAATTTTTTGATTTCCTTTTTTTTAATTTTACCCTTTTAAACCCTGATTTTTCCCCCGTGCCCATTTATTAAGCAGTGTTTAAATTTCTACCTATTTTTTTGCATTGTTTGAAAATGAATTTTTTTTGTTGCCCCTTGTTCAGCAGTGAATTATTTTTTTTTATTGATATTTTTATGAATTATATTTTAATTTTTTTCTAAGGTTCTTTGAAAAAAACTTAAAATTTTCCAGGTTAACAATTTTTGTAATTTTATTTTATACTTTTTACATTGATTTTTAAAATTTAATTAATTAAAATTTTTTTTTAGCAAGAGTTTAAAAAAAAAGCCAAATTTTTCTTTTTAATTTTTGTCTCCCGTAATTTTTTTACTTTTATATTTAATGTAAAAATTTTTTTTTTTTGGGGCAATAGTCCCTTTTAAAATTTTGGGTTTTTCCCTTTCCCCTTGCACTGTTTCCCAGGGGGGGGGGCATTTTTTTTTTTTATTTTGCAAAATTTTGTTGTATATCTTTTTCCCCAATTCTAGGGAATTTTTTTATCATTTTTTTTTTTTCATTATTTTTGCCTTATTTGTTCTCGGGGTTTTTTTGCCTTTTGTCTAAAATACCCTCAAGTGATACTTTTAGTGAATGTCGGGCCCCTCGACCTCTCGGGGGATTGCTGCTCCCCCTTTATCAGTCCTTTTCCAAAATTCCCCTTTCTGACTGAAAGCAATACCTTTCCCGAGCAAAGTGTTTTTTCCAAATTGTATTTTGAGATTTGTTAAAGTGCCCGCGAAAAATGAAGTTTTAGATTAAGTTCTTTTTGTCCCTGAATTATTTTTAACGTAGCCCAGCGGTCAGGCACTAGTAATTTTTGTCACTCCTGTCTTTGGGCTCCCGCCCCCCAATATCATGCAAGCCCGGTTTGTGCTCACTTCCTTTCGATGGCGACTTGTTCAAGTATTCGTTCCTTCCCAGGGGACGTTTGAGAAGAAATTTTCTTGCAAAAGAGGGTTTTGCCCCTTTTCTTCCTGGGGGCCCAAAGCCCCTGCAGAAAAACGTTTCTGTGGCTTGTGTGCCCCAAATTGAGTGTTTTTTGTTGCCCCTTTTGTTTCAGATTGTGATCCTCCTATTTTACAGTAATCAGTGCATTGGGGGGAAGTTATTTCTCGGTAAACCCTTCCCCCGTTGTTTAAAAATTTTTAAGTGTGGTTTTTTATAGTTGATACCTACTCGTGTCACTGTGTGCCCACTCAGGAAAATCAGCATTTTTCACCGTGTTATTTCTTTTCTCCCCGTGCTTGCAGTTTGAGATAGTAGATTCGTTCTCCCTTGTCATATTGGTGTTATAGATTTTAATTTTTTAACCGGGGGGGGGGGGCTCCACTCACCCCAGTTTGGGTTTATTCCCCCAGTAAAAGAAACCCATCCCTTGTGTTCTGGGAATTCCGATTCCTGTCCAGGAAGATCTTATTTGAATGTGAAGCCACCCGCCCCCCATAGGGACTTTGTATGAACCCAAAAATTCCCGTATCGAAAGCCCATTGGGTTTTCCCTAGCAGAAAAAAGTATACCAGTTAGTTTAATTTTCCCAGTCATAGTGAATGTAGCCTTTCGGCTGTTTTACGATGTACCCGGGGTTGCAAAACCCTGGTATGGATCCCTTCAGTAAAAAAAAGCCCCGATTTGGGAAAAACTTTTGGGCCCGAATGGCAACTGATCTTTCTGGTATTTAAGAAATGTAGTGTCTTCAAGCAAATAAAAGGGAATTCTAATGGTCCTAAAACCAATCCAAGTATAAACCCAAATACTAGTGAAACCTTTGGGGAAAAAGTTTTGGGTAGAATTTTTTAACTAAAATTTTCCAAAAGTTCCCTCCAAAGGGAAAAAACATCTGTGTGTTATTTTTTAGACCCTTTCACCCGATTTTTGCGAGTTTGTTCCCATTGAAAATAAAACTGCCCAGACATAAACTAAAGCGTTTAAAGGAAAAAATTTTTTGCAGGCAAACCATCCCCAAGTCCTAGAAAAAGATAATGGGGCGAATTCTGTAATGAAAAATTTTTGAAAAAATTTGTGACCCATTGGCATGATCTCCCAAAACCACCTTTTTTCCTCATTTATTCCCGCCAGCAATGGGTTTGCGGAAGAACTAATAAGAAATTTCTTGATGTCTTGGGGAGGGCCCCTATTTTAAACCCCCAAAAGGGAAAAATTGGGAAAATGAAGTTTTTTATTTGAGTGCAGTATGCTATAAATTTGCTTACAATGTTTTCCCTAGGTGACCAAATTTTTTTAAATTTTGCATTGTAGGTGTAGATAAAAAGTTTGCCCTTTTGAGTTGTTATATTCTAATCCGAAAAACCAAAAATTTCAACCCCGATGATTTTTATGCAACTCGTACCAGCTTAGTCAAAAATGTTTTTAGAAGCATCCGTGAAAACTTTATTAAAAAACAGCTTGGGAAATTTACAAAAGGGGGCAAAACCCCTCGATAAACCATCCAAAATCAAAAAGGTTTTTTTTTTTTTGGTTTTTTTTTTGAGAGTTATTGGGTGATTAACTTTAACAAAACGTCGCAATTTCCAAAGTTTGATCAAAAGTTTGTTGGTCCTTATCGGGGTAGGTTTCATTTTCACTGGTAATAAGTATAAAAGGGTTTGAGAGTTTTGTATGGTCAGTATAAAGAATCGCATTTGGGGGCATTTTGAAGTTAGTTTTGTGATGATAATGATGTTTCCCAAAACCCGACTAATGTTTCGCCCCCTGACAACCTTTCCCGATCTGTAAATCTCTTCCTCTGATACTCAAGGGCGTTTATCAACCCGAATGTCGTTATTCCCTACGTACACGACAGGTATTGAGAAATCTCAAGTATCATTTAAAAATTTCCAATTCAGATTTGCCTCAAATACAGCATGAGTTAGCCAAGCTACAGAGTTTGTTCCTCCCGAGATGACACCATTCTGCATATGCCAATCTTACCCTAGCAGATTTGGGGTTAAATGTAAATAACCGTATAGATGAATAATTACAGTATCAACTTATCAGTATTCAAGAATTTTTTTTTTGTGTTCATGTTCTTTTCCGCATTTGAGAGTTAAAAAGTCTAGATTTGCGTGCACCGAATCTGCCTTTCTGTTAAACACTCTTTCTTTGTATATTATTCCTTCCTCAGAATCCGTAGATCACATGAATACAGATCGATCGAAACAAAAATTTTTTTTATCACTTGTAATCTCAACGTTTAGTTCGTTGGGTTTATTTGTTGAGTTTTAAGTTGTACTATAGTATACCTTTTTATTTGCATTACAGTTTCAGTTACGTAAGCTTTCATTCCCAATTTTTAAAATTTGTATATAAAAGTTAATGTTGTGTCTTTGACTTGTATGAATCACCCCAACCCGTATCCCTCCATCTCTGTTGATTAGTTGTATGTGGGGCGCATACGTTAGCGTCGCCGGGGCTTCGTAGTAGTAAAACCAGTTACCGTACCGGGTACCGTTGACTCAACGACCAACGTCTCGCTGATACTATTAAATTCTATTGTGCTGACCTCAGCAGTATAAAAAGGCCCCCCTCACACTGGGTAGGGCAGCGGCTAGTCGTATTAGGGGTGTGAAAGGAGGCAAGGAAACGGCTGGGGCTCTCCCCAAATACGCAATTATACGTAAAAACAGCCTAGGAGTTTTCTTCCCAAATCCACGAGTCGAAATCCCCCCATGATGTGTCAAGGATATACAGAAAAGTTTAAAGCAAGTATGTACCCCAACACCTGACTGTCAGTCTTACAGCCCCCATGACTGTCAGTACTCTACAGCCCACTGACGTCAGACTCTACCGACAAATGACCTGTCAGTACTCTACCCGCCTACATGTGTGAGTCTCTACCCGCCCCCAAAGACCGTCAGTACTTCCCCCCCACATGACCTGTCAGTACTCTACGAGCCCCCAAAGCCTGTCAGACTTGCCAGCCCCCATGACCTGTCAGTCTTACCGAACAAGACTGTCGTACTCTACCACCCACATGACCTGTCATATTCCGCACACATGAATGTCAGTACCTCCGAACACATGACTGTCGTACTCTAAGAACACATGACCTGTCAGTATCTACCCCCCCCACATACCTCAATTACCAGAAAAACATGACCCGTCAGTACTCTACCGAACACATGAGCTTCAGTACTCTTCCCCCCCATGCTGTCAGTACTCTACCGCCCCTAGACCTCTCGTACTCTCCAGCCACTGCCTGCTTTCTTATAGCACCTTGACCTGTCGTACTCTACCAAACCCCCATGCCGGGCGTACTTACCGCCACTGGGCCCGCCCGTACTCTACCGCACACATGCCCGTCAGTATTACCCGCACCATGACCCTTGTACTTACAGCCCCCAGACCTGTCGTCTCTACCAGCACACATGACCTGTCGTACTCTACCCGCCCATGACCTGCAGTTCTTACGCACACATGACCTGTCAGTACTTACCAGCCCCCATGATGTCAGTTCTCTACAGCCCCAAAGACCTGTCGTATTACCGCCCCTGACCTGTCGTACTTACCCCCACAAGCCTGTAGTACTCTACCAGCAAATGACCTGTCTATTACCAGCACACATGACCTGTCAGTACTTCCCCCCCACATGAGTGTCAGTACTCTAAGCACACATGACCTGTCAGTACTTCCCGCACACATGACCTGTTGATCTACCGCACACATGACCGTCAGTACTCTCCCCGCACACTGACTGTCGTCTTACCAGCCACATGACCTGTCAGTACCTACCCGCCCCCATGACTGTCAGACTCTACCAGCACACATGAGCTGTCAGTACTTCAGCCAAAAAGCCCGTCGTACTTACCAGACCTGAGTGTCATACTTACCGCACCATGAGCTGTCAGTACCCACCCGCACACTGACCCGTCGTACTTACCCGCACACATGAGTGTCAGTACTCTACCGCACACTGACGTCAGTACTTCCCGCCACATGACCCGCGTACTTACGCACCCTACCTCCGTACTCTACCGCAACATGACCGTCAGTACCCCCACCAGCACACTGAGCTGTCAGTATTACCAGCACAATTTACTGTCAGTACTTACCAGCACACATGACCTGTCGTACTTACCCGCACACATGGCTGTCGTTCTACCCGCAACATGAGCTGTCAGTACTCTACCAGCAACTGACCTGGGCAGATTCCAGCCCCAGAGCTGTCGTACTTCCGCACCATGAGCTGTCAGTACCTACCCGCACACATGAGCTGTCAGTATTCAGCAAAGAATGTCTTTTCTCTACCGCACAAGACTGTCATTACCTTTACCCGACACAGAGCTGTCAGTATCTACCGCCCATGACTGTAGTATTACCAGCACACATGACCTGTCATACTCTACAGCACACATGATGCATCTTACCAGCACCAAAAGAGCGTCAGTACTCTACCAGCACAATGAGTGTCAGTACTCTACCCGACAAAGACCTGCGTACTGTACAAGCACCATGAGCTGTCAGTATTACCAGCAACCCTGACCTGTCATTACTCTACCGCACAATGACCCGCGTACTTACCAGCAACATGACAGTCAGTATTCCTTTGAGAGTATTTAAAAATCGTGGAAGAAGTCGAATCCCGTTTTGTGTTTAGAGAGGGGGGGGGGGGCAAGGGGGGGGGAGGGGGGGGGATAGATGTGGTTAAATAAGGTCAAGGAAAGGGGAAAGGGAAGGGGGGTTATGTGTGGTGTATGGTTGGTGTTGGAGGAGGGGGGTTTGGGGGGCGGGGAGGGGTGCAACTAATAATCACCCCTTATCTCACCCCTCCCCCTCACACTTCCCCCTCCTCTCTTTTACATTGAAGGTGTCTGGGTCCGATATCTCGCTTTAAGTAAGATAAGATAAGATTTGTTTGGTTTTTAACCCCGGGGGGTTAGCCCCCCAGGATAACCCCGAAAATTTAGTGGTATCGAGGACTGTCTACTTATTTCCATAGGGGACCTTACTCTCGTCCTCCATGATGCGACCCACACCAGACTACAAACAACCCAGGTACCTATTTGCTGCTAGGTGGAACAGGACAAGAGGTTAACGGAAACGTGTTCACTCGAATGTTTCCACCCGCCGGGAATCGACCCGGGCCCTCCGAGTGTGAAGCGGAGCTTTAGAAGCCACCAGGCCACCGATTAGTAGGGGAGGTAGTTGGGAGGAGTTGGGAGGTGTTGGGAGGTGTTGGGGAGGTGTTGGTGAGGTAGGTTGGGGTGGGTTTTTGGGGAGGTGATGGGGAGATGTTGGGGGTGTTGAGAGGTGGTTGGGGTGGGTGTGGGGAGGTTTTTAAGGTGGTGATGTGGAGTTTGGGGAAGGTGTTAGGAGATGATGGGATGGAGTTGGTGTGTTGGGGGTGGTGATGAAGAGGTGTTGGGGAGGTGTTTGGGGTATGGTGTGAGGAGGTGTTGGGGAGGTGTTTGGGAGGGTGCTTTGGGGAGATGTTGGGTGGGTGTAGGAGGTGATGGTGGGCTTGGTGAGGTTTTAAGGTGGTGATGGGAGTGTTGGGTAGTTTTTGGGAGGTGTTGTGTGAGATTGGGTGGTGTTGAAAGGGGGGGGTGTTGGGGAGGTTTGGTGAGGTGTTGGGTGGTGTTAGGGTGTGTTGGGGGTGTTGGGAGGGTGACTGTGAGTGTTGGGGTGCGTTGTGAGGTGTTGGGTGGTGTAGGGTGGTGTTGGTTGATGTGTTGGGGTGGTGATTAGGGTGGTTGTTGGGGTTGGTGTTGGAGGTGCGGGTGACTGTACGTGGTGGCGTTGGTAAGGTGTTGGGTGGTGTTGGGTGGTGTTGGGGTGGTGTTGGTGAGGTGTTGGGGTTTGTGTTGGGTGGTGTTGGTGAGCGTGTACCCTGAGGACACCTGGGGTTATTCCGGGGAAATCAACGCCCCCGCGGCCTGTCCACGACACAGGCCTCCCGATTTGATCAGGGCCTATCAACTAGGGCTGTTTACTGCTGCCGCACGCAGTCCGACGTACGAGCCACAGCCCGCTGATCCGGCACCGACTTTAGGTATCTGTCCAGCTCTCTCTGAAGGCCAGCCAGTGTTTTTGGCAATTCCCCCTAATGCTTGAAGGGAGGCTGTTGAACAGTTTGGGCCCGGAAACTTATGTGTTTTCTCTTAGTGTACCAATAGCGCCCCAACTTTTTTATGGCGCATTTGCCATCGCCTGCCCAAGTCTTTTACTTTCGTAGGGAGTGATTTCTGTGATGCAGATTTGGGGGGGAATGTTCGGGTGGTGTTTGGGGTGGTGTTTGGTGAGGTGTTTTGGTGGTGTTTTGGTAAGGTGGTTGGGGTGGTGTTGTGGTGTTGGTGAGGTGTTGGGGTGGTTGTTGGTGAGGTGTTGGGGTGGTGTTAATGTGGTGTTGGGGTGTGTTGGGGTGGTGTTTGGTGAGGTGTTTGGGGGGGCGTTGGTGTGGTGTTTTTGGGGTGGTGTTGGGTTGGTGTTGGGGTGGTGTTGGTGAAGTGTTGGGGTGGTGTTGGGGTGTGATGTGAGGGGTTGGGTGGTGTTTGGGGTGGTGTTTGGAGAGGGTGTTACCTGGAGGTTACCTGAGGTTATTCCGGGATCAACGCCCCCGCGCCCGGACCACGGGTACCCAGCCCTCCCGAAGCTCAGGGCCTGATCAACTAGGCTGTACTGCAGGCCCGCACGCAGTCCGACTTACGAGCACAGCCACGGCTGAATCCGGCACCGACTTTTAGGTATATGTCCAGCTCTCTCTTGAAAGCAGCAGGGGTTAATTGGCAATTCCCTTTTTTTTATATCCCCTAATGCTTGATGGAGGGCTGTTGACATATTTTGCCCCGGACACGTATGGTGTTTTCTCTTAGTTGTACCATGGCGCCCCTACTTTTTATTGTCGTCATATTGCACGCCTGCTATCCAGTCTTTTAACTTCGTAGGGAGTTGGATTTCTGGTGTCAGATTTGGGGGAGATGTTCGGTGGTGTTTTGGTGTGTTGGAGAGGTGTTGGGAGGTTGTTGGTAAGGTTTTTGGGGTGGTATGTGGTGTTGTGATGTTGGGGTGGGTTGGTGAGGTGTTGGGGTGGTGTTAGGGTGGTGTTGGGGTGGAGTTGGGGTGGTGTTGGTGAGTTGTTGGGGTGGCGTTGGTGAGGGTGTTGGGGGGAGTTGGGTTGGTGTTGGGGTGGTGTTGGTGAAGTGTTGGGGTTGGTGTTGGGGGGTGTTGGTGAGTGATGGGGAGTTGTTGGGTAGGTGTTGGGGTGGTGTTGGGGTGGTGTTTGGTGAGGTGTTGGGGTTGGTGTGGTGAGTGCTTGTGGTGGTGTTGTGGTGGTTTTGTGAAGTGTTGGGTGGTGTTGGTGAGGTGTTTCGGGTGGTGTTGGGTGGTGTTGGGTGGTGTTGGGGTGGTGACTGGAAGGGATAGGATCAAAGGAGGGGGTTAAGGGAAAGGGGGAGGTAAGTGTTAAGGGAACAAAGTCCAGTATAAAACCCAGGGGGACGAAACTCTCCCATCCTTTCGCCCATCTTCCTTCACCCCCGCCCCTCTCCCCTCCCCACCACCTGTCTAAAGTCCCAATGCTACTCATTTTTTCCCTGTCTCTCTGTCTGTTCAGTCTGTCCTCCTCTCTATCTGCGTCTTCACTCTTCATCTCTCCGCCTCTCTCTCTCTCTCACTCTCTCTTCTTACGATCGATTTGCAGGAGGTTAAATGGCAGGTGGGTTATGTAGGTGTGAAGGGAAGGGAGAAGCAACCTTGTGACGGGGAGACAAGAGTCACACATGGCCTTCCTGCTGCCCTGCCGGGGAGGGAAGGGTGAAGGGGAGGGGGAGGGGAGGGGCTGGAGGCTGGGTAGGGGAGGGGTAGGCTGGAGGGTAGGGGAGGGTAGGGGTGAGGGGAGGGTAGGTGGGAGGGGGTTGAGGGGAGGGGAGGGGAAGGGTGAAAGATAGATGGGAAGGAAAATAGGGAGGGAGAGGTTATAATCGAATGGAGGAGAGGGAGTGAAGGGTGAAGGGAGGGTGGAGGGGGAGGGAGGGGAACGTTTCGCTCTCCAGGAGTGAAACGTTGCCATCATGAAGTGTCACATTAGTTGCATCTGCGTCCATTTACCTAACACAATAATAATAATAATAATAATAATAATAATAATAATAATAAATATAATTCTAAAAATTTCTTTTCCCTGAAACCACATTAAATGACATTAAATATTTTGTCCTAAATATTAATTATCTTTGTAATATTCTTAATTACTTTGAAGTGTGATGATAAGAGAGGTGGTGGTCGCCCCTCCCATTATGTCGCTTATTACCTCCTTTATTGTGCTGCTGGATATTATCCCACGTGACCTCAAACTTATCCCAGGTGACCTCAAGGTGACCTCAAACTTATCTCAGGTGACCTCAAACTTATCCCAGGTGACCTCAAGGTGACCTCAAACTTATCTCAGGTGACCTCAAACTTATCCCAGGTGACCTCAAGGTGACCTCAAACTTATCTCAGGTGACCTCAAACTTATCCCAGGTAACCTCAAACTTATCCCCAGGTGACCTCAAGCTTATCTAATGTGAACCTCAAACTTAACCCAGATGACCTTAAGGGTGACGCTCAAAACTTATCTCCAGGTGACTCCACACTGTATCCCAGTGTACTCAAGGTGATCTCATACAACTACAAACTATAATCACACAATAGAACCTGAAGAATAAGTGAAGGACCTGGGAGTGAATGTGTCGTATGAATCTCACCTTCTAGGATCACAACAATGCACTATCACATCATCTGCCGAGGAAACTGATAGGATGGATAATGAGAACATTCAAGACAAGAGAAGCTAAAGCCAATGATGATCCTTTTTCAAACACTTTGTTCTCTCTGGCTGGAATACGCTGTACATTAACATCACCATTCAAGGCGGTGAAATTGTGGAACTAGAGAAATGTACAGAGAACCTTTACTGCCAATATAAGTACCATCAAGCAACTAACCTGGAACGCCTGGAAGCACTCTACATGTACTCACTGGAACGCAGGCGAGAGAGATATATAAATTCATTTAGACTATGCAGCTCAGTTCTGGTCATCCGTAATTACAGAAAGGATATAAATGTTCTTGGAAAACGTACAGAGGAGGATGACAAAAAGATCTTCCTATGAGGAAAGACTGAGGCCCTGAATCTGCACTCTCTCGAAAGACGTAGAATTAGGGGGTAAATGATCGAGGTGTATAAAGGAAAACGTGAATAATCAAGGGGATGTAAATAGCGTGCAGAAAATTCCCAGCCAAGACAGGAACTTCCGCACAATAAGAAATAAGAAACGAAGGAACACTGCAGCAGGCTACGGCCCATGCGAGGCAGGACCAAGTCTCCACCGTTTTAAGCCATTGCACTCAAACCTAGTCAGGTCAGGTCACATTGAACTTAAGGGAGGAACACGAACCGCCTGGTAGCACAAGCTATCAGGTCCAACTCACACCCACCCACACCCACTCATGTATATATCTAACCTATTTTTTTATTAAAGCTACACAACGTTCTGGCCTCTATAACTTTACTTTGGGAGTTTGTTCCACTCTCATCCACAACTCTGAAATCTGAATTTTTCCAACTTAAAACCATTGCTGCGAGTCCCTGTCTAGGCTAGAATATTTTCAGCACACTATTTAAGAACATAAGAACATAAGAAAGGAGGAACACTGCAGCAGGCCTGTTGGCCCATACTAGGCAGTCCCTTACATTCATCCACTAACAAACATTTGACACCATTTTCATGCTACCACGAAATAAGCTCTGATAAGCAAGACCCACTCTAATCCAACCCCATCCCACTCATTATTAACCAACCTAAATTTGAAACTATACCCAAAGACCTAGCCTCAATAACCCCAACAAGGTAGACTGTTCCACACATCTACTACCCTATTTCCAAACCAATACTTTCCTATGTCCTTTCTAAATCTAAACTTATCTAATTTAAATCCATTACTGCGGGTATCCACTCTTGGAGAGGAATTCTCAAGGACCTTGTTAATATCCCCTTTATTAATTACCTATCTTCCACTATACACTTCGATCAGGTCACCCCACATTCTTCGTCCTAAACACGTGAATGTAAACACAGAGTCCTTCAATCTTTCTTTCCCCTTCATAAGGAAGTAATTTACTAATGCTATTTATAATTTAGGTCATCCCTACGCAGAATGTTTTTTCTAAAAAAGAATATATGTCCAAAATCTGTAAAATTGGAACCAGAAATTGAAAGCATACTCTAGGTGAGGCCTTACAAATGATGTAAAAGCTGTCAGTAATGACCTCTGGACTTCTGTTAGATTACAACTTCATGATATAAATCCCAGTAATCTTTTTGCCTAATTAACGTACGCTGAGGGCATTGCTGTCTTGTTTTAAGGTTGCACTGCTATACCATAAACCCCCCAAGTCCTTTTCCGCAAATCTGTTATGGGCTAAGGTTCTACAATATTTAACAATATAAGTGCAAGGGTTATGGACACTCCCGAGCTTCAGAACCTTGCCTTTATCTACATGAAACTGCATCAGCCCAACTTTACCTGACCAAGAGGTAGAGATTTGTCTAAATCCTCCCCTGAAGTTCCCTAATCATCTACATTTGAATCAATTATCCTAACCTAATCTTCGTGTCATCGGCGAATATTGCTCATATCACTAGTAATTCCCTTCATCAAGATCATTGATATAATTATAAACACAACAATCGGGCCCCAAGACAGATCCCCTGTGGAACGCCACTCTTGTTACTGATCCCCACTCGGATTTATAAAAAAAAAATAAAAAAAAAAAAACCCCATTTATGGACTCTCTCTGCTTCCTGTCTGTGAGCCATGATTCGATCCACGAGAGCACGTCTTTCTTCATTCCTCTTCCTTCTACTTCTTTTCTTTTCTTTATTTTTTCTCTTTTCCTTCTCTTTTCTCACTTCCTTTCTCTTCTTCTCCTTTTTTCTTTCTTCTTATTATTGCATTCGCCCCCCCTTTTCATCCCCCTATGCCATGGGCATGCTACGTTCTTCAACATTCTTGTGCGGAACTCTATCAAATGCCTTACTAAATCAATAAATAATATCAAAATCTTTATCGAGGTCCAACCGGCCTCAAAAGCTTTACTGAAAAAAGTTAATAAATTAGTTATAAACAAACAGCCTCTTGTGAACCATCTGAGTATCATTAATCAAGCCTATGCTTATCGGATGGCTTCTTATACTTGTCAGCATAAATTGACGCTAGTAATTTGCCTACAATTGAGGTCAGGCTTAATTGGGCGGTAAAATTTTGACGGTAACGACCTTGTCCCCTGTTTAAAAATAGGGAATTTAACATTAGCCAATCTTTCTCCACATATCAGAACACTACCCCTGTTTGAAGAGATAAATTAAAAATATTAGTTTATGGTTCCCCGACTTCCATTTGTCAATTCCTTCTAAAACCCTTGAAAAAACCTCATCAGGACCCGTGACTTCTTTTTCTATCAGTCGGGCTATCTGCTTCAACACCCATTTCCTAGTGACTCAGATGTTTACATAATTTATCTTCTATCTGGGGCCACTATAAAAATTAATTACCGGAACACTACTAGTGACTTCCTGTGTAAAAAACCGAGAGAAAACAAATTATTTATATAAAAATCGAGCACATTTCTTTCTCTTTGTCAGTAAGATGCCCCCATAGTTATTTTTAAGGGACCTATCATTCTCTGACTTTGTGTTCTATATACCTTGAAAAACATTTTTGGGTTTATTTAGAATCCCTAGCAACTATAAAATTTCATAGTCCCTTTTAGCTTTCCCTATCCCCTTTTTAATGACCCTCTTAGTGTCAATATACTGGTTCATAAGAAGACCCTCGCCTCTCTCTTTTGATACCTAAAATTCCTTTCTTATGCCCTCGTAGAAATTTCAGCCTATTATTCATGTCATCATTTTGGGGTCATTACAATTGATCCTAATTTTCTTTTATAAGGGATAAATGTTCTTTGAAGCAGCAGCAATTTATTGTTTCAGAAGGGGAGAGCTGGGGGAGGAACTGTCATATTGATAGCTCCCTCTTCGTTACCCACCAGTCAACAGATGATAATGATCTCCTAAGCCCATCGTAATCTGCTAAGTCGAAAATCTGGACCTGTTACTGCGGTTATCCCTACTATCATACTTCCATTCAATTCTAAAATGTAATGATTTGTGGTCGCTAGCACCCATTCTTCTTAAACTTCAAATTATTAACAAGGGATTCATTGTTTGCCAGAACTAAGTCAAGCAGGTTTAATACCCCTTGTTAGGTTCATGTCACAAACTGCTTCAGAAAGCAATCCTGAACTACTCTAAGAATCGTATGATTCTAATTCCCAGTCAAGAAATTCCAATCGAATATGTAAACAAAGTTAAAGTCCTCCTAGAATTACTACATTAACGTGCCTTGTGGCCCTAACAGATTTCCTCCCATAGTAGTCTTTTCCCTGGTCCCTATCTAAATTTGGGGACGGTATATCACTCCCCTTTTATAAAAGTTAATTTTTCATGCCCTCTGAAAATTCTATCCAAACAGACTCTGTATGTGTTACTTCAGGACTAATACCCGTTTTATAATGCAACAGTTCAAGCGATCTCGACATACAATGCCACCCACCCCCTTCCCGAACTTCTAACTACATGACAATTTGAAACCCAGAATGTTGACATTCTGCAGCATGTCCCGACTTTTTAATTAAACCACGTCTCATTAATGCAAATACATCTTAGTTACCCTGCACTAGCAACTAGTCTCAACTCGTCATCTTAATTCCTAGCACTGCGACTATAGTGTAATAAATAGCTAAGGACCCTCCTTTCACTTTATCATTGCTGCTCCTTGCTGTTATACCACTAAACCTATTACTGTCCTTGTCAAATTATGCAATGGCCTTCCGATATCCCACCCTCATTTTGGCCTATTACTAGTTCTCCTAGTACTCTTATTACTACCCTGGAGACTTCACAGTTTTCCCGCAGAAACCCATACCACTAACTATTCCTAGTTTAAAGACCTAACAGCTTCCTCCACTGCTTTTGCCAGTGCTCACCTCCCCACTCCAAGACAAGTGAACCCCATCCCTGCATACATGTCAATTTTTTGCATAGAAAGGTCCCCAGTTGTCAAGAATGTTACCGCATTTTCCTCAGTAATTGTCCAAGCCATCATTGACACCAATTGCTCTGGACAACCATTCCTTTCCAACTCCTCTCCTTGGCAAAAAGCCACATATGACAGGTTACCCACCACTTCTTCCTAATTATCTCTATTGCTGACCTATACCTGCTATCAGGTCCTCACGTGCCTACGTCCTGCCCAACATCGTTGCCTGCCTCCAGCACTGAGACAGATTAGATATGGGATAGCTCCCATACCTCTATGATGTCATCCAGACGGCTAACATATCCTTCATCCCAGCCCCAGAAAACAACTCTCTGCCTCCTAATCCTATCCTTCAAACAGAACGCCCTAACCCTTCCAAATCTGACTATTCCCCAACAACACAATGTTTTTTACCTTCCCATGGCGCCGTCCCGTAGTGATGCTCCGAGTAGTCCGACTCACATTCTCCAGGTATCATACAACCACCTTTGTATAATTCGTCATGACGTTATCCTCGATGTACCTTCATTGGGGTTCTTAGATTGTCTCACTCACGTCTTCCAAGCTTCTTGGTGCTCGATGTGGCATTCCAGTAGAACACTCACATTCGTCAGGTAGCACCGAGAATAGTGGAAATTTCCACGGCAGTCTTCTGGTATCTCGTAGTTTCAGCTCTCCAACCATTTCCCATAATCTTCAGCTTGGTCCATTTCCAGCCCGGCCACTGACCAAGCTCCCCCACTTAACTGTGACTCACAACAGGAGGATTACTACGAATCCTCTTGTTCTCCTCCGTTAATCGCCGTATCTCCAGTTTAGCGACTCTGAGTTCTTCTCTCAGCTGCTGGTAAAGCTGCTCAAGAGAGGGCATCCTGATCAGATTCACAGAGAGCACACAAACAGGTCTTCACAGAGCTAAGTACACGTCACCCCTTTATTTATTCCTGTTTTCCATTTATACACCTCAATCATATCTCCCCTAATTCTACGTCTTTCTAGAGAGTGCAGATTCAGGGACCTTAGTCTATCCTCATAGGAAAGGTTTCTGATACATGGGATCAACTTTGTCATCCTCCTTTGTACATTTTCCAGAGCATTTATATCCATTCTGTAATAAGGTGACCAAAACTGTGCAGCATAATCTAAATGAGGCCTAACCAAGGTTTCAAGTTGGAAAAATTCAGATTCAGGAAGGATATAGGAAAGCACTGGTTTGGTAATAGAGTTGTGGATGAGTGGAACAAACTCCTGAGTACAGTTATTGAGGCTAAAACGTTGTGTACTTTTAAAAATAGGTTAGATAAATACATGAGTAGGTGTGGGTGGGTGTGAGTTGGACCTGACTAGCTTGTGCTGCTGGGTCTGGTGCAGCCCTCCATCCTTGAGTGGAGGTGGCCAGACTGGGTGGGTCATTGGGCTTATCCGGGAGGGGGGGGGTAACATGGACCTGCTCCGCATGGGTCAGTAGGCCTGTTGCAGTGTTCCTTCTTTCTTATGTTATTATGTTCTTATAATGTACACCTGGAAGATTCTGGAGGGACTGGTTCCTAATCTGCACACAGAAATCACTCCCTACAAAAGCAAAAGATTGTAGATGAATGGTTCAGAGAACCGACAAGTTGATAAATTAGACACATGGGCAACTTTTTGGGTATTTTATTGGGGAAAAACTTTCGCCACCATGACTTCATCAGTCCTACATAGGAAAAAGTAAAGAACAGGAGGAAATGGGGTAATCAGTTCCTCACCCTTTGACATGTGGTCGTCCATAAATTTTAAAAAAAAAATACGGCATATGTGCGGGAAAAAAGCGCTTATAAACCTTTGACGGGAGGGGGGTGCAGCAGCGTAGGTGGTGCAGTTTGCCCCAATGTGGAAGTGGTCGTGCCCGGGGTTAGGCAAGCGAAAAATTTCCCCAAGTTTTAAGTTCTGTGAATTTTTCATCTACAACCCGTCAGCACGCAACTTTTTGGGGATCTTAATATGGGATTTTTCACTTGCCTACCCCTTGCCTATAAATTTTTTTTAAAAATTTTGGAACAATGCCTTCCCCAATGGGGGACGCCCCCCAAAAACTTTAAGGGGTGATGGATGATTACACGTCTTCAAGTCCCTTCTGTTTTCTAAAAAATTTTGTACTCGACGAAGAAGCCTACTGTGTAAGGAAAGTTTCAAAATAAAGATCCCTAATTTTGCTATGGTCTTACCAAACAACCTGTCGGATTTTATCCATTTTAATGTCTACCCTTTTGGGGCACGAACTTCCCCATTGAAAAAAATGTGACACCACCTATGACTGTACACCTTCCGTCAAGGTTTATAAGTCCTTCTCCGCAGTATGCGTTTTTTCTTTTTCAAGATTGATGGGGACCACATCGATAAAGGTTTGGGGGGGGGACTGTTACCCATTTTGTTCTTCACGTTTCTCCTTTGTATGGATGATGAAGACGGGTGGGCAAAAAGCCCCTAAAAAGATCCCCAAGAGTTGCACATGTGTCTAATTTATCGAAAGCAAAAATGGTAGGTGATGCAAAAACCCCCGGAAAAAGTAGGGGCCCATTGGTACACTAAGAAAAACAAAAAAAGTGCCAGGGCCCAAGATGTTCAACAGCCTCCCAAAGCCAAAAGGGCATTCCCAATGACCCCTGGTTGTCTTCAAGGAGAGTGGACAATACCTAAAGTCGGGCCGGATAAAAGGGGGGGCTGTGGTTCGTACTTTGGGTATTTGCGGCCAGCAAACAATGTTAGGTAAGAACATAGAACTTTTTGGTATCTTTATTTAAAAACTTTTCGCCTACACATAGGCTTCTTCAGTCAAGTAAGAAAAGTTGATGAAGCAGAAGATACTTAAAGACATTTAATCAGCCCATCACCCTTAAATTTTTGAGGTGGTCAGTCCCTCAGGGGAGAAAGCTTTGTCCAAGTTGAAAACAAATATTTCCATTTTTTGTTCGTACGCTGGTTTCCAGGCCCCGATCCACCAGGAGGAGGCATGGACAGGGCCGCGGGGGGGGTTGATCCCCGAAATTAAAAACCCCCCTTTACCCCCCCGGTGATATTCCAGGTAACCCCCAACGTGACCCCGGAGACCCCAATGTGACCTCAAGAGATTACCAGTGATTCAAGGTGACCCCAAGTGACCTCAAAATGACTTACCGGTGATTCAAGGGGACCCAAGTGACCTCAAGATGTTACCAGGGGATTTTAAGGTGACCCCAAGGACCTCAAGATGACCCAGGTGACCCCAAAATAATAAGAAGAAAAACTTGATACGTCCTGGGGTTTGACCTTTCCCCCCGTTTTCTTTTTCCCTCCTTCTTCCTTCCTCCTTCCTTCCTTCCCCCTTCCTTCCTTCCCTCTCCTTCCTTCCTTCCTCCCTTCCTTTCCCTTCCTCTCCTTCCTTCCTTTTCTCTCCCTTTTCTTACTTCCTCCCTTTTTTTCTCTCCGTTTTTCTTACTTCCTCTTTATCCCCTCCTTTTTTTTCTTTATCTTATTACATTGATCTCTCCTTACTTTTTATCCTGCCTCCCCTTTTCATTTCTTTTTACTTCCCCCATCGCACTTCCCCCACTCGCCCCCCTACTCGCACCCTTCCCCACTCGCACCCTTCCCTCACTCGCCCTTCCCCACTGCACCTTCCCCCACTCGCACCTTCCCCCACTCGCACCTTCCCTCACTCCCCCTTTCCCCCACTCGCACCTTCCTTCACTCCCCCCTTCCCTCACCGCACCTTCCCTCATCCCCCCTTCCCAAAAACCCCCCTTCCCTCACCGGCCCCCCTCACTCCCACCCCTTCCCCCCCCTCCCCCCCTCCCTACTCCCACCTTCCCCATCCCCCCTTCCCCCACCGCACCTTCCCCCACTGCACCCCCCTCACTCGCACCCCCCTCACTCGCACCTTCCCCCACCGCACCTCCCTCACTCCCCCCTTTTCCCCCAAATCCCCCCTTCCCTCACTCCCAAAACCCCCCCACTCCCCCCTTCCCTCACTTCCCCCTTCCCACTCCCATTCCCCACTCCACCTTCCCTCACTCGCACCTTCCCCCACTCCACCCTTCCCCCACTCGCACCTTTTCCCCCACTCGCACTTCCCCCCTCCCACCTTCCCCCTTTCTCCCACCTTTCCCCACCCCACCTTCCCTCACTCCCCCCCTTTCCCCACTCGCACCTTCCCCACTCGCACCTTCCCCACTCGCACCTTCCCTCACCGCACTTCCCCACCGCACCTTCCCTCACTCGCACCCCCCTCACTCCCCCTTCCCTCCTCCCCTTCCCTCTCCGCCTTCCCCACTCGCCCTTCCTTCACTCCCACCTTCCCCCACTGCACCTTCCCTCACTCGCCCTTCCCTATCGACCCCCTCACTCGCACCCTTCCCCACCCACCTTCCCCCACTGCACCTTTCCTCCTCCCACCTTCCCTCGCTCGCACCTTCCCCCACTCGCACCTTCCCTCACTCGCACCTTCCTACTCGCACCTTCCCCACTCCCCCCTTCCTCACTCCCACCTTCCCTCACTCCCACCCCTTTCCCCCACTCCCCCCTTCCCCCACCGCCCCCTTTCCCCCACTCCCCCCCTTCCCTCACTCCCACCTTCCCTCACTCCCTTCCCCCACCCCCCTTTCCCTCCTCCCCCCCTCCCACTTTTTCCTCACTCCCACCCCCCTCACTCCCCTTCCCCACTCCCCCCTTCCCCACTCCCACCCTTCCCTCCTCCCCCCCCCCCCCCCCTTTTTCCCTCACTCCCACATTTCCCCCACTCCCACCTTTCCTCTTCCCATCTGGGTGGGGGGTGGTGACTGTGGTGGTGGTGCCCGTGGGTGGTGGGTGGTGGAGGTGGCTGGGTGGGGTTTTATTAAAGGGTTTTGGTTGTGGCTGTATTGTGGTGGTGGTGGTGTTGTGGTGGGGGTGGTGGTTGTGGAGGCGGTTTGGTTGTGCGTGATTTTTGGGGTTTTTTTTTAAATTTTTTTTTGTGGTTGGTTTTTTGGGGAGGTTGAAGGGGGCTTTTTTATGGTGGGGGTGGTTTGGCCCCCCGTTTTTTGAAAAATCAAAAAACGCCCAGGTTAGCCCAAAAGTGGGCCCCCCCCCAGCCCAAATTTCGGGAAAAAACCCCCACCCAACGGGGGCCCTTCGGGGCCCCCGCCCCCTTTTGGGGCCTCGAGGCCCCCCCCCTTTTTGGGAGCCCTTATCAGCCCCCCACCCCTTTAGGGACCCTAAGATTTACCAAACTTTTTGGGGGTTTTTAACAGGGCCTCCACCAAACTTATAGTGGAAACACTAAAACGGGTCCTCCACCCCAACTTATATGGGTCCACTATAACGAGGGCCTCCAGCCACAACTTAAGTGGAGCCCCATAAAGAGGTCCCAGCCCAAAATTATTGGGTCCTTAACGAGGGGCCTCCAGCCCAACTTATAGGGGCACATAACGGGGCCTCCAGCCACAAAATTTGTGGAGCCCTAAACGGGGTCCCCCCCCTCCATATAAGGATCACTATAAAAGGGTCCTTTCCGATCAAACTTTTTTGGTGGTCAAACGGGCCGCAATTAATGGGGGGTCTCTTAAAGCGGCCCAGGAAAACGTAGGGGTCTATTTAAAGAGGTTCAACACAATTAGGTGGAGCCTTTTAAAGAGGCTCAAGACACTTAAGGGGGAGTCACCTATACGTTGGGCCTAAGGCCCCCAATAATACACTTAGGGGTCTCTTCCCCGGCCATAGGACACTTTAAACGGGTCTGTCACGTCAGGAGGGTTTAAGTGGGGTGATCTGTAACACGGGGCGCACGGGGAAGGGGGTACCCCGTAGGGGGGTCAATTTTCGGGGAATTTTAAAGGCCCCCGCCGTCCCGTCCTTGTCAATTGAAAATAATGTACCTGTAGGGGGGGGTTGGAAATGCGTGGAGCCAATATGAAAAAGGGGGTTCAGCGAACGTGGAGGGTCATAAATGGGGAAATGGTACGGAAATTTTTTAACTGTAAACTGCGCCAAAGTACTCCACTTTCAAACGGTGCGGTTTTCGGTTTTACTTCAAGGCGCACAACTTAAAATTCAACTAAATAGAAAAATGGTGGAGTTCGTATGAAAAGTAAGTGGTAATTGACACTCATGTGAAACCAAAGTTTTGGAAAAAAGGGTAAAAAAAAATTTTTCCACGTACTGGAAACGGATTCGGGGTAAATTGGGGAACGAACAGGTTCGGGCCTTCCCGCTTTCTCTCGAAAGGGGGGCTAAAAAAAAACGAATATGTGTTGTTGAATTTTTTCTCTTGGTTTTACATTTAAAACCCCCCGCAGGTGATGACAAGCAGAAGGGGGGGTAGGGGGGTCAAATTGTAAGGTACTGGTAAATTTGGGAAAAACTAATTGAAGACTGCGAGTTTCTTAGGGCGTTCGAAAAACAATCATTTACTATGAGATCAGGTATACGGATGGGTTTGATCATCTTCCAAAATCAACACTTTACAATAAAATTCATTAATTTAAACATTTTTTTTTTGAAATACTAATTTAAACCCTTAATTTACCAGGTATTTAATATAAAACCCCCAAACTTTTTTCGTTTTATTCAACGTTTTTTTTAAATTAACACTAAATTGAAAATTTATTTTTTATCGCCCATGTTTCATTTTTAAATTTTTCGTTATTTTTTTAATGCAAAATTTCAAAAAATTTTTAAAAGGGAAAAATTTTAAAAAAAGGGTTTTTTTTGGTTTGGATTAAATTTAAAAAATTAAAAACTTTTTTAAACCCAAAGAAATGGGGGTTCCCCAAAAAATTTTTAACGAATTAATGAACTGAATTTTAATTTCCCCGTTTTATTTATTTACCCCAAACTCTCCTTTTTGGGTTTGTAACCCATTGCTGGCAGGATGATGAGGAACAATGGTGGATTTAGAGATCTTGTACAACGTGCACAAATTTTCTAGAATCTCATTACAGAATTCACCTCCATTATCTGTTACTAGGGACTTAGGGGTGGTGTGCCTGCAGATAATGCGTTCTTTAAACGCTTTAGCTACCGTCTCGGCAGTCTTATCTGCAATAGGAACTAACTCACAATTTTCTGGTGAAATGGTCTACCATAACACACAGATGTTTGTTGCCTTGGAGGGAACATTGGAAATTAGTTAACAAATCTAGCGCAACTCTTTCCCAAGGTTCGCTAGTAGTTGGATATACTTGGATTGGATTAGGACCATTAGCATTACCTTTATGTTGCATGCAGACACTACATTTCTTAACATACTCAGAAATATCAGTTGCCATACGAGGCCAAAAGTATTTCAATCTGGCTTGTTTTACTGAACGATCCATACCAGGGTGTGCAACACCTGGTACATCGTGAACTAGCTGTAAGGCTACATTCACTAGTGACTGTGGAATTACTAACTGGTATACTCTTCTGCTAGGAGTACCCAACTCGGCTGTTCGATACAGTAATTCTTGGTTCATGACATCGGCGCAGTACTGTACACTGTCAGGCGGCGCAGTACTGTACACTGTCAGGCGGTGCAGTACTGTACACTGTAAGGCGGTGCAGTACTGTACACTGTCAGACGGCGCAGTATTGTACACTGTCAGGTGGTGCAGTACTGTACACTGTCAGGCGGTGCAGCATTGTACACTGTCAGGCGGCGCAGTACTGTACACTGTCAGGCGGCACAGTACTGTACACTGTCAGGCGGCGCAGTACTGTACACTGTCAGGCGGTGCAGTACTGTACACTGTCAGGCGGTGCAGCATTGTACACTGTCAGGCGGCGCAGTACTGTACACTGTCAGGCGGCGCAGTACTGTACACTCTCAGGCGGCGCTGTACTGTACACTGTCAGGCGGCCCCAGTACTGTACACTGTCAGGCGGCGCAGTACTGTACACTGTCAGGCGGTGCAGCATTGTACACTGTCAGGCGGCGCAGTACTGTACACTGTCAGGCGGCACAGTACTGTACACTGTCAGGCGGCGCAGTACTGTACACTGTCAGGCGGTGCAGCATTGTACACTGTCAGGCGGGCAGTACTGTACACTGTCAGGCGGGCAGCATGTACACTGTCAGGCGGCGCAGTACTGTACACTGTCAGGCGGTGCAGTACTGTACACGTCTCAGGCGGCGCTGTACTGTACACTGTCAGGCGGCGCAGTACTGTACACTGTCAGGCGGCGCAGTACTGTACACTGTCAGGCGGCAGCAGTACTGACACTGTCAGGCGGCGCAGTACTGTACACTGTCAGGCGGCGCAGTACTGTACACTGTCAGGCGGCCGAAAGTACTGTACACTGTCAGGCGGTGCAGCATAGTACACTGTCCAGGCGGCGCAGTACTGTACACTTCAGGCGGGCAGTACTGTACACTGTCAGGCGGCGCAGTACTGTACACGTCAGGCGGTGCGCATACTGTACAATGTCAGGCGGCGAAAGTACTGTACATGTCAGGACGGCGCAGTATTGTACACTGACAGGCGGCGCAGTACTGTACACTGTCAGGCAGGTGCAGTACTGTACACTGTCGGCTGCGCAGTATTATACACTGCCAGGCTGCGCAGTATTATACACTGCCAGGCTGCGCAGTATTATACACTGCCAGGCTGTGCAGTATTATACACTGCCAGGCTGCGCAGTATTGTACACTGCCAGCTGGCAGTATTATACACTGCCAGGCTGCGCAGTATTTACACTGCCAGCTGCGCAGTATTATACACTGCCAGGCTGCGCAGTATTGTACACTGCCAGGCGCGCAGTATTATACACTGCCAGGCTGCGCAGTATTGTACACTGCCAGGCGCGCAGTATTATACACTGCCGGGCTGCGCAGTATTGTACACTGCCAGGCGGCGCAGTATTGTACACTGCCAGGCGTGCGCAGTATTTACACTGCCAAGGCTGCGCAGTATTATACACTGCCAGTGCTTGCGCAGTATTATACACTGCCAGGCTGCGCAGTATTTACACTGCCAGGCGTGCGCGTATTTACACTGCCAGGCTGCGCAGTATTTACACTGCCAGGCGTGCACAGTTATTATACACTGCCAGGCTGCGCAGTATTGTACACTGCCAGGCTGCGCAGTATTATACACTGCCAGGCTGCACAGTATTATACACTGCCAGGCTGTGCAGTATTATACACTGCCAGGCTGCGCAGTATTATACACTGCCAGGCTGTGCAGTATTGTACACTGCCAGGCTGCGCAGTATTATACACTGCCAGGCTGCGCAGTATTATACACTGCCAGGCTGCACAGTATTATACACTGCCAGGCTGTGCAGTATTATACACTGCCAGGCTAACGCAGTATTATACACTGCCAGGCTGCGCAGTATTATACACTGCCAGGCTGCGCAGTATTATACACTGCCAGGCTGCGCAGTATTATACACTGCCAGGCTGCGCAGTATTATACACTGCCAGGCTGTGCAGTATTATACACTGCCAGGCTGCGCAGTATTATACACTGCCTGGCTGTGCAGTATTATACACTGCCAGGCTGCGCAGTATTGTACACTGCAGGCTGCGCAGTATTATACACTGCCAGGCTGCGCAGTATTGTACACTGCCAGGCGGCGCAGTATTATACACTGCCAGGCTGCGCAGTATTGTACACTGCCAGGCGGCGCAGTATTATACACTGCCAGGCTGCGCAGTGTTGTACACTGCCAGGCTGCGCAGTATTGTACACTGCCAGGCTGTGCAGTATTGTACACTGCCAGGCTGCGCAGTATTATACACTGCCAGGCTGCGCAGTATTATACACTGCCGGCTGCGCAGTATTATACACTGCCAGGCTGTGCCGTATTGTACACTGCCAGGCTGCGCAGTATTATACACTGCCAGGCTGCGCAGTTTATTACACTGCCAGGCTGCGCAGTATTTACACTGCCAGGCTGCGCAGTATTATACACTGCCAGCTGCACAGTATTATACACTGCCAGGCTGTGCAGTATTATATCACTGCCAGGCTGCGCAGTTATTATACACTGCCAGGCTGTGCAGTATTGTACACTGCCAGGCTGCGCAGTATTATACACTGCCAGGCTGCGCAGTATTATACACTGCCAGGCTGCACAGTATTATACACTGCCAGGCTGTGCAGTATTATACACTGCCAGGCTACGCAGTATTATACACTGCCAGCTGCGCAGTATTATACACTGCCAGCTGCGCACTTAATACACTGCCAGGCTGCGCAGTATTATACATGCCAGGCTGCGCAGTATTATACACTGCCAGCTGTGCAGTATTATAATGCCAGGCTGCGCAGTATTATACACTGCCTGGCTGTGCAGTATTATACACTGCCAGGCTGCGCAGTATTGTACACTGCCAGGCTGCGCAGTATTATACACTGCCAGGCTGCGCAGTATTGTACACTGCCAGGCGGCGCAGTATTATACACTGCCAGGCTGCGCAGTATTGTACACTGCCAGGCGGCGCAGTATTATACACTGCCAGGCTGCGCAGTGTTGTACACTGCCAGGCTGCGCAGTATTGTACACTGCCAGGCTGTGCAGTATTGTACACTGCCAGGCTGCGCAGTATTATACACTGCCAGGCTGCGCAGTATTATACACTGCCCGGCTGTGCAGTATTATACACTGCCAGGCTGTGCCGTATTGTACACTGCCAGGCTGCGCAGTATTATACACTGCCAGGCTGCGCAGTATTATACACTGCCAGGCTGCGCAGTATTATAACTGCCAGGCTGCGCAGTATTATACACTGCAGCCTGCACAGTATTATACACTGCCAGGCTGCGCAGTATTATATACTGCTAGGCTGCGCAGTATTATACACTGCCAGGCTGTGCAGTATTATACACTGCCAGGCTGCGCAGTATTATACACTGCCAGGCTGCGCAGTATTATACACTGCCAGGCTGCGCAGTATTATACACTGCTAGGCTGCGCAGTATTATACACTGCCAGGCTGTGCAGTATTATACACTGCCAGGCTGTGCAGTATTATACACTGCCAGGCTGCGCACTAATAATTTCATGGTCATAACGCCGCATTAAAGGCATCCAGGAAACTTGTTCATAACGAGTTTCAACCTTGAAATACCACCAGTGCAGCCCGCCTCCGGCCTTCTCTTTAAATAGACCTAAGTAGGCCTATGTGAATCCTAAGTGATATAAACATCTACTAATGTATATTACAGTCTGGGATACATATTAACACTTGATACAAACACCATCTCTTAGGTCGTTAGAAATAGGGAAGTGTAGGAGAGTAGGCCTAATTAGGCTCATATATATTGTATTCGTAATGTGTAGCATAACTCAAATATATGTGGAGATAATATTTTGTCTCTAATAATAATAATAATAATAATAATAATAATAATAATAATAATAATAATAATAATAATAATAATAACTGTAATCTATATTTCTAGCAGTACATGTACAAGGTTAACAAGTACAGCTGACATCAGTGACGTACTACTCTGCAGAAAATCGTGCAAGATGCAAAATTACCACGGGGGAGTTGAAAGATTGCTCTAGGCCTTTCGTGTGTCAATCGACACATCGTCAGGAGCTTGCAGTGTTGCAGAAAAGAGTATGAAATCCGAGCAGACACGTTCATGGCGAGCAAAAACTCTCACTCTCAACGTGGTTACTCGGATTTCATCCTCTCTTCTGCAACATTGAGAGCTTCTGATGATGTGTTGATTGACACACAAGAGGCCTAGAGCTGTCTTTCAACCCCCCTCCCCCGTGGCTCTTTACCTTACTATTGCAGAGCATTTCCCGCAAATTAGGTCAATTATATCCCCAGGATGCGACCCACGCCGGTCGACTAACACCCAGTACCTATTTTACTGCTAGGTGAACATAGACAGCAGGTGTCTTAAGGAAACACATTCTAATGTTTCCACCCGTACTGGGGATCGACCCCCGAGCCTCAGTGTGTGAGCTGAGTGAGCTACCAATCGAGCCACGTTAGATATAACATACCAACGTATGTTATACCTACATTAACCATGAATTATAATATCATGTTAAATATAGTAATATACGTTTAAAGATAAAAATTTTCATTTATGTTAATGTAAAATTAATAATTTTGTACCAAAAAAAACTTAGAAAACTTATCTGACCTTATTATAACAAGCGCAGTTTAATTTAGCATTATACAAACTAAATATATTTTAGAAAAGTTTACAATAATTTTAATAATAATCACAATGAAATATTTTTTTCGTAAGTTCAGAATGATTTTTGCGAAATTATCCATACACAAATTTTCACTTTATATATATATATATATATATATATATATTTATATATATATATAATATATATATATATATAATATATATATAAAATATATATATATATATATATATATACTGTTTAAGGTATAAATAAGTATTGTGAGAACATGTTAGCAGTATTGTTGTCATCGTAGCAACACAGATGCAACATTGATCAATAATATGAGCGGTGCTCGTAGCTTGACCTCACTGTTGCGGTGGTGCTGCTGGTGGTGCTGGTGGTGGTGCTGGTGGTGGTGCTGGTGGTGGTGCTGGTGGTGGTGCTGGTGGTGCTCCTGGTGATGCTGTTGTTGCTGTAGTGCTCCTGGTGGTGCTGCTGTTGCTGTTGTGCCCCGGTGGTGCCCCGGTGGTGCCCCGGTGGTGCCCCCGGTGGTGCTCCTGGTGGTGCTGCTGGTGGTGCTCCTGCTGATGCTGCTGTTGCTGTTGTGCTCCTGATGGTGCTGTTGTTGCTGTAGTGCTCCTGGTGGTGCTGTTGTGCTCCTGGTGTGCTGCTGGTGGTGCTCCTGCTGATGCTGCTGTTGCTGTTGTTGCTCCTGATGGTGCTGTTGTTGCTGTAGTGCTCCTGGTGGGCTGTTGTGCTCCTGGTGGTGCTGCTGTGGCTGCAGTGCTCCTGGTGGTGCTGCTGTTGTTGTAGTGCTCCTGGTGATGCTGTTGTTGCTGTTGTGCTCCTGGTGGTGCTGCTGTAGTGCTCCTGGTGGTGCTGCTGTTGCTGTAGTGCTCCTGGTGGTGCTGCTGTTGCTGTTGTGCTCCTGGTGGTGCTGCTGTTGCTGTTGTGCTCCTGGTGGTGCTGCTGTTGCTGTTGTGCTCCTGGTGGTGCTGCTGTAGTGCTCCTGGTGGTGCTGCTGTTGCTGTTGTGCTCCTGGTGGTGCTGCTGTAGTGCTCCTGGTGGTGCTGTTGTTGCTGTTGTGCTCCTGTGGTTGCGCTGTTGCTGTAGTGCTCCTGGTGGTGCTGCTGTTGCTGCTGTTTGCTGCTGTGCCCTGGTGGTGCTACTGTAGTGCTCCTGGTGGTGCTGCTGTTGCTGTTGTGCTCCTGGTGGTGCTGCTGTTGCTGTTGTGCTCCTGGTGGTGCTGTTGTAGTGCTCCTGGTGGTGCTGCTGTTGCTGTTGTGCTCCTGGTGGTGCTGCTGTGCTGTTGTGCCCCGGTGGTGCCCCCGGTGGTGCTCCTTGTGGTGCTGCTGTAGTGCTCCTGTGGTGCTGCTGTTGCTGCTGTGCTCCTGGTGGTGCTGCTGTAGTGCTCCTGGTGGTGTGTTGTTGCTGTTGTGCTCCTGGTGGTGCGCTGTTGTCTGTTGTGCTCCTGGTGGTGCTACTGTAGTGCTCCTGTGGTGCTGCTGTTGCTGTTGTGCTCCTGGTGGTGCTGCTGTAGTGCTCCTGGTGGTGCTGTTGTTGCTGTTTGACTCCTGGTGGTGCTGCTGTTGCTGTTGTGCTCCTGGTGGTGCTGCTGTTGCTGTTGTGCTCCTGGTGGTGCTGCTGTAGTGCTCCTGTGGTGCTGCTGTTGCTGTTGTGCTCCTGGTGGTGCTGCTGTTGCTGTTGTGCTCCTGGTGGTGCTGCTGTAGTGCTCCTGTGGTGCTGCTGTTGCTGTTGTGCTCCTGGTGGTGCTGCTGTTGCTGTTGTGCTCCTGGTGGTGCTGTTGTAGTGCTCCTGGTGGTGCTGCTGTTGCTGTTGTGTCCTGGTGGTGCTGCTGTTGCTGTTGTGCCCCGGTGGTGCCCCCGGTGGTGCTCCTTGTGGTGCTGCTGTAGTGCTCCTGGTGGTGCTGCTGTTGCTGCTGTGCTCCTGGTGGTGCTGCTGTAGTGCTCCTGATGGTGCTGTTGTTGCTGTTGTGCTCCTGGTGGTGCTGCTGTTGCTGTTGTGCTCCTGGTGGTGGCTACTGTAGTGCTCCTGGTTGGTGCTGCTGTTGCTGTTGTGCTCCTGGTGGTGCTGCTGTAGTGCTCCTGGTGGTGCTGTTGTTGCTGTTGTGCTCCTGGTGGTGCTGCTGTTGCTGTTGTGCTCCCGGTGGTGCTGCTGTAGTGCTCCTGGTGGTGCTGTTGTTGCTTGTAGTGCTCCTGGTGGTGCTGTTGCTGTTGTGCTCCTGGTGGTGGTGCTGTTGCTGTAGTGCTCCCGGTGGTGCTGTTGTTGCTGTAGTGCTCCTGGTGGTGCTGCTGTAGTGCTCTGGTGGTGCTGTTGTTGCTGTTGTGCTCCTGGTGGTGCTGTTGTTGCTGTAGTGCTCTGGTGGTGCTGTTGCTGTTGTGCTCCTGGTGGTGCTGCTGTAGTGCTCCTGGTGGTGCTGTTGTTGCTGTAGTGCTCCTGGTGTGCTGCGTTGCTGTTGTGCTCCTGGTGGTGCTGCTGTTGCTGTTGTGCTCCTGGTGGTGCTGCTGTTGCTGTTGTGCTCCTGGTGGTGCTGCTGTTGCTGTTGTGCTCCTGTGGTGCTGTTGCTGTTGTGCTCCTGGTGGTGGTGCTCGTTGCTGTTGTGCTCCTGGTGGTGCTGCTGTTGCTGTAGTGGCCTCTGGTGGTGCTGTTGCTGTTGTGCTCCTGGTGGTGCTGCTGTAGTGCTCCTGGTGGTGCTGTTGTTGCTGTAGTGCTCCTGGTGGTGCTGCTGTTGCTGTTGTGTCCTGGTGGTGCTGTTGCTGTTGTGCTCCTGGTGGTGGTGCTGTTGCTGTTGTGCTCCTGGTGGTGCTGCTGTTGCTGTAGTGCTCCTGGTGGTGCTGTTGCTGTTGTGCTCCTGGTGGTGCTGCTGTAGTGCTCCTGGTGGTGCTGCTGTTGCTGTTGTGCTCCTGGTGGTGCTGTTGCTGTTGTGCTCCTGGTGGTGCTGCTGTAGTGCTCCTGGTGGTGCTGCTGTTGCTGTAGTGCTCCTGGTGGTGCTGTTGCTGTGTGCTCCTGGTGGTGCTGCTGTAGTGCTCCTGGTGGTGCTGCTGTTGCTGTATGCTCCTGGTGGTGCTGTTGCTGTTGTGCTCCTGGTGGTGCTGCTGTAGTGCTCCTGGTGGTGCTGCTGTTGCTGTAGTGCTCCTGGTGGTGCTGCTGTTGCTGTTGTGCTCCTGTGGTGCTGTTGTTGCTGTTGTGCTCCTGGTGGTGCTGCTGTAGTGCTCCTGGTGGTGCTGTTTGTTGCTGTAGTGCTCCTGGTGATGCTGTTGTTGCTGTTGTGCTCCTGGTGGTGCTGCTGTAGTGCTCCTGGTGGTGCTGTTGTGCTGTAGTGTGCTCTGGGTGATGCTGTTGTTGCTGTTGTGCTCCTGTGGTTGCTGCTTAGTGCTCCTGGTGGTGCTGCTGTTGCTGTAGTGCTCTGGTGTGGCTGTTGCTGTTGTGCTCCTGGTGGTGCTGTAGTGCTCCTGGTGGTGCTGCTGTTGCTGTTGTGCTCCTGGTGGTGCTGTTGTTGCTGTAGTGCTCCTGGTGATGCTGTTGTTGCTGTTGTGCTCCTGTGGTGCTGCTGTAGTGCTCCTGGTGGTGCTGCTGTTGCTGTAGTGCTCCTGGTGGTGCTGCTGTTGCTGTTGTGCTCCTGGTGGTGCTGTTGTTGCTGTTGTGCTCCTGGTGGTGCTGCTGTTGCTGTTGTGCTCCTGGTGGTGCTGTTATTGCTGTTGTGCTCCTGGTGGTGCTGCTGTAGTGCTCCTGGTGGTGCTGCTGTAGTGCTCCTGGTGGTGCTGCTGTTGCTGTTGTGCCCCGGTGGTGCCCCCGGTGGTGCTCCTGGTGGTGCTGTTGTTGCTGTAGTGCTCCTGGTGGTGCTGCTGTTGCTGTTGTGCCCTGGTGGTGCCCCCGGTGGTGCTCCTGGTGGTGTTGCTGTAGTGCTCCTGGTGGTGCTGCTGTTGTGCTCCTGGTGGTGTTGCTGTTGTGCTCCTGGTGGTGCTGCTGTTGCTGTTGTGCTCGTGGGGGTGCTGCTGTTGCTGTTGTGCCCCGGTGGTGCCCCCGGTGGTGCTCCTGTGGTGCTCCTGGTGGTGTTGCTGTAGTGCTCCTGGTGGTGCTGCTGTTGCTGTTGTGCTCCTGGTGGTGCTGCTGTTGTTGTGCCCCGGTGGTGCCCCCGGTGGTGCTCCTGGTGGTGCTGCTGTTGTTGTTGTGCCCCGGTGGTGCCCCCGGTGGTGCTCCTGGTGGTGCTGCACAAATATCACCTCTCACCCACATGCCAGTTTTATATTGTAATTTTTAGAAGTGGAAAAACCATAATCAGAAAATTACCGACCTTTTGGCAGCTTTAAATCTTCTCAATGTAGATGACAGACTAAGACAGCAAAACTCAACCTAAACCACACCTGCCCGAAGGGTCGTTTTAACATTAATTTAAAATTGGCGACCTTGTGGCAGCCTTAAATCTCCCCAGCGAGGCGGAGAGACGCGCCCAGCTAAATTGACCCTAAAGTACACGCGCCAGAAGGCATTTTTCAAAGGATGTGGAAATTCAGTGGCCGGATGCCACATTTCTCCGGAATTTCCACTGAGGTGCCGGATATCGACCCTTGTAGACACAGCTAGAAATGTTAATGCATAAAAATAATCTTCTGCCCCCCCCCGGGGCAGTGTGGAGGCAGTTGTAACAGCAGTGTACAGCTTAATGGGCAGTTTCTCACACACACTGTTAATAGCTGGGCAGTTCTCCCACTTGATTAACCACCTCAAAAATTATCCTTCGTACAAATTTCTGGCCATCTTCCGGCCAGGGGGCGCGGGGCGGCGCCCCCTGCGCCACACTGCCGCTTATAAGCTCTCCTTCAGAATTATCAATAATAAATGACAAGTTTGAAAACCAACCAAACTGTGACTGAAACATCTGTGTTCGCTTAAACGGGGTTCTATTAAAATTATAGTCAAAAGTTTACGAGAAAATAGCACTTATTGCCCCTGTACTTAAAGACTCATATGCCTTAACTCAGAGTTGCACATACAAATAAGGTATTATAGCCTTTAAATCCCTTACGTATACGACTCAAAATTATTTGCAGGTGAAGGTGGCGATATAAAAAGCCAACAAGGAAATTTAATTCTTATGGCCTTGTGTTATAAGGGCGTTATATTAAGATAACTCAAAATACGGTAGCATGTTAGAATTACTCTGGTATTCTCCACCTCCTTCGTTATCGCCTCTACTTCTATTCCTCTTTCCTTAATTTGTTAAACTTTTTGCTCCGTCATTTGTGTGGAAGTTGTAGTTATTTAGTGTTTGTGGCGCAGGTTGTCTTAGAGGCGCAGTTGTCTTATAGGAGCAGTTGTCTTACAGGAGCAGTTGTCTTAGAGGCGCAGGTTGTCTTAGAGGAGCAGTTGTCTTACAGGAGCAGTTGTCTTACAGGAGCAGTTGTCTTAGAGGCGCAGGTTGTCTTACAAGAGCGGATGTCTTAGAGGCGCAGGTTGTCTTACAGGAACAGTTGTCTTAGAGGCGCATGTTGTCTTAGAGGGCAGTTGTCTTACAGGAGTCAGTTGTCTACACTGGAGCATTCTTAGTAAGGCGCAGTTGTTCTTACATAATACATGTACTAAGGCCAGTTTCTTACACGGAACACTTGTCTAGAGGCGCAGTTCTTACTTAAGGCTACGGATGACTTCCTAGCATATTACTCTATACATACTTCCTAACTTCACTATACATACTTCCTATCACTAATACCTACACCTACTTCCCTACACTAATACTCTACTACCATACTTCCTACACTAATACTCTACTACCATACTTCCTACACTAATACTCTACTACCATACTTCCTACACTAATACTACTACTCTACCATACTTCTACACTAATACCTACTACCATATCTTCCTACACTAATTACACTACTACCATACTTCCTACACTAATACTCTACTACCATACTTCCTACACTAATACTCTACTACCATACTTCCTACACTAATACTCTACTACCATACTTCCTACACTAATACTCTACTACCATACTTCCTACACTAATCTACTACCATACTTCTACACTAATACTCACTACTACCATACTTCCTACACTAATACTCTACACCATACTTCCTACACTAATACTCTACTACCATACTTCCTACACTAATACCTACTACCATACTTCCTACACTAATACTCTACTACCATACTTCCTACACTAATACTCTACACCATACTTCCTACACTAATACCTACTACCATACTTCCTACACTAATACTCTACTACCATACTTCCTACACTAATACTCTACTACCATACTTCCTACACTAATACACTACTACCATACTTCCTACACTAATACTCTACTACCATACTTCCTACACTAATACACTACTACCATACTTCCTACACTAATACACTACTACCATACTTCCTACACTAATACTCTACTACCATACTTCCTACACTAATACTCTACTACCATACTTCCTACACTAATACACTACTACCATACTTCCTACACTAATACTCTACTACCATACTTCCTACACTAATACCTACTACCATACTTCCTACACTAATACTCTACTACCCATACTTCCTACACTAATACACTACTACCATACTTCCTACACTAATACTCTACTACCATACTTCCTACACTAATACTCTACTACCATACTTCCTACACTAATACTCTACTACAATACTTCCTACACTAATACTCTACTACCATACTTCCTACACTAATACTCTACTACCATACTTCCTACACTAATACTACTACTACCATACTTCCTACACTAATACTCTACTACCATACTTCCTACACTAATACACTACTACCATACTTCCTACACTAATACCTACTACCATACTTCCTACACTAATACCTACTACCATACTTCCTACACTAATACATCTACTACCATACTTCCTACACTAATACACTACTACCATACTTCCTACACTAATACTCTAACTACCATACTTCCTACAACTAATACACTACTACCATACTTCCTACACTAATACTCTACTACCATACTTCCTACACTAATACTCTACTAACCATACTTCCTACACTAATACCTACTACCATACTTCCTACACTAATACACTAACTACCATACTTCCTACACTAATACTCTACTACCATACTTCCTACACTAATACTCTACTACCATACTTCCTACACTAATACCTACTACCATACTTCCTACACTAATACTCTATCCATACTTCCTACACTAATACTCTACTACCATACTTCCTACACTAATACCTACTACCATAACTTCCTACACTAATACTCTACTACCATACTTCCTACACTAATACTCTACTACCAACTTCCTACACTAATACATCTACTACCTTACTTCCTACACTAATACTCTACTACCATCTTCCTACACTAATACACTACTACCATACTTCCTACACATATCAATACCATACTCCTAACTATATACTCTACACCATATACTTCCTACACTAATACCTACTACCATACTTCCTACACTAATACCTACTACCAACTTCCTACTATAACCTACCAACTTCCAACTAATCCCTAAACCATACTTCCCTACACTAATACACTACTACCATACTTCCTACCAAATACTCTACTACCATACTTCCTACACAACCTACTCATACTCCACCTTCCACTACATACTTCCTACATAATATTCAACTACATACCCTACACAAAACCTTACATATTTCCTACACAAATACTCTCTACATATTCCTACACTATCCCAACTACCATACTTCCTCACAACCCCTACTCCTACATTCCTACACTAAACTACTCCCATACTTCCTACACTAATACCTACTACCATTCTCACATACACTCACCTACCCTACACTAAACCCTCATTTTCTCCCTACCATCATCTTCCTACACTAATACACTACTACCATACTTCCTACACTAATACACCAAACTACCTTACTTCCTACACTAATACCTACTACCATACTTCCTACACTAATACACACTACCTTTACTTCCTACACTAATACATTTACTACCATACTTCCTACACTAATACTCTACTACCATATTTCCCTACACTAATACCTACTACCATACTTCCTACACTAATCTCTACTACCATATTTCCTACACTAATACTAACTACCATATTCCTACACTAATACTCTACTACCATACTTCCTACACTAATACTCTACTACCAACTTCCTACACTAATACTCACCCATACTTCCTACACTAATACTCTACTACCATACTTTCCTACACTAATCCCTACTACCATACTTCCTACACTAATACTCTACTACCATACTTCCAAACACTAATACACTACTACCATACTTCCTACACTATTACACTATACCATACCTTCCTACACTAATACTCTACTACCATACTTCCTACACTAATACACTACTACCATACTTCCTACACTAATACACTACAAAACCATACTTCCTACACTAATACTCTACTCCATACTTCCACCTAATAACACTACTACCATACTTCCTACACCTAATACACCTACCAACTTCCTTTCCCCTTCCAATACACTAACATCCTTCTACCATAAAACTTCCTACACTAAACACACCTACACCAACTTCTCCCTAATACTCTATACCATACTTCCTACACTAATACTCTACAAACCATACTTCCAAACACTAATACTCTACTACCATACTTCCTACACTAATACTCTACTACCATACTTCCTACACTAATACTCTACTACCATACTTCCTACACTAATACTCTAACTACCATACTTCCTACACTAATACTCTACTACCATACTTCCCTACACTAAATACTCTACCATACTTCCTACACTAATATCTACTACCATACTTCCTACACTAAAACACTACTACCATATTTTCCTACACTAATACACTACTACCATACTTCCTACACTAATACACTACTACCATACTTCCTACACTAATACACTACTACCATACTTCCTACACTAAATACACTACTACCATACTTCCTACACTAATACTCTACTACCATACTTCCTACACTAATACACTACTACCATACTTCCTACACTAATACTCTACTACCATACTTCCTACACTAATACTCTACAAACCATACTTCCTACACTAAAAACTCTACTACCATATTTCCCTACACTAATACTCTACTACCATACTTCCTACACTAATACTCTACTACCATACTTCCTACACTAATACACTACTACCATACTTCCTACACTAATACTCTACTACCATACTTCCTACACTAATACTCTACTACCATACTTCCTACACTAATACACTACTACCATACAACTATTTAAACAATGTATATTACAACTAATAAAACTATGTATATTACAACTATATAAAACTATGAATATTACAAACTATATAAACAATAATATTACAACTATAAAAACAATGTATTACAACTATATAAACTATGTATATTACAACTATATAAATTATGTATATTACAACTATATAACTATGTATATTACAACTATATTAACAATAGTATATTACAACTATATAAACTATGTATATTACAACTATATAAACAATATATATTACAACTATATAAACAATGTATATTACAACTATATAAACAATATATATTACAACTATATAAACAATGTATATTACAACTATATAAACTATGTATATTACAACTATATAAACTATGTATATTACAACTATATAAACAATGTATATTACAACTATATAAACAATATATATTACAACTATATAAACAATATATATTACAACTATATAAACAATGTATATTACAACTATATAAACTATGTATATTACAAAATATAAACTATGTATATTACAACTATATAAACTATGTATATTACAACTATATAAACTATGTATATTACAACTATATAAACTATGTATATTACAACTATATAAACTATGTAATATTACAACTATATAAACATATGTATACAATAATAAACAATATATTTTACAACTAATAAACTATTATATTACAACATAAAATAAACTATGTATATTACAACTATATAACAATATATATTACAACTATATAAACTATGTATATTACAACTATATAAACTATTTTAAATTACAACTATATAAAACAATATATATTACAACTATATAAACAATGTATATTACAACTATATAAACTATGTATATTACAACTATATAAACAATATATATTACAACTATATAAACTATGTTATTACAACTATATAAACAATGTATATTACAACTATATAAAACTAGGATATAACAACTATATAAACCATATATGTTAACAACTATATAAACTTGTATTTCAACTAATAAACACTATCTATTAACAACTATATACACTATGTTATTGACAACTAATATATAACAATAATGACTGTTAGAAAAACAATATTTTTTCACCACTCATAAAAAAATTTAGAAACATAAAACAAAAGTCATTTTTTTCCCATTTTGAAAATCGAGTAAATGAATTCAGATTATTATACATTTTATTGGCCAGTTGAAAATTGTATTTCACTCTAAAATATATTCTCATAATATTTTTTTATTTGCAGTTTTTTGCAGGTGAATTGTTTGATATTGTGTGAGAGTATTGTAGGAGTGGGAGTATTGTGTGTTGTGGAGAGTATGTAGGAGTGAGAGTTAGGTTTTGTGAGAGTAAATTGTAGGAGTGAGAGTATTGGTGTGAGAGAGCATTGTTGTTGTGTGAGTATTGTCTGTGGTGAGAGTTTTGTAGGAGCGGGAGTATTACGTGTGTGTGAGTATTTGACTGTGGAGAGTAATGTGTGTGTGAGTATTGGGCTGTGTGAGAGTATGGTGTGAGTGGGAGTAAAGTGGAGGTGTGCGTCAGTATTGTGCGTGAGATATTGTAGGAGTGGGAGGTATTAGTGGTGACGTGTTACTTAGCGACCTGTGAAGACTGTTTGTGTGCTCTCTGTGAATCACGAGGATGCCCTCTCTTGAGCAACTTTACCCGAAGCAGCTTAGAGAAGAGCTCAGAGTTCTAAGATAGAGATAACGGCGATTTAACGGAGGAGAACAAGGAGGATTCTAGTAATCCCATGTTTATGATCCCCAGGGTTAAGAGGGGAGCTTGGTCAAGTGCCGGGCAACATGGACCAACTGAAGATCAGAAAACCGGTTGGAGAGGCAGAAACAACGAGAAACCAAAGATATACCGTGGAAACTTCCCAACCCATATTCTCAGTGCTACTGACAATGTGGAGTGTTCTATCTGGGAATGCCACAACGAGCCACCAAAGAAGCATTGGCAACGTAAGTGTTACCATCCCTAGAAACCCCAACGAAGACCATGAGAACGGTCTTGACGAATTCCACAAGTGGTGTAATGCTACCTGGCGAATGTGAGTCGACTACTCGGAGCATCACGACGGACGACGCCAAGGAAGGTAAAAAACATTGTTGTTGTTGGGGATAGCCAGATTAGGTACATTGGACATAGGGCAAATTCTGTTTGAAAGGATAGAGTAGGAGCATAGTGGTGTGTTTTCGCTGGGGCTGGGATGGAAGGGATATTGTAGCCATCTGGATGACATAATGATAGGTAATGGAAGCATTCCTATTATCTGTCCCTCAGGTTGCTGGAGGTAACGAGTGTTGGCAGAGACGTAAGTGAGGACCTGATTAGCAGTTAAGGTCAAGCAATAGAGATATTAGGCGGAAGGGTGGAAACCTGTCAAATGTAGCATTTTGCCAAGGAGAGGAGTTGGAAATTAATGGTTGGTCCAGAGCAATTGTTGTCAATTGCTGGCTGGACAAATACTTTTTTAAGGATAATTCAGTAACAACTTGACAACTGGGACCTCTTCTATGGCTCACAAATGACATGATGCCAGTGAATTGGTTCCACTTATCTAGTGAGGGGTGGGAGCTCCACTGCCAACGCAGTGGAGGGAGCTGTTAGGTCTTTAAACTGTAAGGAAAGTTAGTGGTATGGGTTTTTGGGGTGGGAAAAACTGTGAAGTCGCAGGGAAGTAATATGAGTACTAGGATACTAGTAATATGCAAAAGGAAGTGGAAATTGGAAAGCCCAGTGGCACTAATTTGACAATGACAGTAATGAGGTTTAGCGGAATAACAGAAAAGGATCAGGAAGGGTAAAGAGAGAGGAGGGTCCTTAAATATTTATTACACAAATATTCTCAGTGCTGAGGATAAGATGGACGAGTTGAGACTAGATTGCATAGTTGCAGGTACAATGATGTATTTGGCCAATAACTGAGAGTGGTTTTAAATTCAACAAGTCGGGACATGCCCTGCAGAATGTCACAGTTCAGGTTTTAAATTGTTCTGCATAGTAGATAGAAGAATCGGAAGGGGGGGTGGGGTGGCATTGTATTCCCAGAATCACTTGAACTGTTGCAAATAGTAAAAACGTGTTATTAAGTCTGAAGTAACACATACAGAGTCAGTTTGGATAGAATTTTTAGAGGGGCATGAAAATTAGTTTTAAGTGTGATATACCCTCCCCCAAATTTAGTTAGGGACCAGGGGAGCCTACTAGGGGTAGAGAAATTGTTAGGCCACAATGCACGATAAATAGTAATTCTAGGAGACTTGTAACTTTAGTCATATTTGATTTGAATTTCTTGACTGGGAATTAGAATCATACGACCCCCTTTTGTCTTAGAAGTAGTTCAGGATTGTTTTTTGAAGTCAGTTTGTGACAGAACTACAAGGGGTAATAACCTGCTGTGACTTAGTTCTGGCAAACAATGAATCCTTGTTAATAAATTTTAGAAGTTTCAGAAGGAACTGGTGCAAGCAACCACAAATCATTACATTTAGAATTGAATGGAAGGATGATAGGAAGGGATAACACATAACAGTCCCAGATTTTCGCTTAGCAGATTAACGATATGGTGCTTAGAGAAAACTATCATCTGTTGACTGTGGGTAAACTAAGAGAGCTATCAATATGACAGTTTTCTGAACACAATACATGGCTGCTAAAGAACGTTTATCCCTTATAAAGGAAATTAGATCAAATAGAATGACGCCAAAATGGTGAATAATAGGCGAAATATCTACTAGGGCATAAGAAAGAGGATTTATAAGACGTATCAAAAGAGGCTAGGGTCATCTTATGAATCAGAATATGACATTAAGGAGGACATTAAAAAGGGATAAGAAAAGCTAAAAGGGACTTATGGAAATAAAGTTTGCTAGGGATTCCTAATAACTAACTCCAAAAAGTTTTTTTTCCGGTTATATAGAAACAAAAGTTAGAGATAAGATAGGAGTCCCCTTAAAAATAACTATGGGATTAACTGACAAAGAGAATGAAATGTTCCGATTTTAATAATTTATTTTCTCTCGGTTTTTACACAGGAAGACACTAATAATTTCCGTGTAATTAATTTTTATAGTGGGCCCAAAAAAAATAAATTATTTAACATCACAGCACTAGTGAAATGGTTGTGAAGCAGATAGACCGACTGAAGCGAAATAAGTCACTGTGGGGTCCTGTGAGGTTTTTTCAAGGGTTCTAAAGGAATGCAAATGGGAAGTCTGTGAACCAATTAACTAATTTTTTAATTTATCCTCTTCAAAACAGTTGTAGTGTCTGATATGTTGGAAGATGGCAAATGTAATCCTATTTATAAAACAGGGGACAAGTCGTTTACCGAAGCAATAACAGCCCAATAATCCTGACCTCAATTGTAGGCAAATTACTAGGATTCAAATAAAGCTGAGATTATAAGAAGCCATCTCGATAAGCATGAGCTTGATTAATGATACTCAGCATGATCAACAAGAGGCCGGTCTTGTCTAAAACTAATTTATTAACTTTTCTTCAGTAAAGCTTTTGAGGGCCTGTTGACCACGATCAAGAATTATGCTATTATTTACTTAGATTTTAGTAAGAGGCATTTGATAGATTCCACAACCAAAGACTGTTGAAGAAAGTAGCAGCTCATGGCATTGGGGGGAAGGGTGCACTCGTGTATCGAATCATGGCTCACAACAGGAAGCAGAGTGTGTCCATAAATGGGGTTAAATCCGAGTGGGATCAGTTAACAAGTGGCGTTTCCACAGGATCATCTTGGGCCCGTGTTGTTTAAATATATATCAATGAACTTGATGAAGGAAATTAACTAGTGATATGAGCAAATTCCGGCCGAATACTACGAAGAAAAGGTAGGATAATTGATTTCAAACGTAGAGGTTAGGGAACTTCGGAGGAGGATTAGACAAACTCTAACTCTTGGTCAGAAAAGCGGCAGATGCGTCAATGTAGATAAAAGCAAGGTTCTGAGACCGGGAGTTCCAAAACCTAGCACTTATAATTAAAAATGTAGAACTTAGACAGCCAATACAGATTGCGAAAAGGGACTTGGGGGTTATGGTAAGCAGCAACCTTAAACCAAGACAGCAATGCCTAAGGCGTACGAAAATAAGGCAAATAGATTACGGGATTATATATCAATGAAGTGTATAGCAACAGAAGTACAGAGGTCATACTGGCAGCTTAATACTACATCATTAGTAAGGGCCGTCACCTAATTATGCAGCTCCCATCTAGTCTCCATAATTACAGAATGGACATAAAATCGTGAAAAACATTCAGCGGAGGATGACCTAAATTAATACAAGCATTAGAAATCTTCCTTACTAAGGCAACAGTTAGGCAACTTTATATTCCGTAACGTTTCGCCTACACAGTAGGCTTCTTCAGTCGAATAACAGAAAGAAGGCAGGAACATTAGAGATTGAAGACGATGTATCAGTCCACACCCTTTGAGTCGTAGAATTGAGGTTGTCAGTCCCTCGGCCTGGAGACAACATCACATGATTTCAGAGACCCCACTATACACAGAGGGGACGCTGTATGCAGTGGCAGTGTACACTACACATACACAATACTAATGTACACTATACACACTGGAATGAAGGTCTTTTTATAAAACGCTTTCCGTCTTAAACCTAACAACATTTTCACCATTTTTTTAACTCAGTTTAATCTGCGCACTCAGCTCACCCACTGAGGTGCGGGGTTTCGATCCCCGGTACAGGTGAAAACTTTTGGACGTGTTTCCTTAAGACACCTGCTGTCCATGTTCATCCATCAGTAAAATATATACCTAGTGTAAGGTTTGCATCTGGGACAATACTTGGACCTAATTTGTTCCGAAAATGCTCTGCATAACAAGTACTTTCTGTATTGTAGCATGTCATTGATGTCTGTATACCTTGTACAAATACTTGCAGAAATAAATAATTATTATTAATCCTCGGAGTGGTACATGTCAGCGCCACCTGTTATCCAGCGGTCGTACCTTCACTCGCCTGGTAGTCAGTGAATTTCAGTTGTTTCTTGCCTTAGTTACTGTTTGTTTACTCGTGACGCAGGAGGAGGGTAGGTAACACTTCACTTACTTATTGTCTCTCATGTCAGTCACTTCACCTGCTGTGTGTTGAGCAGTAAGTGATAAGTGAACGTCTGGTAACCAGACTCCTAGCAACTGGTCTTATATGGTGCTGGATAAGAACTTAGAAGACGACTGAACACCATCACTAATTTAACACTTATGACTAGCACAAACACGCCTCTCCTAACATTATCACAAACACGCCTCTCCTAACATCACAAACACGCCTCTCCTAACATTATCACAAACACGCCTCTCCTAACATTATCACAAACACGCCTCTCCTAACATTATCACAAACACGCCTCTCCTAACATTATCACAAACACGCCTCTCCTAACATTATCACAAACAACTCCTCTGCCTAACATTATCACAAACAACCTGCCTCTCCTAACATTATCACAAACAACGCCTCTCCTAAACATTATCACAAACACGCCCTCCCAACATTATCACAAAACACGCCTCGTCTAAAACATTAATCACAAACGCCTCTCCTAACATTTGTACAAACACAGCCTCACCATAACATTATCACAAACACCCCCTCCTAACATTATCACAACAACGCCTCTCCTAACATTATCACAAACACCCTCTCCTAACATTAGCGACAAACACGCCACTCCTAACATTAGCCACAAACACTCCTCTCCTAACATTATCACAAACACGCCCCTCCTAACATTATCACAAACACGCCTCTCCTAACATTATCACAAACACGCCTCTCCTAACATTATCACAAACACGCCTCTCCTAACATTATCACAAACACGCCTCTCCTAACATTATCACAAACACGCCCCTCCTAACTTTATCCATTTTCACATGGATCAAAGTGTGTGGCACGAAAAGTATTTATCTAAGCTGTATAAGCTGGTCATGTGCCGCACATCAAAATAATTACCCACCTCTGATCTAGTTTAAGGACTATCGTGAATTATCTAGGTGTTGAAGCAAGGAAAATAAGGCAGAAAGTCTTCTCTCTCTCCCCCCCTGGATACCTGGAGGTTATTCCGGGGATCAACGCCCCCGCGGCCCGGTCCATGACCAGGCCTCCCGATGGATCAGGGCCCGATCAACTAGGCTGTTACTTCTGGCCGCACGCAGTCCAACGTACGAGCCACAGCCCGGCTGATCCGGCACTGACGTTAGGTATCTGTCCAGCTCTTGAAGGCAGCCAGGGGTTTATTGGTAATTCCCCTAATGCTTGATGGGAGGCTGTTGAACAGTCTTGGGCCCCGGACACTTATGGTGTTTTCCCTTTGTGTACCAATGGCGCCCCTACTTTTTATTGGGGGCATTTTGCATCGCCTGCCCAGTCTTTTACTTTCGTAGCTTTATCATATGACAAAGATACAGGCAGTATCCAGGAGTCTTGGTCTAAAACCAGCAGTGACCCCGGAAGCGACTACAGGTAACTTACAGGTACACAAACACCCTCCCATTTAAACCTTGTTCTGCAAACCATGTTTTTTTTTTCTTGTCGTCGATACATTTAAATTTCGCGTCATAGTCTGATATTTTCTCAGAAATTTCACTATATTTACGCTGGTGAGACATGGTTCTGGAGTTGATAAACCAGTTTTTACAGAGGATCTGATTGTTAAATATCTTGTTAGTAAAGTTTATACCACAGAATGTTGAGGTCAGTAGACCTGAAAAAAATGAATAGCTACCATCCATAACTAATTATTGTTGTAAATTAGACTGACAACCTTTGAATCCCGTATTAGATTCCCAAGCTGGGCTAGACGTGTGAGAAAGTTTTCTTGCACCTTCTGCCGGTTTTCTCTAGCAGTAAATAAGTACCTGGGTAATAGTTTGTATCGCACTGTGTACACACCACCGTAGAGACTTTATGCGGGAGAGACGGCTTCTGTTTGGTTAATGCATTCGTCTTAACACACATGTTTGCGAACACCTGTAGTGCTCAATACAAGTGTTCACTGGTGTGTTGATCAGGTGTACCATGAGCTCCTGGATTCTTAGAACAGTTATCTCGGTAACGTCGCAAAGTTTCTGCGCCAGCGCATCAGAAATTGACTTTGCTGTGATAGCATCTTCTCAGTTGCCTGCTTGGGCAGTTTTTTAGTCATATCGGTGTCCCTGCTGGCTCGTATTGTGTAAACTGTTTGTCTGATAGTCGATGTCTCCATTACACCTCGCGTACCTAAGTAGGTGAAGGTTAGGTAAGGTTTGTCAGGAAATAAGGGAAGTGTTTCCTGACTCTGGTTTTAGTCATATGGTGACCCACAGCTGGAGCTTTTGGTCATCTGACAGAGGCCTTCCATTTGCTGACCGGTCCACCCCTTTAAAAATTAAGGTTATAGAATTCAGTAGTTGGAATTACTTGAAGTGTACAATCACTGTCTGTAACATACAGGTGTCAGCAACACTTGATTCATTGCAACACGTACGCTTAGGTTAATGTGTAAACAGCTGTGGCAAATTAGGCATCTTCTGGTGTAGTAAACACATCAGAGTTACACCTGTGTATCACAAAGAGCTTTATCAATAGCGAGAAGAGTGTATCCTGGGTATTTTAATTAATGTTAATGAATCTAGGAATCATCGTTCCTTGAGGTCTGGTCTAAGACCAGTGTCATCAGCCGGAAAGGAAATATTAGATAAATAATATCTCTGGAAACTTTGCAGGATAGTAAAGTGAATGCTGAATTTACATATAAATTCAGAGTGCAAAACGTTTAATAGGCTTCCGTTTCACTCTGATAGGTGGTATTTCTCGCTCCACTTCATACTCCTTCACTTCCTCCATTTGTCGCAGTGCTTCTCTCTCACCTCATTTACTCTAGTCTTCTCGATGTCTTAATTCCTTCAGTGCTCCTGGGAGAAAGTTACAATCAACGTAATTTTCTGTCTCAAGTTTCAGGACGCTCTTTACATGGCTGTAATTAGTGTTTGAGCATTACCACAACTAGGTCTTATAAATATAAAATGTATATGGTAGTGGGGAACCCTGGAAGCGAGTCTACCAACTTGTTTGTAAGCTCATCCTCCAGTTCCAGCCCCTCGCCCTCACTCACTGCTCACTCCTCAACATTTCGCTCAGTCCTCCATACTTACACACTGAGCGCATGTGATACATTCTGAAAACGTTTCTCATATATACATAACTGGATACCCGAGGTCTTCAGATCGCAGGCGAATCTTTCAGGAAATTTGCAGAGTGCATCGGACAGGAGGGCGAATGTGGGCTGCAAGTGAACAATCTTTTTTAGTTTCTGTCGAAGTGAGATGGAATTTGGATTATGAAGTTCCACAGAAAGACATGGGTTTCCATGCATTTGGCAAAGATATAAAGAGACAGAGACTGAAAACAAATCGTGGAAAACAGTATGGGAGTAATGGACGAGGGAAGAGGAAGATGAAAACACAAAGAATTGTAAAATGAGTTTTATCAAGGCTCTTAACGTACCAATTTACTGACAGTGTCATAAATATGTACTTAGGTTTGATATGTACATACTTATCGTAACCGTGTATTACTGATGAATTATGGAAGATATATCCGAGGATATCTAAGACTTATTTCCATTATCTTAAACTATGGTAAGAAGACACCATGTGAAGCTATTTCAAGCTGGTCTCAGAACTTTATGTTGTGTCCTACACAGAGTTGTCATTAATGAAAGTTCGTTGAGCACAACGTTGAGTTTGTAGTGTCCTCATATCTTCTCCGTCATTCCTGCCACTGGAACACACACTTCCCAGTGTCCTCATATCTTCTCCGTCATTCCTGCCCACTGAACACACACTTCCCAGTGTCCTCATATCTTCTCCGTCATTCCTGCCACTGGAACACACACTTCCCAGTGTCCTCATATCTTCTCCGTCATTCCTGCCACTGGAACACACACTTCCCAGTGTCCTCATATCTTCTCCGTCATTCCTGCCACTGGAACACACACTTCCAGTGTCCTCATATCTTCTCCGTCATTTCCTGCCACTGGAACACACACTTCCCAGTGTCCTCATATCTTCTCCGTCATTCCTGCCACTGGAACACACACTTCCCAGTGTCCTCAATATCTTCTCCGTCATTCCTGCCACGAACACACACTTCCCAGTGTCCTCATATCTTCTCCGTCATTCCTGCCACTGGAACACACACTATCCCAGTGTCCTCATATCTTCTCCGTCATTCCTGCCACTGGAACAACACTTCCCAGTGTCCTCATATCTTCTCCGTCATTCCTGCCACTGGAACACACACTTCCCAGTGTCCTCATATCTTCTCCGTCATTCCTGCCACTGGAACACACACTTCCCAGTGTCCTCATATCTTCTCCGTCATTCCTGCCACTGGAACACACACTTCCCAGTGTCCTCATATCTTCTCCGTCATTCCTGCCACTGGAACACACATTTCCCCCAGTGTCCTCATATCTTCTCCGTCATTCCTGCCACTGGAACACACACTTCCCAGTGTCCTCATATCTTCTCCGTCATTCCTGCCACTGGAACACACACTTCCCAGTTATTATTTATGTTCTTTAGTGTGTCTTCTTAATATTCTATATATAACCTTACTAAAATATACATAAACACTAGATTTCAACCCACAGGAAGACATTTTACTCCGTACTGGGCTGAAGAAGACTTTGATTCACAGTCGAAATACAGTGAATACTTCATTTTATCAAGTTAATTGGCTTCATTTCACTCTATTCCACAACACAAAATAAAACTTAAAATTACAGACGTAGTATTTAAGAAGAACATAAGAACGAAGGAACACTGCAGCAGGCCTACTGGCCCATGCGAGGCAGGTCCAAGTCTCCTACCGGCTTAAGCCAATGCACCCAACCTAGTCAGGTCAGGTCACATTGACTTAAGGGAGGAACACGGCAATCGACCTGGTAGCACAAGCTATTTGTATTACAACGGTACAGTATTGAATTCCATTACTTCACTATTATGTTAATGATCACTTATCTTCCTGCACACCCATTCATGAGGTATTTGTTCTAGCCTAGACCTAGATGCTGGTACTAACTTCTAGCCTACACCTAGATGCTGGTACTAACTTCTAGCCTAGACCTAGATGCTGGTACTAACTTCTAGCCTAGACCTAGATGCTGGTACTAACTTCTAGCCTAGACCTAGATGCTGGTACTAACTTCTAGCCTAGACCTAGATGCTGGTACTAACTTCTAGCCTAGACCTAGACTGAAATACAACAATCGTTGGCCTTAATTTCAACAAGCCTATGCCAGTCCTTGTATTGCTGTTTAAATTTAATTGGTACTTCGCCTTTTTAAAATTATGATCAATTCATCCTTGTGCAATGTTGCAGTCTATAACCTTTGCAGAATTTGAGGCCAGACATTCTAGAATGCTAATTCTCGGTAATTTAATAGAGAGAATTCAGTTGTGTCACACTAACTTCCATTTATATCTAAAAAAAATCTTGTTCTTCCTGGCCTACACGTTCTGCACCCAGATGAAGGAGGGAGATAAAGGTGGGAGGGAGGAGAGAGAGGGAAGAGTGATGGAGGGAGATGGTAGGGACAAAGAAAGGCCATGACCAGCGTATGAATAAATAATAAAAGAGGAAATACAGGCTGGTGAAGGTGGCTCTCCTAACCCCAGGTCTCTCTCTCTCTCTCTCTCTCCTCTCTCTCTCTCTCTCTCTCTCTCTCTCTCTCTGGCCCTTGAGTCCTTCTTGCGCTGTTTTATCAATTCTGTATCAATAGCAAATGTACTCTTAAGCTTGCAGCTGCAGGCAAGAAGAGGCTAAGCCACACGCGATCTTAAAGCTGAGTTTCCCTTACAGTTTGCACGCCTCTCAAATCCTTACAATTGACCGGCAGCTGCGTCCTGCCAGTTGTTAGTCTCGTTCACAACAACACAGCACGTACAGTTCTTCCACACCACTGACGCCAGCAGTTTCGCACGCAGGTACGACCATCATCATGTGAGGGGGAGGTAGAAGCCTGCCAGGTTTTGCGCTCTGGCACAATTACTGAACTTTTCTTATAAACACGTTACATAACACGTAAATAATATATATATATAATATATATATATATATATAATAATTATATAAAATAAATATATATATATATATATATATATATATTATATATATGTATATATATATATATATATATATATATATATAAAATATAATATATTAAAATTTTGAACACTAAGGGGGTGAGAGGTTGTGTTGTCGTTGGTTATTCAGATCTGACCCGTGACACACCAACAGAGCTTTGTTGTACTTCCTCCTATTCCTCCTCTTCCTTGTGCTCTTCCACTTCCTCTTCCTCCTCTTCCTTGTGCTCTCCACTCCCTCTTCCTTCTCTTCCTTGTGCTCTTTTCCCCTCCCTCTTCCTTCTCTTCCTTGTGCTCTTCCACTCCCTCTTCCTCCTCTTCCTTGTGCTCTTCCACTCCCTCTTCCTCCTCTTCCTTGTGCTCTTCCACTCCCTCTTCCTTCTCTTCCTTGTGCTCTTCCACTCCCTCTTCTCTTCCTTGTGCTCTTCCACTCCCTCTTCCTCCTCTTCCTTGTGCTCTTCCACTCCCTCTTCCTCCTCTTCCTTGTGCTCTTCCACTCCCTCTTCCTTCTCTTCCTTGTGCTCTTCCACTCCCTCTTCCTCCTCTTCCTTGTGCTCTTCCACTCCCTCTTCCTCCTCTTCCTTGTGCTCTTCCACTCCCTCTTCCATCTCTTTCCTTGTGCTCTTACCACTCCCTCTTCCGTCCTCTTCCTTGTGCTCTTCCACTCCCTCTTCCATCTCTTCCTTGTGCTCTTCCACTCCCTCTTCCACACTGCTGGGAACGAATCCCAGTGAAAAAATGTTGAGTGATTAAAAAATGATGGTGATAATGGTTGTGGTAATGGTGGTGATGGTGATAATGGTTGTGGTAATGGTGGTGATGGTGATAATGGTTGTGGTAATGGTGGTGATGGTGATAATGGTTGTGGTAATGGTGGTGATGGTGATAATGGTTGTGGTAATGGTGGTGATGGTGATAATGGTTGTGGTAAAGGTGGGGATGGTGATAATGGTTGTGGTAATGGTGGTGATGGTGATAATGGTTGTGGTGATGGTGATAATGGTTGTGGTAATGGTGGTGATGGTGATAATGGTTGTGGTAATGGTGGTGATGGTGATAATGGTTGTGGTAATGGTGGGGATGGTGATAATGGTTGTGGTAATGGTGGTGATGGTGATAATGGTTGTGGTAATGGTGGTGATGGTGATAATGGTTGTGGTAATGGTGGTGATGGTGATAATGGTTGTGGTGGTGATGGTGATAATGGTTGTGGTAATGGTGGTGATGATGATAATGTTGTGGTAATGGTGGTGATGGTGATAATGGTTGTGGTAATGGTGGTGATGGTGATAATGGTTGTGGTAATGGTGGTGATGGTGATAATGGTTGTGGTAATGGTGGTGATGGTGATAATGGTTGTGGTAATGGTGGTGATGGTGATAATGGTTGTGGTAATGGTGGTGATGTGATAATGGTTGTGGTAATGGTTGGGGATGGTGATAATGGTTGTGGTAATGGTGGTGATGGTGATAATGGTTGTGGTGATGGTGATAATGGTTGTGGTAATGGTGGTGATGGTGATAATGGTTGTGGTGATGGTGATAATGGTTGTGGTAATGGTGGTGATGGTGATAATGGTTGTGGTAATGGTGGTGATGGTGATAATGGTTTGGGGAATGGTGGTGATGGTGATAATGGTTGTGGTAATGGTAATGGGGATAATGGTTGTGGTAATGGTGGTGATGGTGATAATGGTTGTGGTAATGGTGGTGATGGTGATAATGGTTGTGGTAATGGTGGTGATGGTGATAATGGTTGTGCTAATGGTGGTGATGGTGATAATGGTTGTGGTAATGGTGGTGATGGTGATAATGGTTGTGGTAATGGGGTGATGGTGATAATGGTTGGGTAATGGTGGTGATGGTGATAATGGTTGTGCTAATGGTGGTGATGGTGATAATGGTTGTGGTAATGGTGGTGGTGGTGATAATGGTTGTGGTAATGGTGGTGATGGTGATAATAGTTGCGGTAATGGTGGATGGATGATAATGGTTGTGGTATGGTGGTGATGGTGATAATAGTTGCGGTAATGGTGGTGATAGTGATAATGGTTGTGGTAATGGTGATAATGGTTGTGATTGTGGTGGTGGTAAGGGTAGTGGTGCTAATGGTAGTGGTGGTAGTGGTAGTAATAGTGATAATGGTGATGGTAGTGGTAGTGATGGTGATAATGGTAGTGATAGTAATGGTGATAATGGTGATGGTAGTGGTAGTAATGGTGATGGTAGTGGTAGTAATGTTGATAATGGTGATAATGGTGGTGGTAGTGGTAGTAATGTTGATAATGGTGATAATGGTGGTGGTAGTGGTAGTAATGGTGGTGGTGGTAGTGGTAGTAATGGTGGTGGTGGTAGTGGTAGTAATGGTGGTGGTGGTAGTGGTAGTAATGGTGGTAATGGTAGTAATGTTGATAGTAATGGTAGTGGTATATTGGTGATTGTAGTGGTATGGTAGTAATGGTTGTGTTAGTGTATAATGGTGGTGGTGGGGGGGGGGATGTAGTGTAATGGTGTGGTATGGTAGTATTGGTGGTGGTAGTGGGAGTAATGGTGTGTAGTGTAGTAATGGATGGTGGTGTAGTGTAAGTAATGGTGGGTGGTATGTAGTAATGGTGGTGGTAGGGTAGTAATGGTGGTGGTAAGTGGTAGTAATTGGTGGTGGTAGTGGTAGGTGAGGTAAGCGACTATGACAGGTGAATGATAGAAATATTAATAATCTTGAGGATGATGTTCTGGGCCATCTGTTTTTGTACTGTTGTTTGCTGCTGTTGCTGTTGTTGATCTGTTGTTGCGCTGCTGTTGCTGGTTGTTGCTGCTGTTGTTGCATGCTGCTGTTGCTGTTGTTGCTGGCTGTTGTGCTGATGTTGTGTTTGTTGTGCTGCTGCTGCTGTTTTTTGTTGTTTGCTGCGATGTTGCTGTTGTTGTTGTTGTTGGTCTGCAGGTAGCTGTTGTTTGTTGCGTTTTTGCTGTCTGTATTGCTGTTGTTTGCTGCTTCTATTGCTGCTGTTGCTGCTGCTGCTGCTGCTGCTGTTGCTGCTGCTGTGTGCTGCTGCTGCTGCTGTCTGCTGTTGCTGTGCTGGCTGCTGCTGCTGCTGTGTGCTGTTGCTGCTGCTGCTGCTGCTGCTGCTGTTGCTGCTGCTGCTGCTGCTGCTGCTTGTTGCTGTGCTGTTGCTGCTGCTGCTGCTGCTGCATGCTGCTGTGCTGTCTGACTGCTGCTGTGCTGCTGCTGTCTGTTGCTGCTGCTGCTGCTGCTGCTGCTGTTGCTGAGCTGGCTGCTGCTGCTGCTGTTGCTGCTGCTGCTGCTGCTGCTCCTGCTGCTGCTGCTGCTGTGCTGCTGGCTGTGCTGCTGCTGCTGCTGTGTGCTGCTGCTGCTGCTGCTGCTGCTGCTGCTGCTGCTGCTGCTGTTGCTGCTGTGCTGCTGCTGCTGCTGCTGCTGCTGCTGTTGCTGCTGCTGCGTGCTGCTGCTGCTGCTGCTGCTGTTGCTGCTGTTGCTGCTGCTGCTGCTGCTGCTGTGCTGCTGCTGCTGCTGTTGCTGCTGCTGCTGCTGCTGCTGCTGCTGCTGCTGTTGCTGCTGTGTGCTGCTGCTGCTGCTGCTGCTGCTGTTGCTGCTGCTGCTGCTGTTGCTGCTGTTGCTGCTGTGCTGCTGCTGGCTGCTTGTGTGCTTGCTGCTGCTGCTTGCTGTTGCTGCTGCTGCTGCTGTGCTGCTGCTGCTGCTGCTGTTGCTGCTGCTGCTGCTGCTGCTTGCTGCTGCTGCTGCTGCTGCTGGCTGCTGTTGTGCTGTTGTGCTGCTGCTGTGTGCTGCTGCTGCTGCTGCTGCTGTTGCTGTTGTGCTGTGCTGCTGTTGCTGCTGTTGCTGTGCTGCTGCTGCTGCTGTGCAGCTGCTGTGCTGCTGCTGATTGCTGCTGCTGCTGCTTGCTGCTGCTGCTGGTGCTGCTGTGCTGCTGTCTGTTGCTGCTGTTGCTGCTGTGCTGGTGTGCTGCTGCTGCTGCTGCTGCTGCTGCTGTTGCTGCTGTTGCTGTGCTGCTGCTGCTGCGGGCTGCTGCTGCTGCTGTTGTGCTGTTGCTGCTGCTGCTGCTGCTGTTGCTGCTGCTGCTGCTGCTGCTGTTGCTGCTGCTGCTGGTGCTGCTGCTGCTGCTGCTGCTGCTGTTGCTGCTGCTGCTGCTGCTGCTGCTGTTTGCTTCTGTTGCTGCTGCTGTTGCTGCTGCTGCTGCTGCTGCTGCTGCTGCTGCTGTTGCTTCTGTTGCTGCTGCTGTTGCTGCTGCTGCTGCTGCTGCTGCTGCTGCTGTTGCTTCTGTTGCTGCTGCTGTTGCTGCTGCTGCTGCTGCTGCTGCTGCTGTTGCTGCTGCTGCTGCTGCTGCTGCTGCTGCTGCTGTTGCTGCTGCTGCTGCTGCTGCTGCTGCTGCTGTTACTGCTGCTGCTGCTGCTGCTGCTGCTGTTGCTTCTGTTGCTGCTGCTGTTGCTGCTACCACTGCTGTTGCTGCTGCTGCTGCTTCCTGCTATCACTGCTGCTGTTGTTGTTGTTGTTGCTGCTGCTGCTACTGCCGCTGCTGTCGCTGCTGCAGCCGCTGCAGCCGCTGCAGCCGCCGCCGCCACCTCCGCCATTCCTCTTCCTCTTCCTCCTCCAAAATCTTTTTCCGCTCACTAATTTTTTCTCCTAGTGGTTCCTTTCCCCTCCGTCTGACTGTTGCCTTAATTTCCTCTTAGCTTGTCACTTTAATTACATCCCCCTCCATTAGCTGTCCTATTACCCATTTCTTTGTGCACTCTCTTTTATACACCCTGCCTCACCCTGCATCCCTGCCTCACCCTGCATCCCTGCCTCACCCTGCATCCCTGCCTCACCCTGCATCCCTGCCTCACCTGCATCCTGCCTACCCTGCATCCCTGCCTCACCCTGCATCCCTGCCTCACCCTGCATCCCTGCCTCACCCTGCATCCCTGCCTCACCCTAGCATCCCTGCCTCACCCTGCATCCCTGCCTCACCCTGCATCCCTGCCTCACCCTGCATCCCTGCCTCCACCTGCATCCCTGCCTCCCCTGCATCCCTGCCTCACCCTGCATCCCTGCCTCACCCTGCATCCCTGCCTCACCCTGCATCCCTGCCTCACCCTGCATCCCTGCCTCACCCTGCATCCCTGCCTCACCCTGCATCCTGCCTCACCCTGCATCCCTGCCTCAACCTGCATCCCTGCCTCAACCTGCAATCCCTGCCTCACCCTGCATCCCTGCCTCACCCTGCATCCTGCCTCACCCTGCATCCCTGCCTCACCCTGCATCCCGCTACCTGCATCCCTGCTCAACCTGCATCCCTGCCTCACCCTGCATCCCTGCCTCACCCTGCATCCCTGCCTCACCCTGCATCCCTGCCTCACCCTGCATCCCTGCCTCACCCTGCATCCCTGCCTCCCCCTGCCTCACCCTGCATCCCTGCCTCCCCTCTCCTCCCATGCTCCATTCCGTCTCACTTTCCTCTCTATGATAAGCAAGTGTTCCTCTTTTATTACTGTTATACAGATAAGGTTTACAGGTTACGAGTTATCCATTTTAAATTCCAGCCATATCCAGCCCCCTCCTCGGGATGCCACTCACAACATTCAACTAACACCCAGGTACTTCTAGGTGAAGAGGGACAGCAGGTGTAAGGAAACATTCCCATCGTTGTTATCCGTGCCGAGAATCTAACCACGGACCCCCAGTATGTTATTCTCGTATATCAACTCATTCTCGCACCACCAGTGATACTTGGGCAGATTTCAACGTTGCTAAGTGCTGCTCAGTGTTTATATATATATTTGTATTGGTTTATGTATACAGCGTAATCTGACCTGACCCCTCACTTCCTGCCCCTCACTTCCTGACCCCTCTTTTCCTGATCTACCTCACTTCCTTCCTAACCCCTCACTTCCTGACCCCTCTCTTCCCGACCCCTCACTTCCTGACCCCTCTCTTCCTGATCTACCTCACTTCCTTTCTGACCCCTCACTTCCTGACCCCTCTCTTCCTGATCTACCTCACTTCCTTCCTGACCCCACACTTCCTGATCTACCTCACTTCCTGATCTACCTCACTTCCTTCCTGACCCCTCTCTTCCTGATCTACCTCACTTCCTTCCTGACCCCTCTCTTCCTGCTCTACCTCACTTCCTTCCTGACCCCTCACTTCCTGACTCATCTCTTCCTGATCTACCTCACTTCCTTCCTGACCCCTCTCTTCCTGCTCTACCTCACTTCCTTCCTGACCCCTCACTTCCTGACTCATCTCTTCCTGATCTACCTCACTTCCTTCTGACCCTCCTTCCTGACTCATCTCTTCCTGCTCTACCTCACTTCCTTCCTGACCCCTCACTTCCTGACTCATCTCTTCCTGATCTACCTCACTTCCTTCCTGACCCCTCACTTCCTGACTCATCTCTTCCTGATTACTCACTTCCTTCCTGACCCTCACTTCCTGATCATCTCTTCTGCTCTACCTCACTTCCTTCTGACCCCTCATCTTCCTGACTCATCTCTTCCTGTCTACCTCACTTCTGATCTACCTCACTTCCTTCCTGACCCCTCACTTCCTGATCTACCTCACTTCCTGATCTACCTCACTTCCTGATCTACCTCACTTCCTTCCTGACCCCTCACTTCCTGATTACCTCACTTCCTGATCTACTCACTTCCTTCTGACCCCTCTCTTCCTGCTCTACCTCACTTCCTTCCTGACCCCTATTCCTGACTCATCTTTCCTGATCTACCTCACTCCTTCCTGACCCTCACTTCCTGACTCATCTCTTCCTGATCTACCTCACTTCCTTCCTGACCCCTCACTTCCTGACTCATCTCTTCCTGATCTACCTCACTTCCTTCCTGACCCCTCACTTCCTGACTCATCTCTTCCTGATCTACCTCACTTCCTTCCTGACCCCTCACTTCCTTTCTGACCCCTCACTTCCTGACCCCCTATCTTCCTGACCTCCCTTACTTTCTTCTTGACCTCTCCTTGACTCCTCCTTGACCCCTCCTTGACCCCTCCCTTCTTGACCCTCTCACTTCCTGACCTCTCACCTCCTTCCTCAGCTGCTTTCTGTTCAGTCTTGTTTATGTGTCTAGTCAATGTCTTAACAATTTGAACCTCAAGAGATACAGTAGTGAAGGGTGAAATCGGGAATAGCCACAGTGAAAAGTTGTTCCTCAAGGCACGCTGCTAGTCCCACACTTCTTTCTTATTCTTATACCACATAGACAGGGGCATAAATCATAGTACCTTTTACTCCATTGCAGACGATACTAGAATCTGTATGAATGTCATCCACTGAGGACACAGCAAACCTTCAAGCTGATATGAACCAAGTCTTTAAGTGGGCCACTGACAACAGTTTGATATTCAACGAGGAGAAAGTTTAGTTACTCTGCTATGGAGAAATTGAGGAAATTGACAAGAACGGAACACAAGATAAAATCGAATCCTTCAGTAGAATGTAAGTTAATGTGAAACACCTGGGGGTGATAATGTCAGAGGATCTGGCATTCAGTGATCACAATGTTATTTCCATAATCGTAAGGAAAATGAGAGGCTGGATAACATTTGGAACAAGGATTGCCAGGCCAGTGATGATTAAATTCTAGTCACTTGTTCTCTCTAGGTTGGAAAATTGTTGTATACTAACTACTCCCCTTACAAGGCAGGTTAAATTTCTGAACAGAGAACGTACAGAAAATCCTCACTACTCGTATAAATTATGTACTCGAATTACTGGGTTCACTTGAAGTCCTTCCAACTGTACTCACTGGGATGTAGACGAGAGATACGTCATAATCTACATCTGGAAATATTTGAAGGGACTGTTCCTAAATCTTCACACTGAAATAATTTCATATAACAAGAGTTTTGGCAGACGGTGCAAAATACGACCAGTGAAAATCAGGGGAGCGATGAATACATTGAGAGTAACTTTACAAGGCCCAAAACTCTTAGAAGTCTGTGTTCCATACGTTGGGCTGCGGACAGCTGGCACCAACAACCTGATAGATCAGGCCAACAAGACGGAGGCTTGGTCACAGAGCAAGCCTCCGGGACGGTAACCCAGGAAACCGACTCCAGGTACATTGTTTCTCTCTCTCTCTCTCTCTCTCTCTCCCACCCTCCCTCTCACCTCTTTCTCCACTGTCACCTCCTCTCTTATTCCTATCTTACCTCTCTTCCTACTACCATCTCTTCACCTCACCTCTCTCATCTCTCTTCTCTAGCCTCACCACATCCCCAGCTACTTCACTCTGTAAGATTGATGTTATTGATTACCTCCGCTTGATGAGGCGGGGCACCCTCATCCATCAACGTAAAACATGTCTCAACTAGTAAGAACAGATTACTTTTATTTACTTCGCTCTTCTTCCAAGAGCTCTTGATCCCAGGAACAGGTGCCACTGTTTCAATGAATCAAACCTCATTACCCATACGAACTTATCGCTTTTCCATAATCCTATCACTACATATAATAATAATAATAATAATAATAATAATAATAATAATAATAATAATATCTACGTTGTTTTTAGACTACTTAAGTTGAAAGGGTTTTGCCCTTGCTACGTTTCGCTGCTTCCTTCGGGAGACCACTCAGGAAACAGGTCCTGGACCATTCTCAACTCCCATACCTTTTACTATTACAATCAGGTCCCATACCATTACAATCAGGTCCCATACCATTACAATCAGGTCCCATACCATTACAATCAGGTCCCATACCATTACAATCAGGTCCCATACCATTACAATCAGGTCCCATACCATTACAATCAGGTCCCATACCATTACAATCAAGTCCACTAACACCTTGTTACAGTCTGGACGGACGGATGTCTATAATCTGCTTATTATACGATAATTGTGAATTGTTGCAGACACGTTATTGTGACTTTTACTCAAGACGCTAATAATTCTCCAGCTAGTGAATTGGAGCTACCTGGAGGGTGTTCCGGGGATCAACGGCCCCACGGTCAGGTGGTGGATCAGGACCTGATCCACCAGACTGTTACTGCTGGCCGCACGCAATCCAAAGTTTGAGCCACAGCCGGTTGATCTGGTACTGACTTTAGGTATATTTCTACTTCCCTTTTGAAGACAGCCAGGGGGTCTATTGGTAATTCCCCTTATGTGTGCTGCGAGGCAGTTGAACAGTTTTGGGCCCCTGACACTTATGTTTTCTCTTAAAGTATTTAAGACACCCCTGCTTTTCATTGGGGGTATGTTGCGCCATCTGCCTAATCTTTTGCTCTCGTATGGAGTAATTCTGTGTGCATATTTGGGATCAGTCCCTATAGGATTTTTCCAAGTGTATATAATGATGAATATTTCTCGCCTGCGTTCCAGGGAGTACAGGTCAAGGGACTTCAAGCGTTCCCAGTAATTAAGGTGCCTGACTGAACTAACACATGCAGGGAAGGTTCTCTGTACATTATCTAGATCAGCAATTTCACCTGCCTTGAAAGAGGTTGCTAGTGTACGGTAATATTCCAGCACAGAGAACAAGTGACTTGACATTCATTGTTTTGAATGTTCTCATTATCCATCATATCATTTTCCTCGCAGTTGTGATAGGGACACTGTTGTGATCCTTGAAGGTGAGATCCTCTGGCATTATCACTCCCAGGTCCTTCACACTACTTTTTCGCTTTATTCTGTGGTTAGATTGTGTAGTATACTCCGTGTTATCTATTATTTCCTCAAGTTATCCATAACGGAGTAAAAGAAATTTGTCCTCATTAAACATATTGTTTTTCCCTGACCCACTGGAAAACTTGGATCATTAAATAGTCACACAGATGCCTATTTTACTTCACCCTCGGGTCTACAACATACGAGTTACAACAATTTCCTTCTGTCCTTAAAAAGTATACGTTTTCAAATAACTTTCCGGTTCGTAAGAAGTGACTTCTTCCTGCAGTCTTTCAAGGTCTATATAAAAAAATCGAGCCATAATGTTCTTCTGCAGCTCTTTCCCCGAGGCCCTTATCATCCATTCTGACGAGTTGAATCTTCTTTCAGTTCCAATACCAAGGGAATACTCTGAGCACTCCAGACCCTCTATTACCACACCTTGAATTCTCTGACCTGAAGACGCAGGACAACCTAGACAATTAGTGGTCCTTCAAGAGTACCTCATTCCACACAGGAAGTTGTTGAACTTCCACACTGATAGATCGTAGTTGGCTGGGTGCAGCTGATACACACTAGGTCTACCCTTCCTGGTAGTGAAGACTAGAGTTGAGCAGGGGTAGCGACACCCACCCTTTTCTTCCAGGGACATTGTGGTCGTCACTTGTGAGGAGGGCAGTGAGTGGCAAGTGCGTGGCAGTCATGTGGGTGAAGTTGGCACCCATTAGGATTGGCACAGGGTGGGTGGACAGGCAGGCTGTAAGCATAAAAGTTTATTTAGGTACACGTTACACAGTTTTGGATGATTATAATAGTCTTACAGAGTAAAATGTGTAAATTACCTAGGATAACCTAAAAAATGAGAATTTGTGGCGCCGTGCGTGAGCACAGTTATCATACATTCTGTACACTCACGCATCCCAGATTTTTTTGTGATTTAATATAAAACCGGACAATTAAGTTATTCCATGGAACATAACCTTGTAAATACTTACATGTAACTACCAGTCGTAGCTACAGAAGCTAGCTCCTGGTCTCTCCTCTGCATGTGTTATTGTTATATATATATATATATATATATATATATATATTTTTTTTTTTTTTATTTATTATCACAACCGGCCGATTCCCACCAAGGCAGGGTGGCCCGAAAAAGAAAAACTTTCACCATCATTCACTCCATCACTGTCTTGCCAGAAGGGTGCTTTACACTACAGTTTTTAAACTGCAACATTAACACCCCTCCTTCAGAGTGCAGGCACTGTACTTCCCATCTCCAGGACTCAAGTCCGGCCTGCCGGTTTCCCTGAATCCCTCATAAATGTTACTTTGCTCACACTCCAACAAGCACGTCAAGTATTAAAAAACCATTTGTCTCCATTCACTCCTATCAAACACGCTCACGCATGCCTGCTGGAAGTCCAAGCCCCTCGCACACAAAACCTCCTTTACCCCCTCCCTCAACCCTTCCTAGGCCGACCCTACCCCGCCTTCCTTCCACTACAGACTGATATACTCTTGAAGTCATTCTGTTTCGCTCCATTCTCTCTACATGTCCGAACCACCTCAACAACCCTTCCTCAGCCCTCTGGACAACAGTTTTGGTAATCCGCACCTCCTCCTAACTTCCAAACTACGAATTCTCTGCATTATATTCACACCACACATTGCTCTCAGACATGACATCTCCACTGCCTCCAGCCTTCTCCTCGCTGCAACATTCATCACCCACGCTTCACAACCATATAAGAGCGTTGGTAAAACTATACTCTCATACATTCCCCTCTTTGCCTCCAAGGACAAAGTTCTTTGTCTCCACAGACTCCTAAGTGCACCACTCACTCTTTTTCCCTCATCAATTTATGATTCAACCTCATCTTTCATAGACCCATCCGCTGACACGTCCACTCCCAATATCTGAATACGTTCACCTCCTCCATACTCTCTCCCTCCAATCTGATATTCAATCTTTCATCACCTAATCTTTTTGTTATCCTCATAACCTTACTCTTTCCTGTATTCACCTTAATTTTCTTCTTTTGCACACCCTAACCAAATTCATCCACAATCTCTGCAACTTCTCTTCAGAATCTCCAAGAGCACAGTGTCATCAGCAAAGAGCAGCTGTGACAACTCCCACTTTGTGTGTGATTCTTTATCTTTTAACTCCACGCCTCTTGCCAAGACCTCGCATTTACTTCTCTTACAACCCCATCTATAAATATATTAAACAACCACGGTGACACACACATCCTTGTCTAAGGCCTACTTTTACTGGGAAAAAATTTCCCTCTTTCCTACATACTCTAACTTGAGCCTCACTATCCTCGTAAAAACTCTTCACTGCTTTCAGTAACCTACCTCCTACACCATACACTTGCAACATCTGCCACATTGCCCCCTATCCACCCTGTCATACGCCTTTTCCAAATCCATAAATGCCACAAAGACCTCTTTAGCCTTATCTAAATACTGTTCACTTATGTTTCACTGTAAACACTGGTCCACACACCCCTACCTTTCCTAAAGCCTCCTTGTTCATCTGCTATCCTATTCTCCGTCTTACTCTTAATTCTTTCAATTATAACTCTACCATACACTTTACCAGGTACACTCAACAGACTTATCCCCCTATAATTTTTGCACTCTCTTTTATCCCCTTTGCCTTTATACAAAGGAACTATGCATGCTCTCTGCCAATCCCTGGGTACCTTACCCTCTTCCATACATTTATTAAATAATTGCACCAACCACTCCAAAAACTATATCCCCACCTGCTTTTAACATTTCTATTTTTATCCATCAATCCCGGCTGCCCTTACCCCCTTTCTTTTTTACCTACTGCCTCACGAACTTCCCCCACACTCACAACTGGCTCTTCCTCACTCCTACAAGATGTTATTCCTCCTTGCCCTATACACGAAATCACAGCTTCCCTATCTTCATCAACATTTAACAATTCCTCAAAATATTCCTTCCATCTTCCCAATACCTCTAACTCTCCATTTAATAACTCTCCTCTCCTATTTTTAACTGACAAATCCATTTGTTCTCTAGGCTTTCTTAACTTGTTAATCTCACTCCAAAATTTTTCTTATTTTCAACAAAATTTGTTGATAACATCTCACCCACTCTCTCATTTGCTCTCTTTTTACATTGCTTCACCACTCTCTTAACTTCTCTCTTTTTCTCCATATACTCTTCCCTCCTTGCATCACTTCTACTTTGTAAAAACTTCTCATATGCTAACTTTTTCTCCCTTACTACTCTCTTTACATCATCATTCCACCAATCGCTCCTCTTCCCTCCTGCACCCACTTTCCTGTAACCACAAAAATTCTGCTGAACACTCTAACACTACATTTTTAAACCTACCCCATACCTCTATATATATATATATATATATATATATATATATATATATATATATATATATATATATTTGCAGTTTCCAGCTGGTGAAATACTTACTGCGTTCTAAGTCTAACTCATTCCTGTCTTTTGTTTCTACGAAGACCTTTCTTGGGTATCTTTATAAAGATACCCAAGTGTTGCACATGTGTCTAATTTATCAGCTTGTCGGTTCTCTGAACCATTTATTTACGTACCTTTCTACCACCCATTCGGTGCCTTTTCTCTCCTACTTTATAAGAATTCCTCTTCTTCACTCTGTTGATAATGCCAGGAACTCTTCTTCATTATTTCCTCCCGGCAGTCAGCCCGGGAGTGTCTACTTCACCACCTCTCCTTAACTTGTAGCTTCTAGCGTTAACGACCGTTTTGTGCTTTTAAGTTTTTTCAACATATATTGTCAACAGATTATATATATATGTAGGAGAAGCCACGGGGAGTGGGGAAGTTGAAAACTTTAGCTCAAGTACTTTCACACTCTCAGTGCGTCATCAGGAGCTGTGCAATGTTGTAAGGGAGCAACCAAAGCAGGGAGAGAGGTCTCAGAGTAGTGTAGGTGTCACCGTCCACGGTTACTTTTAGACTCGCCCGTCTGCGATTGTTTGCATATATATATATATATATATATATTTTTATATATTTATTATTATATATTTATATTATATATATATTATATTATCCTGAATTAAAAAATGGTCCGTGTTTTCTATAATTTTAGTTATATATTTCATTATCATTTTTCATCAGTAATACCTTCAATATTTTATCCCACACTTTCTTTTCGTTTTCTCCAGTTTCTATAACCCGGTTCTTAATCAAAGTAATTCCCATCATCCATCTATTACTGTACTTGCGCAATTTATCGAGATGTTGGTGGTGTGTTTGACAATGTAGTGTTTGTGTTGCAGGCAGGACGTCTACACGCACCGCCTTGCCCACAATACTCTGCCACCCTCACTCTCCTCAGAATATCCATACTGCCTCGCTAACTAATTGCATTCTCAGATGCATATCGCTCAGGCTTGCACGATATTTTCTGCTGCAGTTCGTGCCTCGGTGTCGTGTGCCTTGCTGGGGTGCAGGTGTCATCAAGCATACTCTGGTTGCAAGTGTTGGTCTGGTGTTATCAAGCATACTCTGGTGCAGGTGCTGGTCTGGTGTTATCAAGCATACTCTGGTTGCAGGTGTTGGTCTGGTGTCATCAAGCATACTCTGGTGCAGGTGTTGGGGTAGTATCATCAACCATACTCTGGTGCAGGTGTTTCTCCACAGTAAGTGAAGCAAGACGAAAAATATGCAACGGGAATGTTTTGGTGGATTCTCACTCTGAGTATGAAAAAATACCAGTGAAGAAACACGCACACACACACACACACACACACACACACACACACACACACACACACACACACACACACACACACACACACACACACACACACACACACACGACTTAAATTTCGAGAAGAATATGACGAACAGGAAGTAAAAGTTAGGGCAACATGTCACATACTCCGCCTAGAGGTGCATATTAAACGCCTGTTGATGTGTGTTGCGTGTGTGTGTGTCGTGTGTGTGAGTCTGCTGTGTGTGTTGGTGACGACCTGGCCGGGATTGTTGTGTTTATAGGTGTGTTAATTTGGGCAAGAGTGAAGTTGAAATTGTAAGCTGTGTTGGAAGGCTTAGAAGGATCTCTGAAGGTCATGTTATGTGTGTGTGAAATTTAAAGCAACTGCAGTGGTGGAGATATGTAATTACCTGTGAATGGTGTGTTGAGAAGAAGGAAGCAGAGCTCTGTACCTGGTGGCTGACGCGTCAGCACCTGTACACAACCCTGGCTGACACCTCAACGCTAGACGCTACCCTGGCTGACACTTCGACACTAGACACAACCCTGGCTGACACCTCAACACCAGACACAACCCTGGTTGACACCTCAACACCAGACACAACCCTGGTTGACACCTCAGCACTAGACACAACCCTGGCTGACATCTCAGCACTAGACACAACTCTGGCTGGCACCTCAACACCAGACACAACTCTGGCTGACACCTCAACATCAGACACAACTCTGGCTGACACCTCAACACCAGACAAAACCCTGGCTGACATCTCAGCACTAGACACAACCCAGGCTGACACCTCAGCACTAGACACAACCCTGGTTGACACCTCAACACTAGACACATCCCTGGTTGACATCTCAGCACTAGACACAATCCTGGCTGACACCTCAACACCAGACACAACCCTGGCTGACACCTCATCAACAGACACAACCCTGGTTGACACCTCAACACTAGACACAACCCTGGTTGGCACCTCAATACTAGATACAAACGTGGCTGACACCTCGACAGACACAAACCTGGCTGACACTTCAACACCAGACACAACCCTGGCTGACACCTCAACAACAGACACAACTCTGGCTGACACCTCAACACCATACACAACCCTGGTTGACACCTCAACACCAGACACAACCCTGATTGACGCCTCAACACTAGACACAACCCTGGTTGGCACCTCAACACTAGATACAAACGTGGCTGACACCTCGACAGACACAAACCTGGCTGACACCTCAACACCAGACACAACCCTGGCTGACACCTCATCAACAGACACAACCCTGGTTGACACCTCAACACTAGACACAACCCTGGTTGGCACCTCAACACTAGATACAAACGTGGCTGACACCTCGACAGACACAAACCTGGCTGACACTTCAACACCAGACACAACCCTGGCTGACACCTCAACAACAGACACAACTCTGGTTGACACCTCAACACCAGACACAACCCTGATTGACGCCTCAACACTAGACACAACCCTGGTTGGCACCTCAACACTAGATACAAACGTGGCTGACACCTCGACAGACACTGTGAGGGAAAACTAGGTGTAAGTGGGGTTAAGGTTGTTCGGGCAACCAGGAACCATTAGCGAGTTACGTTGCGCGCGCACACACCCCCCCCTCTCTGGCGGGCTGGGGCAAAACTAGTTCCTGGTGTCCGATTTGTTAAAGTTTCTACTCCTGGTAATATTGACCTTACCTGGTGTGGATTGAAGTTTGGAGAGTCACTTCGCCTCCACTCTTCTCCTAATCAGGTAGGGTGATCTACCAGGAGTATTACTGTTTGTTCTTTTCTAGTGTTTGCTGGTTACCAGTAATGATTTTGGCATTTATCATTCTTTTCCTTTCTTAAATGTTATATTATCATGACTATGGGTAACCAGTTTTATTTTCTCTTATTTGTCAGCTCTGTTCCTGGCGTGGTCTTCCAGGATAGACGCCAGATAAAGGGGCAAGACGTGTGTTAATAATACTTATTAACATTATTCTACAACTACCGGCCCTTACCTATTCTACTTGTGCTCCATCCCAGTGGTAGGAGATTCCAGAACATCGGATTACCATCTGCCCAGGATAACCTACATAAATAACATCAGAGGAATTATCCAGGGCCATACCTACTCCTACCCAACTACAAGAACTGAAGGCCATTTTTTTTATTATATTTAAATTTTAAGTAAAATTCTCAAAAATCATTTTTCTTAGTTTTTTCTAAATCATTTCTTTATTTATTTATTTTTCCATTAGTTTCTTTTGTTCAGTAGGAAGGCGTTCCACTGACAGACACAAACCTGGCTGACACCTCAACACCAGACACAACCCTGGCTGACACCTCATCAACAGACACAACCCTGGTTGACACCTCAACACTAGACACAACCCTGGTTGGCACCTCAACACTAGATACAAACGTGGCTGACACCTCGACAGACACAAACCTGGCTGACACCTCAACACCAGACACAACCCTGGCTGACACCTCATCAACAGACACAACCCTGGTTGACACCTCAACACTAGACACAACCCTGGTTGGCACCTCAACACTAGATACAAACGTGGCTGACACCTCGACAGACACAACCCTGGCTGACACCTCAACAACAGACACAACTCTGGCTGACACCTCAACACCATACACAACCCTGATTGACGCCTCAACACTATACACAACCCTAGCTGACACCTCTGTTGGTTGACACCAGGTGGCACCTCTGTGGATGACACCAGGTGGCACCTCTGTGGGTGGCACCAGGTGGCACCTCTGTGGGTGGCACCAGGTGGCTTCTGCGGGTGGCACCTCTGTGGTTGGCACCAGGTGGCACCTCTGTGGGTGGCACCAGGTGGCACTTCTCCGGGTTGAGTTACGTTGAAAATCTGATTTCAGGCAAATTGGACTTTAATTTTGTGTTGGGAGTGAAAGTGATGGGAAGTTGAAGAGTAGGTGTGATGGAGGGCTGGAGGAGGGAGGTGTGGTGGAGGGCTGGAGGAGGGAGGTGTGATGGAGGGCTGGAGGAGGGAGTGTGATGGAGGGTGGAGGGGGAGGTGTGATGGGGGGCTGGAGGAGGAGGTGTGGTGGAGGGCTGGAGGAGGGAGGTGGGGTGGGGGGGCTGGAGGAGGGAGGTGGGGTGGGGGGTGGAGAGGGAGTGTTGGAGGATGAGGAGGATTTCTGTGATGGAGGGCTGGTAGGAGGGAGGTGTAGTGGAGGGCTGGAGGAGGGAGGTGTGATGAGGCAGGAGGAGGGACGGTGTGATGGAGCGGCTGAAAGGAGTGGCGGGAGACCTGGACAGACAAGGTTGACACACAACATAGAACACGGTTTGGGGACCTCAAGCTGGATAAAAAGTGGTGCATGGAGGGCTGACACCAAAAGGGAAATGGTTTGGAGATCTCACAGACACACTGGTTGACATAACACTAGACGACAACCCTGGTTGGACCTCAACACTAGGAAGAAGTGTGATGGACCTGGAAGCACAAGGTGTAAATCAACAACAGGAAGAATCTGGCTGACACCTGATGCACGGCCCCTGGATGTGGACGCTGACTAAAGCCCTAGCTGGCAGGTGTGTTGGTTGGACCAGGTGGCACTGGGGTGAGGTGGACACGAGGTGGCATCGTGGGTGGCACCAGTGGCCTGTGTGGGTGGCACCAGGTGGGAGTCTGCGGTGGCACCTCTGGTTGGACGAGGTGGCATCTGAGGGTGGCACGGAGGTGGATTCGGGGTTGGAGACGGAGGGATCTGTTTAGGGGGGCTTGGAAATTTTTGTGTTGGGAGGGGGAAAAGGAGGGAAGTGTGAGGTAGGTGGATGGAGGGCTGGAGGAGGGAGGTGTGATGGAGGGCTGGAGGAGGGAGGTGTGATGGAGGGCTGGAGGAGGGAGGTGTGATGGAGGGCTGGAGGAGGGAGGTGTGATGGAGGGCTGGAGGAGGGATGTGTGGTGGAGGGCTGGAGGAGGGAGGTGTGGGAGGGCTGGAGGAGGGAGGTGTGATGGAGGGCTGGAGGAGGGAGGTGTGTGGAGGGCTGGAGGAGGGAGGTGTGATGGAGGGCTGGAGGAGGGGGTGTGGTGGAGGGCTGGAGGGGGAGGTGTTGAGGGTGAGGAGGAGGGTGGTGGAGGGCTGGAGGGAGGTGTGATGGAGGGCTGGAGGAGGGAGGTGTGATGGAGGGCTGGAGGAGGGAGGTGTGTGGAGGGAGGCTGGAGGAGGGGGGTTTGTGATGGAGGGCTGGAGGAGGGAGGTGTGATGGAGGGCTGGAGGAGGGAGGTGTGATGGAGGGCTGGAGGAGGAGGTGTGATGGAGGGCTGGAGGAGGAGGTGTGGTGGAGGGCTGGAGGAGGGAGGTGTGATGGAGGGCTGGAGGAGGGAGTTTTGATGGAGGGCTGGAGGAGGGAGGTGTGATGGAGGGCTGGAGGAGGGAGGTGTGTGGAGGGCTGGAGGAGGGAGGTGTGATGGAGGGCTGGAGGAGGGAGGTGTGGTGGAGGCTGGAGGAGGGAGGTGTGATGGAGGGCTGGAGGAGGGAGGTGTGATGGAGGGCTGGAGGAGGGAGGTGTGATGGAGGGCTGGAGGAGGGAGGTGTGATGGAGGGCTGGAGGAGGGAGGTTTTGATGGAGGGCTGGAGGAGGGAGGTGTGATGGAGGGCTGGAGGAGGGAGGTGTGATGGAGGCTGGAGGAGGGAGGTGTGGTGGAGGGCTGGAGGAGGGAGGTGTGATGGAGGGCTGGAGGAGGGAGGTGTGATGGAGGGCTGGAGGAGGAGGTGTGGTGGAGGGCTGGAGGAGGGAGGTGTGGTGGAGGGCTGGAGGAGGGAGGTGTGATGGAGGGCTGGAGGAGGGAGGTGTGATGGAGGGCTGGAGGAGGGAGGTGTGATGGAGGGCTGGAGGAGGGAGGTGTGATGGAGGGCTGGAGGAGGGAGGTGTGATGGAGGCTGGAGGAGGGAGGTGTGATGGAGGGCTGGAGGAGGGAGGTGTGATGGGAGTAGGAGGAGGGAGGTGTGATGGAGGACTGGAGGAGGGAGGTGTGATGGAGGACTGGAGGAGGGAGGTGTGATGGAGAGTAGGAGGAGGGAGGTGTGATGGAGGGCTGGAGGAGGGAGGTGTGATGGAGGGCTGGAGGAGGGAGGTGTGATGGAGGGCTGGAGGAGGGAGGTGTGATGGAGGGCTGGAGAAGGGAGGTGTGATGGAGGACTGGAGGAGGGAGGTGTGATGGAGAGGCTGGAGGAGGGAGGTGTGATGGAGGCTGGAGGAGGGAGGTGTGATGGAGGGCTGGAGGAGGGAGGTGTGATGGAGGCTGGAGGAGGGAGGTGTGATGGAGGAGGAGGAGGGAGGTGTGATGGAGGACTGGAGGAGGGAGGTGTGATGGAGAGTGGAGGAGGGAGGTGTGATGGAGGGCTGGAGGAGGAGGTGTGATGGAGAGTGGAGGAGGGGGGTGGATGGAGGGCTGGAGGAGGGAGGTGTGATGGAGGGCTGGAGGAGGGAGGTGTGATGGAGGGCTGGAGGAGGGAGGTGTGATGGGGGAGTGGAGGAGGGAGGTGTGATGGAGGGCTGGAGGAGGGAGGTGTGATGGAGAGTGGAGGAGGGAGGTGTGATGAGGCTGGAGGAGGAGTGGATGGAGGGGGAGGGAGGTGTGATGAGGGCTGGAGAAGGGAGGTGTGATGGAGGGCTGGAGGAGGGAGGTGTGATGGAGAGTAGGAGGAGGGAGGTGTGATGGAGGACTGGAGGAGGGAGGTGTGATGGGATGAGGGGGGGGAAGAGAGTAGGAGGAGGGAGGTGTGATGGAGGGCTGGAGGAGGAGGTGTGATGGAGGGCTGGAGGAGGGAGGTGTGATGGAGGGATGGAGGAGGGAGGTGTGATGGAGGGCTGGAGGAGGGAGGGTGTGATGAGAGAGTAGGAGGAGGGAGGTGTGATGGAGGGTGGGGGAGGGAGGTGTGATGGAGGACTGGAGGAGGGAGGTGTGATGGAGGGCTGGAGGAGGGAGGTGTGATGGAGGGCTGGAGGAGGGAGGTGTGATGGAGGACTGGAGGAGGGAGGTGTGATGGAGGACTGGAGGAGGGAGGTGTGATGGAGGACTGGAGGAGGGAGGTGTGATGGGGGGCTGGAGGAGGGAGGGTGATGGAGGACTGGAGGAGGGAGGTGTGATGGAGGACTGGGAGGAGGGAGGTGTGATGGAGACTAGGAGGAGGGAGGTGTGATGGAGGGCTGGAGGAGGGAGGTGTGATGGAGGGGAGGAGGGGGGTGTGATGGAGGGCTGGAGGAGGGAGGTGTGATGGAGGGCGGGAGGAGGGAGGTGTGATGGAGGGCTGGAGGAGGGAGGTGTGATGGAGGGCTGGAGGAGGGAGGTGTGATGGAGGTGGAGGAGGGAGGTGTGATGGAGGACTGGAGGAGGGAGGTGTGATGGAGGACTGGAGGAGGGAGGTGTGATGGAGGACTGGAGGAGGGAGGTGTGATGGAGGGCTGGAGGAGGAGGTGTGGTGGAGGACTGGAGGAGGGAGGTGTGATGGAGGACTGGGGAGGGAGGTGTGATGGAGGGCTGGAGGAGGGAGGTGTGATGGAGGGCTGGAGAGGGAGGTGTGATGGAGGGCTGGAGGAGGAGGTGTGATGGAGGACTGGAGGAGGGAGGTGTGATGGAGGACTGGAGGAGGGAGGTGTGATGGAGGGCTGGAGAGGGAGGTGTGATGGAGGACTGGAGGAGGGAGGTGTGATGGAGGACTGGGGGAGGGAGGTGTGATGGAGGACTGGAGAGGGAGTGTGATGGAGGGCTGGAGGAGGGAGGGTGTATGGAGGACTGGAGGAGGGAGGTGTGATGGAGGACTGGAGGAGGGAGGTGTGATGGAGGACTGGAGGAGGGAGGTGTGATGGAGGACTGGAGGAGGGAGGTGTGATGGAGGTAGGAGGAGGGAGGTGTGATGGAGGACTGGAGGAGGGAGGTGTGTGGAGGGCTGGAGGAGGGAGGTGTGATGGAGGTAGAGGAGGGAGGTGTGATGGAGGGCTGGAGGAGGGAGGTGTGATGGAGGGACTGTGAGGAGGGAGGTGTGATGGAGGGCTGGAGGAGGGAGGTGTGATGGAGGGCTGGGGAGGGAGGTGTGATGAGGAGGCTGGAGAGGGAGGTGTGATGGAGATAGGAGGAGGGAGGTGTGATGGAGGACTGGAGGAGGGAGGTGTGTGGAGGGCTGGAGGAGGGAGGTGTGATGGAGGCTGGAGGAGGAGTGTGATGGAGGACTGGAGGAGGGAGGTGTGGTGGAGGACTGGAGGAGGGAGGTGTGGTGGAGGACTGGAGGAGGGAGGTGTGATGGAGGCTGGAGGAGGGAGGTGTGATGGAGGGCTGGAGGAGGGAGGTGTGATGGAGGGCTGGAGGAGGGAGGTGTGATGGAGGCTGGAGGAGGGAGGTGTGATGGAGGCTGGAGGAGGGAGGTGTGAGGGACTGGAGGAGGGAGGTGTGATGGAGGACTGGAGGAGGGAGGTGTGATGGAGGGCTGGAGGAGGGAGGTGTTATGGAGGACTGGAGGAGGAGGTGTGATGGAGGATAGGAGGAGGGAGGTGTGATGGAGGGCTGGAGGAGGGAGGTGTTATGGAGGACTGGGAGGGAGGTGTGATGGAGAGTAGGAGGAGGGAGGTGTGATGGAGGGACTGGAGGAGGGAGGTGATGGAGAGTAGGAGGAGGATGTGATGGAGACTGGAGGAGGAGTGTTGATGGAGGGCTGGAGGAGGGAGGTGTGATGGAGGGCTGGAGGAGGGAGGTGTGATGGAGATAGGAGGAGGGAGTGTGATGGAGGACTGGAGGAGGGAGGTGTGATGGAGAGTAGGAGGAGGGAGGTGTGATGGAGGGACTGGAGGAGGGAGGTGTGATGGAGGGCTGGAGGAGGGAGGTGTTATGGAGGGACTGGAGAGGGAGGTGTGATGGAGGACTGGAGGAGGAGGTGTGATGGAGGGCTGGAGGAGGGAGGTGTTATGGAGGACTGGAGGAGGGAGGTGTGATGGAGGCTGGAGGGGAGGTGTGATGGAGAGGAGGAGGGAGGTGTATGAGGACTGGGAGGGAGTGTGATGGAGGACTGGAGGAGGGAGGTGTGATGGAGGACTGGAGGAGGAGGTGTGATGGAGAGAGGAGGGAGGGGGGTGTGATGGAGGGGTGGAGGGGGAGGTGTGATGGGGCGGGAGGGAGGTGTTAGGAGGACTGAGGGGGAGGTGTGATGGAGGACTGGAGAGGGAGGTGTGATGGAGAGTAGGAGGAGGGGGGTTGTGATGGAGGACTGGAGGAGGGAGGTGTGATGGAGGCTGGAGGAGGGAGGTTGATGGAGGCTGGAGGAGGGAGGTGTGATGGAGGACTGGAGGAGGGAGGTTTTATGGAGGCTGGAGGAGGGAGGTGTGAGGGAGGGCTGGAGGAGGGAGTGTGATGGAGGACTGGAGGAGGGAGGTGTGATGGAGGGCTGGAGGAGGGGGTGTGATGGAGGGCTGGAGGAGGGAGGTGTGATGGAGGGCTGGGGGAGGGAGGTGGGGAGGGCTGGAGGAGGGAGGTGTGATGGGGGGCTGGAGGAGGGAGGGGGATGGAGGACTGGAGGAGGGAGGTGTGATGGAGGGCTGGAGGAGGGAGGTGGTGGAGGGCTGGAGGAGGGGGTGTGGATGGAGGACTGGAGGAGGGAGGTGTTATGGAGGCTGGAGGAGGGAGGTGTGATGGAGGGCGGAGGAGGGAGGTGTGATGGAGGGCTGGGGAGGGGAGGTGGATGGAGGACTGGAGGAGGGAGGTGTGATGGAGGGCTGGAGGAGGGGGGTGGGGATGGAGGCTGGAGGAGGAGGTGTGATGGAGACTGGAGGAGGGAGGTGTGATGGAGGGCTGGAGGGGAGGTGTGATGGAGGGCTGGAGGAGGGAGGTGTGATGGAGGACTGGAGGGAGGTGATGGAGGACTGGGAGGAGGGATGTGATGGAGGTGGAGGAGGGAGGTGTGAGGGAGGACTGGAGGAGGGAGGTGTGATGGAGGACTGGAGGAGGGAGGTGTGATGGAGGACTGGAGGAGGGAGGTGTGATGGAGGGCTGGAGGAGGAGGTGTGAGGAGGACGGAGGAGGGAGGTGTGATGGAGGGCTGGAGGAGGGAGGTGTGATGGAGGGTGGAGGGGGGAGGTGATGGAGGCTGGAGGGGGGAAAGGTGTTATGGAGACTGGAGGAGGGAGGTGTGATGGAGGGCTGGAGGAGGGAGGTGTGATGGAGGCTGGAGGAGGGAGGTTTGGAGGGACTGGGGGAGGAGGTGTGATGGAGGGCTGGAGGAGGGAGTGTGATGGAGGACTGGAGGAGGGAGGTGTGATGGAGGGCTGGAGGAGGGAGGTGTGATGGAGGGCTGGAGGAGGGATGGGGGGGGGGG